>CM021250.1:22499446-22976541 GCA_010577795.1 Isatis tinctoria
ATGTGGTCAAAGTGACCCTTCAACTCCACGGCAACCCTTGGGCTACTTGGTCCGGCCATGCGTGGGTTCGATCGTCTGGACGATGGTCACGAGGTCGGGCTCGTCCGGAAGTATCAGCACGCGGGCATGGTCGAGGAGAAATTGGCCTAAGTCCGTTTGGAACTGATGGGCAAGTGCCCGGCTGAACGGCCCGTCCGGAAAAGTCACCATCCGGTCGAGAAATGGAACCTCACGTTCGTTTTCTGAATCCGCACGAAGTAAGCCCAATGTGTCCCGACTCAAATGCTCAGAATGGGATCTTGGTCGAAGTCCTTCACGGCCCGTTCGAGAAATTGTCACCGGAAGTTGAGATTCAGGCCTTAGGTCGTTTCCGGGTGTACGCGGGTCGATACGGTAGACGGTACGTTCGGTTGGCCCCGTCCTGCGGTGGTCCGGCTGGTCCTCGCGAGCAACCTCCCTTCTCGGTACGTTTGTCCTCGTCCGGCTCTCGATGCCCGTACCATCTTCCGGGCTGGCATCGAGATCCTCATCCATGATCGCATCATCCTCTCCCCGTTGAAAAGGATTTGACCTCAAATCCGTTTCTTCTGCCACAAAAGGAATTAAGTCAGATATATTAAAACTGGAACTAACATTGTACTTACCTTGAAGATCAATTTGATACGCATTGTCATTGATCTTTTTGGTCACGGCAAAGGGTCCATCCACCCGAGGCATGAGCTTGGATTTCCTTTCTGCTGGAAACCGGTCTTTCCTCAAATAGATCCACACAAGGTCACCTTCCTCAAAGGTCTGCTCACGCCGGTGCTTATTAGCCTTGTCCGTGTACTGCTTCGTCCGTTTTTCAATGTTCTCCTTGGCCTTTTCATGGATTTTCTTAACCTGTTCAGCTTTCTTTTTCCCATCCAAACTGGCCCTTTCACTCAAAGGTAAAGAAATCAAATCCATGGGAGACAAAGGATTGAATCCATACACGATTTCAAAGGGTGAGAACTTAGTGGCCGAATGCATAACACTATTGTAAGCGAATTCAACATGAGGCAAACAATCTTCCCAAGTTCTCAAGTTCTTTTTCACAACAGCCCTAAGCAAAGTGGACAAAGTTCTATTCACTACTTCAGTTTGTCCATCAGTTTGCGGATGACAAGTAGTTGAAAACAAAAGCTTGGTTCCTAGTTTTGCCCAAAGCGTTTTCCAAAAATGACTCAAGAACTTAGTGTCCCTATCTGAAACAATGGACTTAGGCATTCCATGCAAGCGAACTATTTCCCTAAAGAACAACTCAGCAATATGCACGGCATCATCAGTGGTGTGACAAGGTATAAAATGCGACATTTTCGAAAACCTATCAACGACCACAAAGATTGAATCCTTGCCGGTCCTAGTCCTAGGCAGTCCTAGCACAAAGTCCATTGACACATCAGTCCAAGGTTGGTCAGGAATGGGCAAAGCGAGGTACTTACCTGTCGTTTGAGCTTTGGCCTTGGAACGTTTGCAAGTTTCACAACGAGTGCAAACCTTGATCACGTCCTTCTTCAGTCCCGGCCAATAGAAATGATCCTGCAAGGTTTTAAGCGTCTTCTCTATGCCAAAATGACCCATTAGGCCCCCACCGTGTGCTTCTCTAACCAACAAGTTTCTCAGAGAACAGTTAGGAATACACAAACGATTGGCAAAGAACAAGAAATCATCATTTCTAAAGTATTTCCCAAAAGCGATCCTAGAGCTAGCTAGATACGGTTCCTTAAAGTCTAGGTCTGCTTCATACAATTCCTTAATCTGCTCAAACCCTAGCACCTTAGCATCCATAACCGTGATCAAAGCATACCTCCTAGACAAAGCATCAGCTACGACATTTTCTTTTCCTTTCTTATACTTAATGACGTAAGGAAAGGTTTCGATAAACTCTACCCATCTGGCATGTCGTTTGTTGAGCTTTTGCTGTCCCTTCAGATGTTTGAGAGTCTCATGGTCTGTGTGCACCACAAACTCCTTTGGCCAAAGATAGTGCTGCCAAGTTTGCAAAGCCCTCACCAATGCGTATAGTTCCTTGTCGTAAGTGGGGTAGTTCAAGGTAGCTCCTCCCAACTTTTCACTAAAGAACGCAATTGGTCTCCCTTCCTGCATCAAAACAGCACCAATGCCAACTCCTGAGGCATCGCATTCGATCTCAAAAGTCTTAGAGAAATTTGGCAAAATAAGTAAAGGAGCGTTGGTTAACTTAGCTTTGAGTTCTTGGAATGAATCTTCTTGAGCTTGTTCCCATTTGAACCCAACGCTTTTCTTGATAATCTCAGTGAGTGGGGTAGCCAATGTGCTGAAGTCTTTCACGAACCTACGGTAGAAACCGGCTAGTCCATGGAAGCTACGAACTTCTCCAACGGTCTTGGGAGTGGGCCACTCACGGATGGCCTTGACCTTTTCCTCATCCACTCGGACGCCTTCAGCTCCTACAACAAACCCAAGAAACACGAGATTATCTGTTGCAAAGGTACATTTCTTGAAATTAGCAAAGAGTTGTTCTGTCCTAAGCACTTCAAGAACCGATTTCAAATGAGAAAGATGTTCCTGAAAACTCTTGCTATAAATCAAGATATCATCGAAATATACCACCACAAAAACGCCTATGAATGGTCTAAGAACATGATTCATCAGCCTCATGAAGGTACTAGGCGCGTTAGTAAGCCCAAATGGCATGACTAACCATTCATACAATCCTAGTTTCGTTTTAAAGGCGGTTTTCCATTCATCACCTTCTTTCATTCGAATCTGATGATATCCACTTTTCAAATCAATTTTAGAAAAGACACAAGAACCGTGGAGTTCATCAAGCATATCATCAAGGCGAGGGATAGGGTGTCGGTACTTAACTGTTATTTGGTTAATTGCTCGGCAATCAACGCACATCCGCCAACTCCCATCTTTCTTTGGAACCAAAAGGACTGGTACAGCACAAGGACTCATGCTTTCGCGGATGTATCCTTTGTCCATGAGCTCCCCAATCTGTTTTTGTAACTCCTTGGTTTCCACGGGATTGGTTCGGTAAGCTGGCCGGTTTGGCAAGGACGCTCCCGGCACAAAATCGATTTGGTGTTCAATGCCGCGTATGGGAGGCAGTCCACCCGGGTTCTCTTCGGGAAACACATCCTGAAAATCCTGCAAGAGCTGTTTAAGTTCACTCGGAAGCTCCGGTGTTTGGTCAGATTGAGCCATTAGTGATTCTTTAAACAAAAGAAGGATCATGGACTGGTTGGAACAAAGAGTTTTTCGAACTTGACTAGCCTTAACAAGAAAATTGGACTTTTTACCCTTAGAATCGGTTTTGGCTTGGTCTTGTTTGCGGCTCTCTTTGAGTTGGAGCTGATCTTGGTACACTTCATGTGGAGTCAAAGGCGCAAGGACGATCTTTTTCCCTTGATGCTCAAAAGAATGACGGTTAGTGAATCCATCATGCATCACACGCTTGTCATATTGCCACGGCCGTCCAAGGAGTATGTGGCTCGCGTCCATGGGCAGGACATCACACAGAATGTTGTCCTCATATCGTCCAATGGTAAGAGAAACTTCCACTTGGTCCTTGACTTGCATTTCTCCATCGTCGTTCAGCCATTCAAGCTTGTAAGGCCGTGGGTGCTTCTTGGTTTCCAAACCTAATTTCCTGACAAGAGACTCACTAGCCACGTTAGTACAGCTCCCACCATCAATGATTAAACTGCATACCTTGTCTTTGATATGGCAACGGGTGTGGAAGAGATTTTCTCGTTGGACCCGTTCATCAACCTTTGCTTGGACGTTCAAGGCCCGCCTTGTCACAAGGAGTTGTCCTTTGACTGGTAGGTCCAGGTCCTCTTCTGTATCCGGTTCCTCATCAAAGATGGGTCCTGAGTCTTCCCAATCAGATGCGGACTCAATCTCTCCACTTTCTCGCATGATCATCACGCGACTGTTTGGGCACTTGTTGGCATAGTGGCCAAGTCCGTGACACTTGAAGCATTTGATCTCCCTAGCTCGGTTAGGAGTCGCTTCCTGCTTTGTTTTGTCCACAGCAACAACCGGATTAGTTTTAACATCTGTATTTGTTCGAAAAAGAGACTTACCTTTGTCTTGTGGACTCGGTTTTGAAGAAGACTGGTAAGTAGGCCTTGTGAAGCCTTTCCTCTTGACTTGTTGCTCTACCAGAATGGCTTTGTGCAACATCTCAGCAAGATCATCATAATCTTGAAGCTCCATGCGGTCTTGGATCTCACGGTTGAGTCCAGTAAGGAACCGTGCCATAGTAGCTTCGGGATCCTCGTCAACTTCTCCTCTAAGCATCAGGATTTCCATTTCTTGGTAGTAGTCTTCCACGCTTTTGGTGCCCTGAGTCAGTCTCCTTAGTTTCTGATGAAGATCTCTCAAGTAATGGGCTGGTATAAACCGCTTTCTCATAAGAGTGAGAAGTTCTTCCCAATCCTCCAAGGGTTCTTCTCCTCGTCTCCTCCTGTTTGACACAATTTGATCCCACCAGTTTAGTGCATAACCATTAAACTCAGTGGCAGCAAGACTTACCTTTTTACGATCTGATAATTGTTGGCAGTCAAAGACAAGCTCAACTTTTCGTTCCCATTCAAGGTAGGCATCCGGATCATTTTCCCATGGAATGGGGGAATCTTAAGTTTCAAGCCTCCAAGATGGTTTTCTGACCGTCTAGACTCTCCAGCGAAAGGGTTATCTCTGCCCCTGTCCCGGTTTGACTGGCGCCTTTGTGACCTCCTCTGACTTTGATCGGAAGAAGATCCTCCATCATCTCTGGTTCCTGTCCGGTTGTGGTTTCTCCTTCTGTTTCCGGATGTTTGTTGATCTTCCTGGATCCGGTCAAGTCTCACATGAATGTCCTCTATACCTGCATTCATCATACGCTTAAGTTCACTTGTCAGTGCGTTCATCTGAAAACTAGACATTCCAGTTCCCACGCTTGCCTCTTGTCCTTCCATGTTTTTCCTGAAATGCACTTAACAAACAATCAAATAACCAACTCTCTTCCTCACAGTTTTGGTGTCTCTCAAGTGTTTCACTCAATGGTTCTAAGCAAGCAATCCGATCAAATTTAGTGCTCCACAAAACCCAACACCCCAAGAAGAAGATAGAGAGATTTAAGATTTCTTTTCTTTTATTAGAAATCCGCCTTAACCACTTCCAGGCCGGCTTTCTCTTCAGCCAACTGGATTTCTCCTCAGTCACCCCCAACTGGTTTTCTCCTCAGTTGTAAACGATTAAAACTCTTTTTTTTTTTTTTAAATCGTTTCAAAACAAAGGTAAGAAGTGGCCCGGATGGAGATAAGAGAAGTGTTTCAGAATTTTAGAAGATGAGAAGATGAAATACCCCTTCAAGTGTGCTCTGATACCACCTGATACAAACTTGCCCAAGAATTTAGCACTTGAATGAATGGTATTGACGATTTGGATATGGACCGGGATAAGCTACTAGCAAATCCGGAACTGGTGGATCGATGGGAGCGTTGAAGGATGCGGAAGGCCTTCAGTATACCCAACCCTTAGCCAACCTTGGATGTGACGCACCAAGACGCTGGACTCAGGGGCGTTGAATGGATGTGACGCACCAAAAACTGAATTGCTCACGAAGAACAAAAGAGAGAACAAGTTCTCAAATAGAAATTTCTATTACAAAATGATCAAAAGGTGTTTACAAAATGTGGAGAAGGAAGAATATATAGGAAATCAAGTCAAAGAGACTTGATTGTGGCACAGAAAAACTGCATAAATTTTAGAAAAGTTTATGAAATAAATGTGGTCAAAGTGACCCTTCAAGTCCACGGCAACCCTTGGGCTACTTGGTCCTGCCATGCGTGGGTTCGATCGTCTGGACGATGGTCACGAGGTCGGGCTCGTCCGGAAGTATCAGCACGCGGGCATGGTCGAGGAGAAATTGGCCTAAGTCCGTTTGAACTGATGGGCAAGTGCCCGGCTGAACGGCCCGTCCGGAAAAGTCACCATCCGGTCGAGAAATGGAACCTCACGTTCGTTTTCTGAATCCGCACGAAGTAAGCCCAATGTGTCCCGACTCAAATGCTCAGAATGGGATCTTGGTCGAAGTCCTTCACGGCCCGTTCGAGAAATTGTCACCGGAAGTTGAGATTCAGGCCTTAGGTCGTTTCCGGGTGTACGCGGGTCGATACGGTAGACGGTACGTTCGGTTGGCCCCGTCCTGCGGTGGTCCGGCTGGTCCTCGCGAGCAACCTCCCTTCTCGGTACGTTTGTCCTCGTCCGGCTCTCGATGCCCGTACCATCTTCCGGGCTGGCATCGAGATCCTCATCCATGATCGCATCAGAAAGCGTCCATGAACGATAGCAGCTTGTTCCCTGCCGTTGCGGAAGTGGGAAGCTATCTTTCGGGCACGCTTTATTCAGATCCGTAAAGTTGACGCAAACTCGCCATTTTCCATTATTCTTCTTCACTACCACCGGATTCGCTAGCCAGTCGGGATATTTCACTTCCATGATTGATCCGACTTTGAGCAATCTCTCTACTTCATCGTTCACCGCCTCGGCGCGCTCTGGTCCAAGCTTCCGTCTTTTCTGCTTTACTGGTTTGAATGTTGGGTCCACGTTGAGTTCATGGCTTGTGACGCTGATGTCAATCCCGGGCATATCTTCTGCTGCCCATGCGAATGACCCGGCGTTTTCTTTTAACAAGGTGATTAACTCCGTTTTGATCGGTGCCTCCAAATTCGCTCCAATCTCCGTACATCGCTCCGGATTCGTTTCGTCTATGTTGACCGAAATCACTGGCTCGCACGGGGGGTCCTTCTCCGTCTCCCGGGATTCTTCGATTTGTAACTTTTGTTCGAGTTTCGCAAGCTGCGCTTTCCCTTCCGTTTTCGGACTTTGTCCGGCGGTGGGAATCGGTTACCGGCTTTCTCAACCTGTGTTCTGTTAAGAAACAAGCTCGAGAATCTTTCTGCCGTCCCCAGATCGTTTCCACCCCGGTTGGAGTTGGGAATTTTAGGCACAGGTGGTAAGTTGACGGGATGGCCTTCATTGAGTTTAGCCACGGTGTTCCCACGATTGCGTCGCAGATTCGCGGGCAATCGATCACCGAGAACTTCGTGTCCTTTTCCACTCCTTTTGCTTTCACGGGGAGTTGGATCGTCCCTACTGTCATTGTCGTCTTTCCGGAGAAACCAGTCAACGGTTTTGGATGGGTTATGAGATGCTGGGTCTCAATGTTCATCCTCCGAAGGGTTTCCAGGAATATGATGTTCACCGTTCCTTCTGTGTCGACTAAGACTCTCGGTATCTAGTATCCTCCGATTGAAAGATTGATCACGAGGAGATCGTTGTGTGGATGGTTTATTTCGGCGGCTTCTCCTTCTCGGAAAGTCATCGTCCGGCCATGGCTACCATCCACGGAACTCCATTCCATCGCTTCTCTGGTCATCGTCTTCGTTTCGTATCCTTTTCGTTCTTAGGGTTAAGAATATTTC
Organism: Isatis tinctoria; assembly: GCA_010577795.1. Taxonomy (NCBI): domain Eukaryota; kingdom Viridiplantae; phylum Streptophyta; class Magnoliopsida; order Brassicales; family Brassicaceae; genus Isatis; species Isatis tinctoria. Next base: position 22,506,931 of record CM021250.1, read on the forward strand.
TCGTCCCCACAGACGGCGCCAAACCGTGAGAGCCGAAACTCACACTGTCAAAACTTATATTTAGTTGGGGCTCGAAAATTCTATTTATAAAGAACTAAAGGACCAAAAATGCAAAAGAGAGATTTTTATTGATATTTTCCGAAAGTACAAGGGAAATTAGCAAAAGCTGAATAGTCTTAAATTGCTAAAACTCCTAATACTCGGATCTGGGATCCCTTTAATCCTTACACGAGCGTACATATATATACTGACAATCCTAGGAGGCTAAGACTTCAGATTTCCGATGTGGGACTTTGTTCTTCCTTCCCAGCCGCCGACCTAAGCTGTTTGGGCCCGATATCCAGCCCGAATGCCTTCTGCGATCCGTTCGCGCGTCCCGACCCAAATCCGGCCCGCCGATGAATAGTGAACCGTGAATAATAATCCGAATTTCGACTTACTTTGTCTCGAGGTGAATAATGTTTTTCAACGGTTTTTCCCGCGTGAATAGTGTTCCGAGCATTTTACGACTTCTGAGATTTGAAACCCCCCTTTTTATTTGAACTTCCAGCCACCGGTTTCGGTATTGATGGCCAGTCGCCGGTTCCTATGGCTAGTGTGCTCGGCGACTGGTCCATGGACGGCTGAACGTTCATCACGGTCTTTCGGAGGATGTCTATGGACGTATTTGGAATCAGAACGTGCAAATGGATAGTCTTCGGGTCGGTCCGGGCTTAGAGTTACGTTTAACGGTCGGTCGACTGGACGATGTTCAGATAACCAGTCTTGACCGAGAAATGATCGTGGGATGCCAACTGGTGCATGAGGAAAACCCGGCGGCTGGCCTTATCCCAGCCGTTGGTTGTGACTTGATTAAGACCCGGCGGCTGGCCTTATCCCAGCCGCCGGTTGCGGCATGAAGAGGACCCGGCGGCTGGCCTTATCCCAGCCGCCGGTCGATGCTCGGTGAAGATCCGGCGGCTGGCCTTATCCCAGCCGCCGGATGTTGCTCGATGAAGACCCGGCGGCTGGCCTTATCCCAGCCGCCGGATGATGCTCGGTGAAGATCCGGCGGCTGGCCTTATCCCAGCTGCCGGATGTTGCTCGATGAAGACCCGGCGGCTGGCCTTATCCCAGCCGCCGGTTCATGTCCCGGACGGGTCGGGGGCAGTTGGCCTTAGTTCGTTCGGTCCATGTTAGGAATAAGTTCAATTTGATCTTGACCTTGACTTCTCGTTCCGTCAATCTTCGAGGGGGGGATTTCGACCTCAACAGTCGGATTCCGGAGCTTGTGCTCTGCCAGAAAACAGATTCGGGCCTCCTTCTGATTTCCCCAAATGGTCATGATTCCGTTTGGTGTCGGGAATTTCAGGTATCCTTCGGACATTATAATTCTTTGCCCGAAGTTGGCGATAACCCTGCCATGTCCAAAGGAGAAGCCTGGTCTGACCAAGAGGCCGAGGTGCCCGACACTGTCCACCCAGAAGATATGGTAGTAAAGCTTGAGTACAACTCCCCGGGAGCGTGCAACGCTTACTGGGGTGAAGACATCTTAGCCTGGCGGCTTATAAAGCCTAGACCGGCCACATGATATAGGAAAATGACCAGTGGGTGCGAGCTCGGAGCCACTTTGAGCGAGCAATTTCCTTGCTCCGGGCCGATTTCCTTGTTCCGAATAGGATTAAGTTTCGCCTTCTGAAGGAAGGAGATCGGATGGATAAGGCCCCGAAGGGGTACTTCGCGGTGCATGAGTCGTTATTTTAGGAAGCTTTCTATAATGCCCCAACCGCCCCTACCAGTGAGCCCACATGTCCTCTCATTAAGCCCATTGAGCCTCTCACTAGGCCCACATGTCCTCTCATTAGACCCATTGGGCCCACCCCTGTTCGACGGTCGGTGCGTTATTTTTGGAAGACCCGAAAGTCATAATATACTGTCCCTGCAATCACCACATGACCGTTCCCCGTGTTTTTTCCTAACTCACATGGTACCGCGAATGACTTCCCGGTAGGTCACCCATCCTTCCACTGCTCCAGCTCAAGCACGCTTAGCTCAGGAGTTCTTTCGGGATGGTTAACCGAAAAGGTAAGTGCACTTTGGTGACATAGGTAGCCAAATCAATTCTTTTAACCTCTCCCACATACTTTCCATATATACCAGAAATTGGGATGTTACACTTCCCTTTGGTTCCCGATTCCCGGAATTATCTTTGAGTTCTAAGAGCTTCATGAGGTTGCGATTTCGCAGCTCGTTCCTTCCTCGATGAGGACTTTGATTAGCTTAATAGTTCGATTTGCCGAGTGTGGAATCAAGTTGGAGGTAAACCATATACGACACTTTTTCTCCATGAGGAAGACAACACTCTGGATCTCTTTTGTCAACTTTCTATCCGAAGAATGCTGAAGTTGTAAGCATAGCTCGTTCTCAGTTGGTTCCGATTACGGCGGTCCAATCAGGACCGATTGGAATGAGCCCCGTAAGTATTTCGTCTCTTTTTATTTTATTTTTTATTTTTGTGAAGTTCTTCTATAAATAGGTTGAGTACCTCTCTTCATCTCTCATAATTTTACTTCTCACAACTTCTCATATTTCTCTCTCAGGTCGTATCTCTTACACTCCTTGGGTGTCTGGCCTTAGTGAGATTTTTCAGGAAGTTGCTAAGAAGAAAATTGATTGGGAGAGCCCTGAGCTTTGGAGCCGTTTCCTTGACGCGAAGGACATTCTTGAAGGGTGCGCTCCTCTGAAAGGTTTAGACTTTGTTGCCGATGGCATCTTATCCTGGACTAGAGGGCGTTTTGATGTACCGTAAACAGAAGTACGGCGAGGCTGGTCCGTCCGAGTCAGTAGTTGGATTTGAGTCGGCGGCTGGGCGCTCTGATCCGGCGGCATCCGCGACTGATCCCCGGGATGGGGACGTTCCTGAGGAAAAATTTATTGTTCCCCAGGAATCTGATCATGTCACCGCCCTTGACAAGGGCAAAGGAATCGCTGGGGACTCGGGCCGCCCGAAGAAAGAAGAAAGCTTCAAGAGAGGCCAGGGCGTCCGAGCTCGGCCTTATGTTTGATGCCCGTAAGGCGGCCGGGGGAGATTCGATAGAGTCTGCCAAGCTTGTGGACTATCTTGGCGAGTCTGCTGCGGCCATTGCCCGGCCGTTCGATCCCTCGCTAGCGTATGAGGATTTATCTTCTGGTCTGGTGATGGTATATCCTTGTTCCTTTGAGTTTTTTATTTTGTTCAGATCGCCCAGGTCGCTTTGGAGGCCACGGCGAAAGAGTCCCGTAAGAAGGACAAGAAGATTAGAAACTTGGAGGTCAGGCTCAAGAGATCGGAGAGGAAGGCCAAGAGGCTCGAGTCTGCCACAGCCGCGGAGGTGCATGCTTGTAAAGACGAGCTCAAGGAGGCCAAGAACGAGATGAACAAGGCGGTGAAATACTGCCGATGGGAGGCGGCGGAGAATTTCCGTCTTCGCATTGAGAGTGTGAAGGCTGCCTTAGCTCCGCTGCGTCAGGCCAGGTTCGCCGAGGCTGCTCTGACCGAGGTCGGCTCGAACCTGGTGATGGTCCGGGAAATTAAATCCGGGAAGAACAAGGTTGAAGAAGAGGAGGCCAAGTTGGAGTCCATATTGGCAGAGCTCAAAGGAAGGGGTTGGGTAGGCTCTTTTGACTGGCTGTTCCGAGTTCGACGGTTTTTGGCATATCCTACTCCCCTGTTTCCTCATATCAGTCTCCGGGGGGTGACGCGGACATCCAGGACATGGATGAAGCCGGTGCTACTCCTCTTGTCGAGTATTAATTTGCTTCTTTTGTGGAACTTACTTGATCGTTTGATTTTTCCTTTTATGGATATCATTTCGTCTTTCAGTTATCTTCAGCTTTGATTTTAACTGCATTGGTTTGAGCTTTGAAACCGGCGTATGATTTTAGATACTATTTGGATTTTAGTTTCCGCTTCGGTTTCGGACTTGTATTGCGAAACCAGTATATCCTTTCGGATATTATATGGGTTTTTGTCGAATCTTTGCTTGATTTTGCCGGATTCTTCGGACCTCTTATCTGGATTTGTGCTTTGTATGGTGCATTAGAGATGCTTTTCTGGGCACTCCGAGCTTTCTGACTAGGGTTCTTGTATTGCGGATACCTCCTGGGTTCAATGCTTGTTTCTGGTGTCGCGGGAATTGAGTTCGCTTGACTTCCTCTTTCGACGGAACGCTTTTAAGATCTCACATCAAGGCCGGTTTGATACCGCATTCTTGAGATGTCTTAGACCAGCTTTCCATGTCAGGCACTTTACTGGGTTTGGCGATTTTACTTCGCGGTTTACACTTCGCACTATTTGCCTATGCGAAACGCTCCTGAAAATAAACTAGTCAGAACATCGTCTTGACGCTTCCCGCATTCCCGTTCAGGTTACGCCTTTCCGATGTTAGTCCGGAAATTTGTATAGCGCGCTACTTTTATCGTTGTGGGATGCTGAGAGAACCATGGTTGAATGAGAGTCTTGTTGTGGCCAGCAACAGACGTGTTTGTTTGAGAAGACTTGAGTACTTTCCAGTATTTCAACAGATAGTCCCGGATGAGTTGCGAGATGCTAAGTCTCGATGTTTATCCGGTTCGTTTCTAGATTGGTATTCGAGTTCTGGATGTGTTATGAGATGCTAAGTCTCAATGTTCATCTTATCGGGTCTTTCTAGATCGTTTGTTTCTCTGGATGGATTACGAGATGCTAAGTCCCGATGTTCATCCGTATCGATATTTTCGGACAATTTTTCGAGTTTTTGATGTGTTATGAGATTCTAAGTCTCAATGTTCATCTTCTCAGGTCTTTCTGGATCGTTTGTTTCTCTGGATGGATTACGAGATGCTAAGTCCCGATGTTCATCCGGATCGAAATTTTCGGGAAATTTTTTGAGTTTTTTGATGTGTTATGAGATTCTAAGTCTCAATGTTCATCCTATCGAACTTTTTGCGAAAATTTGGGAGTATATATATGTAGGGGGGCAACTGAACACGTTTTTTAAGCGAGCTGCCTACGTACCCTTCGTGAAAAAGGATCAAGTCACCCGTATTCCGTTTTATTTCTTTGTGAAAAGATGGCTAGACTTCGGCCACAGAATTGTCTGTTGCGGCTTCCGCGTTCTTTGGCATCGTTTCTTTGGTAGCTGTTGTGTTTTCTTGATTGATTTTATCTTCTGCAAGCGAGACTTCTGTTCTATCGAACTGGTCGGTCTTTCTCACCTTTTTTGCTGACTCGGTACTTTCACTTCCCTTCTTGCGTTTTGGATTTTCTCTCTGCGGGATCGCCGGATTCCGGAGCTTATGTTCCGCTAGAAAACAGATCCGAGCCTCCTTCTGATTTCCCCAGATAGTTTTGATTCTGCTTGGTGTCGGGAACTTCAGACAGAAACGGTAAGTCGACGGGATCGCTCGCATCGAGTTGATCCACGGGGTTCCCATTATTACGTTATAAATCGCGGGGTGGTTTGCCACCGCGAAATTAACGATCTTTGTGATTCCACCGGCGCGAACCGGGAGCTGGATTTTCCCGTCTATCATTATGACTTCGCCAGAAAACCCGGTCAGTGACCTTGGATTTGGTTTTATCGTCGACGGGTCCACCTTCATCCTTTGGAGCGTCTCCCAAAAAATGACGTCTACCGAACTTCTGGTGTCGATCAAACCCCGGGAGACGTCGTGGTCGTTGATGTCTAGCTCCACTACTAATGGGTCGTCATGAGGTTGGTCGAGACCTTCGGCGTCTTTTTCATGGAAGGCGATCCGGTCGTCTTTGACGGTGATCGGCTCCTGCAGGTTAGATTCTTTGTCTCCTCTTCTCAAGAACGCCTTTATGGAAGCTACCGTGTCTTGACAATACTGGGATCCTCCGATGATCATGTGAATTCTCCTTCGGTTTGTGGCAGAGTCGTCTCCATTTGGTCTCCTTCCTCGCTTGGGTGTTTCCTCGGTGGGCCTCTTGGGACGTTCCGGATTGGGTCGTTCACCCGGGGCGCCCGCATCTCCTTCGGCCTCTCCGAGACTTTTGAGAGTTACCCCGTTCCTGAGTTCTTCGGCTAATAGTTTCGCCGCGAGCCTTCTTCCGATTGTCCTACAGTTTTCGGTACAGAAGGAGTTTTCGTCGTATCCTAGACGGGTCCACGTATTCCATGATCCTTTGTTGCGCCCATCAGATGGTCTCTCCGTGTTTATCTGATAGTTGTGCTCTCCTCCCGCGTTGGGTTCCTTGTCTCTTCCGCTTTGCCTACTCTTCCTCTCGTTTGGAACGTTTGAAGGTTGCACCGCGCCTTTGGCAACCAACTTTGTTATTGGTGCTTTCTGGCCGGGGCCCTCATGTCTTCCTTGTAGATTAAGAAGTTAGAAGCGCGGTGGAGAGCGTCTTGGATAGTCACCGGCAGGTTTACGGTGATTTCCTTTCGGAAGCTAGAAGGCTTTAAAAAGGATTTCTTCAGGGCGTTTATTGTGGCACCGTCGCTTAGGCCGTCGATCCTGGATAAAATCACCTTGAACCTTTCGATGAATTCTCAAAGGCTTTCTTCCAGTCCTTGTGACAACGAGTATAGATCCGCGTCGGATGTTGATTGGCTTATGAACAGCGAGTAGTGCTTCAAGAAGGCCGACGATAACTGTTCGAAATCGTTGATTGAGTCCCTCTCCAGCTGCAAGAACCAAGACAGGGCCGCCCCTTTAGGTGTTCTACGAACAGGAGGCAGAATCCAGCGTCCTATTCTTAGGGATTGAACTTGGTCCGGTTCATCACGATATTGAAGGCTGTCATGTGGGCTTTTGGATCCGTTGTCCCCTCGTAGAAAGGGATTCGAATCTTGTTGGGGTCCGGGACTCTGACGTTTGTGATCTTTGAGGTGAAAGGGATCCTTGGGTCTCCTCTAAGACTCGGTCAATTTCAGGAGCCGAGTTGCTCGCTTTATGGACCTGCGACCTTACTTCCTTCATTTGACTTGCCGTGAGCTTCAGTTTGGCGCGGAGATCGTCCATCTCGCTTCTGTGGATAGCGGATCGGTTCGTTCGGTTTGCCCGTTCTGCCTTCTCTACTTTGTCCATCGTTAGGTCTCTGTCCTCGTCGTCAGTCTCGTTCTCCTCGTGACCGGCTCCGTTTGCGGCGGCTTCTCTGTTTTCCCCGTCGGTCACCGTTGAGGTTGGCTAATCGGTGGTCAGCCTAGTGGCGCTTTTTCGATGCAAAAGAGGCGGTGCCAACAGTTCTCTCCTCGTTCCGACGGGATTCTGCTCGTTGGGGTTCTGCCTGCCCTGTGTACTGCTCGCGGGGTGAAACTGAGACGTCTTACCCCGAAAGTCCAGGGCCACATGTTAGCTTTTGGGAGGCTGCTCTCACCTGTGTGGCTGCTCTTTCTTGCCAGTTTTGCCACTCTGCGAGTTCGGCTATCATGTTCCTTAGCTCACCAATTGCCGAGATGTCCTAGGCTAGACCGGAGGGAGCGGCGTTGGCTGCTTCCGTTCTAGCTGGATCTCCGATCGACATCCCAAATCTGGGTGGTGCAGCGGTGGAGGTCCCTGCCGCTCCGGCTCCGATTGCTCTAGTTGCGGCCGTTCCTGCGGTGTTCCCTCCGGCCGGCAGATCGTCGGTGTTGTCGGTTCTTCCATCTTTAGCCACGGTCTTCCTTCTCGTATCCTCTCGTTCTAAGAGTTAAGAATATTTCCCGTCCCCACAGACGGCGCCAAACTATGAGAGCCGAAACTCACACTGTCAAAACATATTTTATGGGGATCCGAAAATTCTATTTTAAAAGAACTAGAAGACCGAAATGTAAAAAAATGATTTTATTGATATTTCGGAAGTACAAGAATATCAGCAAAACCTTTAATAAGTCTTATAATGCTAAAGCGCTTAATAATCAAATTTGGGATGATCTCAACCTAGTATAAGCGTCTATATTTATACTACGAGACCTAGGAGGCTAAAACTCTTTCTGGGCGATGTGGGACAAAGTTCCTTCCGTCCAGCCGCCGACCTAGTCTTTTGGGCCTGATTCCCGTCCAAAATCTTCAGCAGTCTGTCACATAGTCTGATCCTAGCCCGGATCCGTGAATAGTAACCGTGAATAGTAAACCAGATCTAAATTAAGCTTAAATCGATTTTTCGGTTAAGCTTAAATAGTGTTTCGTGAACAGTACTTTAACGGCTTTCCCACGCGAATAGTGTTCCGGGCATTTCAACGACTTTTAAAACCGAGCCGCCCGTTTCATATTGTCCAGCCGCCCGTTCTTTGGCTTGTGTGCATGGGCGGCTGGTCCATGGGCGGCTGGCCAATGCTCGGGATCAGAACGTGCAACGCCTTGCCTCGAATCGGTCTAAGTCGGGAATCATGCTTGAAGGAAGGATGACGGGCGGCTGCAACTTGGTTCGGGACAAGTCCGGGCGCCAGGTCTTGATGAAAGGATGTTGGGCAGCTGAAACTTGGTTCGGGACAAGTCCAGCGGCCAGGCCTTGATGCAAAGATGATGGGCGGGTAGAACGTGGTGCGGGACAAGTCCGGCCGCCAGGTCTTGATGCAAAGATGCTGGGTGGCTGGAACTTGGTCCGGGACAAGTCCAGCCGCCAGGTCTTGGTCTTGATGCAAAGATTTTGGGCGGCTGGAACAGGGTCCGGGACAAGTCCAGCCGCCCGGTCTTGATGCAAAGATGTTGGGCGGCTGGAACTTGGTCCGGGACAAGTCCATCTGCCATGATATGATCATGGGCAAGGATATTCAAGAGCTTGTAGCTGAACAGGAGCAAGGATCAATCAAGCTTGTAGCTGAGCAGGAAGCAGCTTACCTCGGAGCTACTTTGGAGCGTAGATGGAAGAAACCTGATCCCAAGCCTCCTTGGTTTATGATCCACGTCTGATCAATCTAGACTATGGTCTTAATGTGCATCCAAGTTGAATAGTCATAGATCGGTATTGTTCTTGTGTGCTCTTTTCCTTGTCAAGATCTTTTTCCTACTCTGGGTTTTGGTCTTGGCAAGGTTTTTAACGAGGCCAAGACAATACCACACATTTATCTATGTTCTAATCCCTTGGACCGCCTAGCTTATGTATTTCGAACTTAGCTTATTTCCCTTTTATTTATGCTGTACGTTTTGGGCCTTAGGGTTATGTGAGGAGTGTGTTCCTCACCCCTATAAATACTCTTCTTGTTCTCTTGGCCGAAATCAAGCAATCTTTTATCAAAAACTCTCTCTTAGTGTGTCATATCTAAGAGAAACCCTTGTTGAATCTTTGTGCGTCATATCATCGATTCTTCAAGTCTCTTGTTCGATTTCATTGTGTGTCATATCAGCGGAATTGTTCAAGGTCGTTCGCAAGAGTCTCTCCATCCCTCATGCCGACTCCATATCTACCTCGTCCACAAATCCACTTATATCAATCGCAACTCCATCGCTTAACCCTTCATCTTCCCCATCGATTCCATCTCTATCTTCCTAAGTGTGTTCCAATCGATCAATCCACAAGTTCACTTGTTCATTTAGCATATCAAGGCTCTAAGATCCGGCTGGGTTCATATTACGCCAGGTCTTGATGCAAAGATGCTGGGCGGCTGGAACATGGTCCAGGACAAGTCCAGCAGCCAGGTCTTGATGCAAAGATGATGGGCGGGTGGAACTTGGTCCGGGACAAGTCCAGCCGCCAGGTCTTGGTGCAAAGATGTTGGACGACTGGAACTTGGTCCGAGACAAGTCCAGCCGCCATGTCTTGATGCAAAGATGATGGGCGGCTGGAACTTGGTCCGGGAGAAGTCCACGCCAGGTCTTAATGCAAAGATGCTGGGCGGTTGGCCCTTATGCTCGGGACACGATCTGTTTGATAATGATCTTGAGTTCTCGTTTTATCAACGTTCGAGGAGGGGATTTGGACCCCAACACCGCCCACCGTCCTTTCTTCTCCCCGAGGCACTTCTTAAGTCTGTCTACGATGGTCTTGTTTGCCGCTTCGGCTTGGCCATTCCCCTGCGGGTAGCGAGGCGTTGACTTGCTCAGCCGTATCTTCCATTTCTCGCAAAATCCTTCGAAGCGGGCTGAAATGAATTGGGAGCCGTTTTCGGTGACGATCTCATATGGGACTTCGCGCCTGCAGATGATGTTTTTCCAGACAAAGTGCTCCAGTTGGGCGTCCTTGATACCGGCGTATGAATCCGCTGCGACCCACTTCGAGAAGTAGTCCGTCATAACGAGTAGGAATTTCTTCTGCTTTGAGTTATGCATTGGTCCTACTATATCCATTGACCACCTCATGAACGGGTATGGTATGGAGATTGACGAGAGCACTTCCGTAGGTTGGTTGATTATTGGTTCGTGTCTCTGGTACTTCTCGCACTTAAGGGAGAACTTCTCGCACTCTTTTATCATAGTCCGCCAGTAATGTCTGTGGCGCTTGATTTTGATTGCGAGAGCTCTTCCTCCAGAATGATTTCCGCATGATCCGCTATGAACTTCTTAAATGATCCTTCTTGCTTCTTTGCCTTTTACGCAGGTCATCAATGGTCCGGATAGCCTCCACTTGAATACGTTTCCGTCCATTTTTCCGCTGGGACTTCTCCATCCATGATATCGGCTCGTATTCGGCCCATCCACTCGCGATCGCAGACGTACTCTTCATTCAGGTCGGTCGTGAGTTCTTCCTCCGGGGGCTCTTCCTCCTTGTCGTCTTCAGGAAGTAGTATAAGATTCGCGACTCGGGGAAGATCGATGCTTGGTTGTTCAAAGAACTAAACGGAATTACTCGTCTCTCTCCCGGGAATTAGGTCGATGCTAGGGCCACCAACGCGTCGGCTGGGGCGTTCTCTCCTCTGGGAATTCTCGTCAGCTTGAACTTCTCAAACTGTTTTGCCAGGTCTTGGACGATTTTGAGATAGGCTTCTATCTGGTCGTCTCTTGCTTCGTAATCTCCACTGAATTGGTTCGCCACCAGCTGGGAGTCACAGTACGCCTGGAGGTTTTGGATTTTAAGGCCGAGGGAAAGTCTCAATCCCGCGATCAAGGCTTCGTACTCAGCCTTGTTTTTGGAGGTGTTGAAGAGTAATCGAAACGACTGCTTGAGGATTTCTCCGGTGAGCGATGTTAAATGCACTCCAACTCCAGAACCTTGCTTTGACAACGACCCGTCTGCGTGAAGAGTCCAAACCGAGTTTTAAGTCAGCTCCTCGATGCCCGGGGTTGGTAGTTTGAAATCTGTGAGAGCCGAAACTCACACTGTTGAAATTTATATTTTGCGGGGATCCGAAAATTCTGTTAAATAAGAAATAAAGGACTGAAAAAGTGAAAATGAGATTTTATTAGAATATTTATCTCAGTACAAGAATATTCGTGAATGTTTAACATCTTTTATCACAAAAGCTCTTGCACTTGAATTGGGATGATCTGAAAGTGAATACAAGGGTGTTTATTTATAGTAGAGAGTCTAGGTTCTCAAACTTCCCGAATTGCTTCGCTAGGTCTTGGACGTTCTTTAGGTAAGACTCCATCCGGTCGTCCCGTGCTTCGTAATCTCCGTTGAATTGGTTCGCCACTAGCTGGGAGTCGCAAAATGCTTGAAGGCTTTGGATCTTGGGTCCGAGGGCGAGTCTTAAGCCGGCGAGCAAAGCTTTGACTCTGCCTCGTTGTTTGAGGCGTTGAAGTGTAATCAGAATGATTGCTCCAGGATTTCTCCGGTAGGCGATGTTAAGCGCACCCCAACTACCGATCCTTGCTTTGATGATGACCCGTCTGCATGAAGAGTCCAAACCGAGTCCGGAGTTGGCTCGCTCACGCCGCCATCGGTAGTTCAATCAGGAAGTCTGCTATAACTTGAGATTTGGCGCATACCTGCTCCGGTATTTGATATCATACCCACTCAGTTCTACTGCCCACTTCGCCAGCCGTCTCGATTGGCTAGAACTATGCAGGATCGTTCTGAGGGGGAAAGTAGTGACTATGATGATCGTCTGTGTTGGGGTCAAAACCCATTCCTCGGAGATTGAAGGACCAAGTGACCAGACGTTGACACAACAAGACAGGAAAACCACTTCCGAATACTAAAAGAGACTAGATTCTCTTCAGTCAAGGCGCAACTTTCTCCGGAAGGAAGCAAGGTGCCACATTATTTTCCTCAAGGCCAAGGCGCCACTTTCTCCGGAAGAAAGCAAGGCGCCACATTCTTTGCCTCAAGACCAAGGCGCCACTTTCTCCAGAAGAAAGCAAGGAACCACATTCTTTGCCTCAAGGACAAGGCGCCACTTTCTCCGGAAGGAAGCAAGACACCATATTCTTTGCCTTAAGGCCAAGGCACCACTTTCTCCGGAAGGAAGCATGGCGCCACATTCTTTGCCTCAAGGCCAAGGTGCCACTTTCTCCCGAAGAGACCAAGGAGCCACTTTCTCTTCAAGGCCAAGAAGCCACTTTCTCTTCAAGGCCAAAAAGCCACTTTCTCTTCAAGGCCAAGAAGCCACTTTCTCTTCAAGGCCAAGAAGCCACTTTCTCTTCAATGCCAAGAAGCCACTTTCTCTTCAAGGCCAAGAAGCCACTTTCTCTTCAAGGCCAAGAAGCCACTTTCTCCTCATTGTCCAAGGCGCCACTTTCTCCTCCGAGACCAAGAAGCCACTTTCTCCTCCTTGTCCAAGGCGCCACTTTCTCCTCCGAGACCAAGGCGCCACATTCTCCAAGGCGCCACTTTCTCCTCCGAGACCAAGGCGCCACTTTCTCCAAGGCGCCACATTCTTCAGGGCAAGGCACCACATTCTCATGGAAAGACCAAGGCGCCACATTCTCATGGAAAGACCAAGGCGCCTTGAGTTTGTAAAAAGAAACGGGCGCCTTAAGTTCGTATAAAGAAACGGGCGCCTTGAGTTCGTAAAAAGAAACGGGCGCCTTGAGTTCGTAAAAAGAAACGGGCACCTTGAGTTTGTAAAAAGAAACGGGCGCCTTGAGTTCGTAAAAAGAAACGGGCGCTTTGAGATCGTAAAAATTGTTTGGCCTGAGGATTTGACTCGGAACGACCCGGTTCGGGACACTGCTTCATGGCGGAGCACAAACTCCGGAACCAGACGATCCCACAGAGGGAAAATCCAAAGCGCAAAGATGCTGCGCGAGTCTAGAACCGCCAAACAAGGCAAGCAGGACCGACAAATTCGAGAAAACTGAAGCCCTGCCCGCAAAACACGAAAGTGACTCAGAAAAACCGACGAATATTGAAGAGGACAAATCCGAGAACACAGAAGTCGCGAAGGACGATACTGCACCAAAGGCCTTGCCTCGCTCATTTTAAAAAAAAAAAAGAACTACGGTTGACTTGATCCCTTTGCACGAAGGGTACGTAGGCTGCTCGTCTAAAAAACGAGTTCAGTTGCCCCCTCCCATAAAAAAGGGGGAGTGGGTCCGTATATCCATACTCCCGCAAAGAGCCTAAGCGACACCGTATTTTTGAAAATAAGTTCGAACGATGAACACTGGGACTTAACATCTCATAACCCGTCAAAATTCGAACAATCTCTCGAGAATGTCGACCAAGGTGTGAACTCTGGATGAACACTGGGACTTAGCATCTCACAACCCGTCCGGATAAACTGACGATCCACCCAACGAACGAGGAAAAGAGCGAACCACGGATGAACACCGGGACTTAGCATCTCGCAACCCATCCAGGTTCGTTCACCCGACGATTCAACTCGGACACACTTTCACGATTCACTCAAGTTTTCAAACAAATCCGTCTGTTGCTGGCCACAACAAGACATTCACATCTTAACCATGGTTCTTTCAACATCCCATAGCGGATAAATCTAGCACGCTATACAAATTTTCGAACTAATATCTGAAGGGCGTAACCTGATCGGGAATGCGGGAAGCGTCGGGACGATATTCTGTTTAGCTTATCTTCCGGAGCATCTTGTGAAGTGAAAAATTACAAGATGTCAACCGTGAATATAAGCTCTCCAAACCCAGTAAACGCCAAACAAGGAACGCTGGTCTTAACACATCTCGCAAAGGCGCAGTACCAAACCGCCTCTAGTACGAGATCTTAAACGCGTCTCATCCAAAGCGGAACGAAGAAACCAATGGACCAAGTTTCCCGCAACAGCAAAACGAACCCAGAAAGTATCATCGATGATACATTGGTAATAATGATCGGCATGCCCGGCAAAGCATCCCCATCACAACACTCAAAACTCAAGTAAATCAAAAATTCAAAGACAGTCGAAAGACGATCAAAGACAATGCATAAAGAGAAAAGACCATAAAGAGTTCAACAAGTGCAACAAGGTTCAAAGCAACCCGAAATAACATAGGCGAAAAAACAAATTACAAGTGCCATCCTAATCGGATTCAGCACCGAAATGATCATCCTGGGCGCCAAGATTGGAACCGGCAGTGTCCGTTACTCCAGCATCGCCAGCCTCACCCTCAAGGGGATCCTGGCCAAGGCAGAACTCAGAAACATACGGAGATACGGGCGAATAAACTAGCGTCCCAGCATAAGCCTCTAAGCTCCGCTTGAAGTAATCCACATCACCAGCACGAGCATCGGCCTTCGCTTGGCATTCGGCCAGCTCCTTGGGAACGTCAGTATGGTTGGCATCAAGATCCTTACGCAGGATCAAATTCCCGGAGATCTCAGTGACCTCCGCCTCCACACGGCAGGACTCGGACAACCCTGCCAGAGAGGCCCTTGCCTGCTCCAAGCGAGCACGAAACGCCTCAACATCCTCCCATCTTTGCTCCTTCTTACCCTTCGAGATCCCTTTCTCGTAATCACGCCTCTCCTGCTCCAACGTCTTCCGAAGAGATTTCGTTAGTCCCTTATACTTGCGGGACCTCTTCTTCTCATCATCAAGTTTCTTCCTCTCATCATCAAGATTCTTTCTCTCGTCTTCAAGCTCCTTCCTCAGAGCTGCGGCTTCCTCGGTGTAGCGCCAAGCGTCATCGGCATGGCGCTGAGACTCAAGCAACGCGGTCTCATGAGCCACCTTGGACGCATGCACGGCAGCGCAAAACTAAAGGAGCAAGACAAAAGAACACTTAGCCAAAAACTAACCAAAAACAAAAAGCAAGTATCGGAAAAATCCGAAGAAACGTACCGACACCGCCTGAGAGGCCATGTACCCATAAGAGGCTAGGCAATCACAAGAAGGGACAATCCCCGAAGACGAATCGCTAAGCCAGGCAGCAACCCTCAAGCGACTCGGAATGATCTCCGCTGGCAGCCTTGCTGGGGTCAAACCAGAAGGAAGATTCGGGAACTCCAGCCGGCTCGGAGCAAGCGCAACGTGCTCCCCTCGGTTTAACAGCCTTCTCAGCAATTCCCTTGCCCTTATCGGATATGGAGGGTCGTTTCCCCCACGGAGGACGAGAAGTAGGCAGGCTGCAAACCACCACGCCGGGAGGAACGATCGCACGCACCTCCGGGACTTGGACATACGTGGACAGGCATGAGGACTGCTGCGAATCGTGGACCTTTCGGCTTGGGAGGTGGCTTGTTTCTTGGACTTGGGAAGGTAATGAACGCCCTCCATTCCTGGATAACTGATCGGAACTCGGGCCCTTTCATCGGGTGCTCTTTCTTAAAGATAAGTCGCGCCTACAGAAATCGAGTCCAAAGACTGGCGTTCTGCCGATCAACCTTCTTCAAGCAATGGGTCTCGATAACCTCGTCGTAATCAAGAGGAAAGTGCGGAAGGACGATCGGAACTGCAAAACGCACGACAAGGCAAAACATGTTAGAACATTCACAAAGAAACAAAATGGCACAAGTGCGCGGACAATCATCTACCACGTTCATCCCACGCTGGCTGCATCCTCCCCGCATAATACTCGCCAATAGCGGCGGAATTCGCAGCAACGTAGAAAAACTTATTCCAATTTGCCTTGCAATGATTGTCAAGACCGATAGAAAAATTAGCGAAGAGATTATCCTTGAAGGCGATCGAGTAAGACATTGGTCCGGATTTCTTCACCGAAAAGCAGTTCAGTAGATGGGAATGTCTCAGGTCCGCCCCAATTTCAATCCCCCGGACTACAGCCGCCATCAAATGACGAAGCGATTGGGGAAGAAGCTGTGAGAGCGCAATCCTTTGATGCCTCGTGAACTGTATAACTAAATGCGGGATCGGAAACGATATAAAGGACTTATAAAACATTGCCTCGTGCATGGCAAAGTATCCAGCCGGGCAGTAATCTATACTCTCGCCATCTCTTGGAAGGACGAACTCCACCTCCTCAGGAACGAAGCACTTGCGTCTCAAGTCATCTAGAGATTCCTTCGTGGACAAAGTAGAGCCGGCCGGGACAAGCTTCCTTCGCCTGGCGTATGCTTTAGAAGACTTTGGAGCCGGGACACTTACAGTCGGTAATTCGACACCAAAGTATGCGTCCCTTTCTCCCGGAGAAACAAGCTCCCTCTTAACCGAATTGTAATCCGAAGACTGCATATCCGGAACTTGGCCATCTTGTCCGTGTTCTGCTTCGCCACTAGGCATAACAAAACCGTCGCCAACAGATGGAAGCTGACCCGTCTCATGAGCCGAGCCGCTACTCCCAAAGGGGAAAGGCAAACCGCCACTTTCACCAACGGAAGCTAAGGCATCGGTTTCTTCTGAGCCAGGCAAGCCACTAGTAACCTCGTGATTCGGAACGCCGTCCGGACCATACAAGGGAATCTGATCGTACCTGTCCATTGAAGGAAGATGACTAAAATCAACATCCCAGCGTTGCCCAACGCTAGACTCGAACAGCTCGTTAACTAATGCGGCGTCGAACTGCTCGTCTTGACGGACATTAGCCGGATCCACCTCAAAATTCGGGATGTTATCAAGATCAAGCATAAACGAACCCGGCGAGTTCGTACCTCCAGCACACCCGTAAGGAGAACCAGACATTTCAAACAAAACAAAGAAAAAACAAAAGGTTAAGAGATAGGAAGAAGAGAGAGAAGTTACCTCAAGGAAACTTGCAAATGGAATTATGAGAAATGAAGAAGGAGGAAGCTCTCCTTATATAGAAAAAGGCATGGCCCCAATGCAAACACAGCGGGACCGTACGAGAGAACTCCAAGCCGCCCCTTTATTTTAACCAAGGCGCCGGATTCTCTTGCGTACGTTCGACTCACCGGAAGGCACGCTATCTAGGCTCACGGCCCATCAATCCCGATAAAAGCTCTACTCGAAGCTCATGTCTTCGGCAAGCATAAGCAAAGAGCTGGGGGCTAACTGTTGGGGTCAAAACGCACTCCTCGGAGATTGAAGGACCAAGTGACCAGACGTTGACACAACAAGACACGAAAACCACTTCTGAAGACTAAAAGAGACTAGATTCTCTTCAGTCAAGGCGCCACTTTCTTCGGAAGAAAGCAAGGCGCCACATTCTTTGCCTCAAGGCCAAGGCGCCACTTTCTCCGGAAGAAAGCAAGGCGCCACATTCTTTGCCTCAAGGCCAAGGCGCCACTTTCTCCGGAAGGAAGCAAGGCGCCACATTCTTTGCCTCAAGGCCAAGGCGCCACTTTCTCCGGAAGGAAGCAAGGCGCCACATTCTTTGCCTCAAGGCCAAGGCACCACTTTCTCCCGAAGAGACCAAGGAGCCACTTTCTCTTCAAGGCCAAGAAGCCACTTTCTCTTCAAGGCCAAGAAGCCACTTTCTCTTCAAGGCCAAGAAGCCAATTTCTCTTCAAGGCCAAGAAGCCACTTTCTCCTCCTTGTCCAAGGCGCCATTTTCTACGCCGAGACCAAGAAGCCACTTTCTCCTCCTTGTCCAAAGTGCCACTTTCTCCTCTGAGACCAAGGCGCCACATTCTCCAAGGCGCCACATTCTTCAGGGCAAGGCGCCACATTCTCATGGAAAGACCAAGGCGCCACATTCTCATGGAAAGACCAAGGTGCCTTGAGTTCGTAAAAAGAAACGGGCGCCTTGAGTTCGTAAAGAGAAACGGGCATCTTGAGTTCGTAAAAAGAAACGGGCGCCTTGAGTTCGTAAAAAGAAACGGGCGCCTTGAGTTCGTAAAAAGAAACGGGCGCCTTGAGTTCGTAAAAAGAAACGGGCACCTTGAGTTCGTAAAAAGAAACAGGCGCCTTGAGATCGTAAATATTGGGCGGCCTGAGGATTTGACTTGGAACGTCCCGGTTCAGGACACTGTTCACCCGGAGTTTCTAGTAAAACACTGTTCACAGAAAACACTGTTCACGAACCGGATTAAAAGGTTGAAGATAGGTTGAGTCGTAAGTCAGAGTGAAAACACTGTTCATATACCAACGGCAACCGGAAAAAGAATCTAATCGCAGCGAAAAACCGAGATTACAATAGACCGAGTCAGACCGGAGGCGAACTGGGCCAAGAATGGACTGGACGGAGACATATCAAGAAATCGGGCCGCCGATCGAGCCCGGATCATTTGAAGTCGGCGGAAGTTAATGATTTCAACATCCCACATCGCTAATAGCTGCCTTCAGCGCCCTGGGATGTCCAATATATATATATATGCATATGTTTGTACTAAGTTTAGAGCATCCAATCTCGAGGATAAGAGCTTTCGCATTATAAGACATTAAGCGTTTGTCAGTTTTCTTGTACTTCGACAAAAATCATCTCAATAAAATCGTCTTTTCAATTTCAGTCCTTGAGTTCTCATAAAATAGGATTTTCGGACCCCCACAAATTATAAGTTTTTGATTGTGTTAGTTTCGATTCTCATAGTCTGCGATTGAAAATAAGGCCACAATTTCCAGGCTGACATCACCACCGCCAAGGCCGCCTTCTCCATTTGCAGGTATCGGGTCTCCGCATCCGTCAAGATCTGGCTTATGTAGAAAATTGGCTTTTGCTCGTTGCGGTCTTCTCTTACGAGCACTCCGCTAACCGTTGTGGATGTCACCGCCGTGTACAAACACAGAGAAGGGCAAACATTTATCTGTTGATCTAGAGATAAATTGATTCAGTGCCGCGACCCGTCCGGTCAGCCTTTGGATTTCTCTCTTCGTCTTTGGCGAGGCCATCTCTATCAGACCGTTGATCTGTTTCGGATTTGCCTCTATTCCGGGGTGGGTCACAAGGTACCCAATGAATTCTCCTGACGCCACTCCGAATCTGCACTTTTCTGGGTTTAGCTTCATGTTGTGTCGGTAAAGCTGCTCGAAACATTCTCGCAAATGCTTTACGTGATCATTTTCTTCTAAGGACTTCACTAGCATATCGTTGATGTATACTTCCATTGTCTTCCCGAGCTACTCGACAAACATCTTGTTGACGAGTCTTTGGTATGTCGCCCCTGCGTTCTTCAGTCCGAATGGTATCACCTTGTAGCAATATATCCCACGATCCGTAATGAACGAGGCCTTGTCTCGGTCGTCGGGGTTCATCATGATTTGGTTGTAGCCGGAAAATGCGTCCATAAGGACAACAATTTGTTTCCGGCCGTAGCTTCGACCAATCGATTTATGTGCGGCAGTGGAAAACTGTCCTTCGGACAAGCTTTGTTAAGATCTGTAAAATCGACGCAGACTCGCCACTTTCCATTTTTCTTTTTCACTACCATCGGATTGGCAAGCCAATCGGGGTATTTTACCTCCACAATTGACCCGACTTTAAGTAATCTTTCCACCTCGTCGTTTACCGCTTGGGCGCGCTTCGGGCCGAGTTTTGGTCTCTTCTGCTTTACCGGTTTGAACGTTGGATCTACATTGTGCTCGTGGCTTATGATTCTGATGTCAATCACGGGCATATCTTCTGTCGTCCGAGCGAATAAATTAGCGTTCTTCTTTAGAAGGGCGATTAGCTCCGACTTGATCGGCTCTTCGAGATTTGCTCCAATTTACGTGCACCGCTCTGGGATTGTTTCGCCTATGTTGACTGAGATCACAGACTGGCACGGGGGGTCTTTATTCATTCTTCGGGCTTCCTCCATTTGTAGCTTGTGCTCGAGTTTTGCCAGCTGCCGTTCCTCTTTCGCCTTACCGGATTTCACCTGTTGGTTGAACTCGGTCACCAGTCTTGTCATCATGTGCTATGTTAAAAAACAAGTTCGGGAATCTCTTTGTCTCCCCATATCGTCTCCACCCCGGTCAGGGTCAGGAACTTCAGGCAGAGATGATAAGTTGACGGGATCGCCTTCATCGCGTTTAGCCACAGCGTCCCTACGATTGCATCGCATATTTGCGGGCAGTCGAGAACCGAGAACTTCGTGTCTTTCTCCACTCACTACGATTGCATCGCATATTTACGGGGAGTTGGACCGTCCCTATCGTCATCGTCGTCTTTCCAGAGAAACCGGTCAACGGTTTTGGATGGGCCATGAGATGCCAGGTCCCAGCGTTCATTCTCTGAAGGGTTTCAAGGAATATGACGTTCACCGTGCCTCCCGTGTCGACTAGGCCTCTCGGAATTTCGTGTCCTCCGATCAAAAGGCTGATGAGGAGTAGATCGTTGTGCGGGTGATTGATTTCCGCGGCTTCTCCTTCTCGGAAAGTCATCGTCCGGCAGCGGCTCCCGCCGGCGGGGCTCCAATCCATCGCTTTTTCTGTCATCTTATTCCGTGTCCTCTCGTTCTTTAAGTGAAGAATATTTCTCGTCCCCACAGACGGCGCCAAAATGTGAGAGCCGAAACTCACAATGTCGGAATTTATATTTTGCGGGGATCCGAAAATTCTACTAAATAAGAACTAAAAGACTGAAACAGTAAAAAAGAGATTTTATTAGAATATTTATCTCATTACAAGAATATTCGTGAATGCTACGGCTTTCTATCAAGGGACTGGATAGTCCGGGTTACACATGTGTATAGGGAGGCTAACTGTCTTGCGGATGGGTTAGCAAACTATGCATTTTCGTTAGATTTGGGTTTTCATTTGTTTGATTTTATTCCTGATTGTGTTGTTTCGATCATGGCCAAGGACACGAATGGTGTGACACGTGCAAGACTTTAAAGAGTGTAAGTTTTTTCTTTATTCAATAAAATCTCGGGGGCACTAACCTGGCTTTCTACCAAAAATAAAAAAAGAATCTTCGTGAATGGTTAATGTCTTATATCACAAAAGCTCTTACACTTGAATTGGGATGATCTGAAAGTGAATACAAGGGTGTTTATTTATATTAGAGAATCTAGGAACTCAAAAACCAATATAATCAATGTGTGACGTTTTAAAGTCCCTTCCCAGCCACCGACTTGACCTAATGGGCCGTCGCCCATTCGCTCCTCTTCCTTCCAATCCGGCCCGATCATCTTGATTTGGCCCAGCTTTTTTTTTTGCCCCCTTATTCGGTTTGTCGGGTTAAAACCATGATTTCGGTTTATTTTAAGTAAGCTCCTCGATGTTTTTAGATGTTCAGAACAGCACGGAGTAGTTCACGTAAGTAAGTAATAGATGTTTTTAGAATGAGACACGGAGGATTTTTGAGAACCAAACTGAGGCCCGATGGTCGGAAAAGGGCGATTAAGGCCGCCCGAGAAGGTGTGGTCCGGCCGAGTCTCCATCGACGTCCTTATTAGATTATAAGGATTTAGGAGTATAGAAAAGAAGTATTTGAGAGATTTAGCAAAGATATTAAAAGACTTGAATGGAGACTATAAGAGGATGAGAAGATAAGAGAGTTTAATGTGTAGTAGTAGTAGTGAGGAGGATGAGAAGTGTGTGTTTCATTAAGCACAATAAAGGGTCTTTATATAGGCTTACAACATCAGTCTGAAACCTAAACAAATGATACTATAATGGTAATGGAGTGTTGTAGGTGAATTCATGATGAAAGCTTAAGTGTGGCCAAGTTAGGTGAAAGTTAAGTAAACAAAGTATATGGATGAATTGTTGGCTATGTTCAGCCTACCCACCACCTTTCTTAGCAGCCTCCAATGGTCCTACAATGTCTGCCATGATCCAGCTTCTATTTACTCCTTAGCTAGATAACTTCATCTCCATTTACCTTATTGTTTCACCACATACGGACAACCTGTCGATCGACACATAGTGCCTGTCGATCGACAGGCTTCCTGGTATATTGTTCTTTGTTTAACAGTCCTGGCCTGGTAAACGAGTTCGGCTGAGAGGATATGCATGATTCGTCTTGAGAAGCCTGTAAAGAGTTTGGTTCGTCCGCTGGGCCGAATGCCAAGAGCTCAACCTGTGCGGACGTTTGGTCTCATTTTGAGGGCTTGTTGCCGGGACACGGGACATGAGACGTTTATCCGTAACTTTGGCTTTTTGTCCTATCAATCTCTGAGGAGGGGATCTTGACCCCAACAAAATCTGCCAGAACTTGTGTTCAAAGATAAGAGAAGAGAAGATAAGAGAAGTTCTCGCGAAGAACACTGCATTAGGCTGAACAAATCCTTATGCGGACTGAAACAAAGTGGGCGCATGTGCTAAAATAGATTAAGTGAGTACCTAGTCAAAGAAGGTTATAGAAATGATCCCATCAGTCCGTGTATCTTTATAAAGAAGTTTACAAACAAAGGATTTGTAATTATAGCAGTATACGTGGATGATTGAAACATCCTCGGAACCTCTGGAGAGATCGCCCAAACAGTTGAATATTTAAAGGCCGAATTTGAAATGAAAGACTTAGGAAAGACTAAGTTCTGTTTGGGAATAGAGCTTGAGTACGTAAATGATGGAATCCTTGTGCATCAAATGGCATATACAGAAAAAGTACTCAAGAGATTTAATATGGACCAGGCCCACCCATTGAGCAGCCCAATGGTGGTGAGAAGCCTTGGATTGGACAGTGATCCATTCGGTCCGAAGAGAAAGGATGAAGAAGTCCTTGGTCCCGAAGTGCCATATCTCAGAGTCATAGGAGCATTATTATACTTGGCTAGTCATACTAGACCAGATATTTGTTTTGCCGTTAACCTCCTATCAAGATTTAGTTCTTGTCCGACCCAGAGACACTGGAACGGGATTAAACATATACTTTGTTACCTACAAGGAACGAAGGACATGAGTCTGTTTTACACTAACCATAACGACAAAGGTTTAGTTGGTTTTGCTGATGCAGGTTATCTATCGGATCCACACAATGGACGATCTCAGACAAGATATGTGTTCACTCACGGAGGAACCGCAATTTCATGGCGATCCATGAAGCAGACGCTCACGGTCACATCGTCTAATCACACAGAGATTTTGGCGATTCATGAAGCCAGCCGTGAATATGTTTGGTTGAGATCGATGACTCAGCATACAAGGCGAGATTGTGGGATGGCCGATGGAAAGGACGAACCGACCATACTCTATGAGGACAATGCTGCGTGCATAGCTCAACTGAAGGATGGATACATCAAGGGAGATCGGACGAAGCACATTTTGCCCAAATTCTTTTTCACTCACGATCTCCAGAAGGCTGGAGAAATACAAGTGCTTCAAGTCCGTTCAAGCGACAACTCAGCTGACTTGTTCACAAAGTCGCTCCCAACTTCCACGCTCAAGAAGCTGATGTATCAGATCGGCATGCGCCGACTAAGAGACTTTAGTGATGTCTAAAATAGGGGGAGTAATACGTGCTGTACTCTTTTTCCTCGCTAAGGTTTTGTCCCACTGGGTTTTCCTTAGAAAGGTTTTAATGAGGCAGCGCATTACAAAGATCCTTGGTTGCATCGGGCTCGGTCATTTCGTCCAAGGGGGAATGTTATGAACCGTTTGGTTTGATGGACTCAATACAGACCGACCCACGTAGAGGTTATTACATAACCGGTCCTTATGTTTAGTATATATTAAGTATTAGACATTCCTTTTTAGACAAGGAATATGTTTATGGAATATTGCCATATTGATCCTTATGTAAACCTATATATAAAAACCCTTTGGTCACATTAATAAAAGATACAATTCACAACAATTATCAATGCTTATTATAATCATTATAGTATATCAGAAAACAATAACTAGTTGGATTACTTATCTCGTTGATTGCAGAGAATGAAATCTTAAAGTGGGATAAGAGTTACGACGAAGACGGCTCTCGGAGAAACTGAAACGATAGGCGGCTAGGGTTTAAAGCGTGCTGATAACGTGTTATAAAGAGAGCACAGAAAGAGGATAATTGGAGTTGTGTATTATTTCAATAGGTATAAAGTCTTTTATATAGGATTACAAGAGAGGTGACAAGATAAAACGTAATGGACCTTATGGACATCACATAATATTTCATAACATCTTAGAAATAAGAAATACGAAGGCATATTATGATGGTGGGTTTTTTTGACATGGCCCAGTACCTCAAATACCTTAAGCGTTGAACGACCCGTTTCGTATTAGACCGGCGAGCTGTTTCGAGTTAGACCGGCGATAACTCGCGATCTGACCTGGGGATACAGAGCAAGCTGGATCGGCTGTAAGTGGCAAACCTACCGGTTCAGTAACTCATCTGGTCCAAGGTGATTTTATTCTGGTTCATTCTTTTTGAATCAATCTGTTTAAGTTCAAAGATTTGACTTGAATATTTTGATCCTAATAAGATAAAGTATCGTCCAGAACAACGTGGTCCAATGGTAAGGACGAACTCTTCCCTGCACCCAAGTTGTGAGTCTGAACCCTGCTTGAAGGAACTTTTTCACTTTGTCTTTTGATACCACACGGATATATGTCCTTGCTTTTGGCCCATATGCAAACCTGGTGCGAGAGCTTACCTGTAAGTCACGTGCCGCTAAGAAAATAGTTTAAGTTTGTTTGGGTGTGGGATGTACTCCTAAATTGACCCGTGTATATATTTTAACCAATTCAACAAGATATTATAAATGTCTAATGTCAACATCACTCCATTAGTAACGTTGTAAATAGGTTTTTAATCTTGACAAATGATAAAATATTAAATTATTATATATGTGTTCTTTTTAGTCGTGTGGGGTAACAAAAACTTTTTAGTTATTTTCATTTCTATGTGTTGACAATAACAACGAAATCATAAAACATTAAATTATGACTGCATATATATGTTCTCATATAATGAGCTGTATACATGAGACTAATGGCTGTCAAATTCTGATGAAGAAACATATTTCAACTTCGCTCACCCATTCAATTATACATTTATACGATACTTTTATTGCGATTACATCAGACCACACGTTTCACGTTTTTTTTTTGACCAACGAAACTATAACATGCTTGTTTCTGTTCTACTAGTACTACTAACATCATGATAAACGACCTTTTTAACTAACTTTTATTTTGGTTTGTTCGTTACTTTGTTACATACGCCTGGAAATTGATATGTATGAACGTCTCCATATGTGAAACTGGCGACATTAAAAGATGGCCACATGGAGAGAATTATTCGACCAATAGTCGTACTCTATTATATTCAAAAAAACAAAAAAATAGTCGTAGTCTACTGCTCATGTCGTTTTTGCTTCATGTATGGTGTGTGAATTTTTGATTACGTACAGACTTTTATTCAATATAAGCATTAACGAAAACTTAACTTATAGATTTATATTGCTCCGACCGCCTCTACCAGTGAGTCACCTATCCTTTTATCGGGCTCGTGAGCCCCACTCTTGTCTGATGGTTGGTGCGATTGTAAAACATGTCTCATCTTCACTCGAGAACGGCGTGCCACTAACCACATTACATAAGTCAAATACCTCAAATGATCTATAACTCCAATACCTCAAATGCTCAATGTATGAAATAAAATACAAAGAAAACGTAAAGGAAATCCCAAAGAAACACCCGAAGCGTCATAGCATAAGCTACTTGTCCGTCTCACCTGAAAAAGAAAGAAAGAGGGGTGAGTAACAGGGGAGTCACTCAGTGAGGTTGGAGATGCGAATCACAGAAAACGCAGTTCCGGTTATATCACTCAAAAAATAGAAAAACATAATAAACTCGAACAATCACGGCACCTAAAGTACCCAATGACCAATCAACAACCCTACGAACGGATCCAGTGACCATTCAGCACCCTCCCACTAGGAGGTCAATATGGGATAGTGCCCACTCACACACCGGATTTGACGATTTATCGATCTTAAGGCACCGGACAGCAGATCGACTAGGCTGCCCGTACCCCCTCTCACACAAGGCGTAGCTAGTACAGAAGTCCGTCTCTGTACCCCCACAATCTCTAAACTCTAACATGATCGATTACTCATTATATATATATATATTTAATTATATATAACAAACAATTTATCAGTTTAACATGCACAATCAAGTGGGTTGAATCATCTATATTCCTATCTCCAAACTAACAATCAAAACTACCTAGACTCAATCAATGAAACGTATCACATTTAGTATAAGATTCCATCTAAGGCGTTTTAGACGGAAGTATAGAATTTCGCGGAAAGCCCTCACCTTAGCCGAGACGGATGATAACTGCGGCTTCTGAACTCCGAAAGCTCGAACGGATGATAAAACTGAAATCACCACGAGAAATCGAGTGCGAACAGCTTTTGAACGGCAGAAAATAGTTAACTAGGCAACTGGTCAAAGTAAATGGTCAAAGTCAACGGTTGAACTGGTCAACCCTGTCAAATCGGACCCGACCAGACCCAGACCCGGAAACCCGAACCTATTCGATCTACCTAAACCGACCTATGCTAAACTAAAACCGAACAAATCTAGATTAAGACGACAATAGAAAGAGGAAGGAGTTGAAAAACTTACTAAAAGACTCGCAAGAAACTCCCTGAAACTTGACTGGAAGCTCGCCGGAAACTTGGCAAAACCCGCCAAAAAAATTCACTAAAACGATTTACCAGTGATTGGTCATCAGATGATCTGACAACAACTGACCACTGGGAAAAAGCACTGCTTTGCCTTGGTGGAGAAAAAGAGAAGGGAAAGCACTCTTCATATACGGAAGGAAGAGAAGGGTGAAAGTTAGGAACTACCAATGTGGGACGTTGGTAAAAACAGGATTTTGGGCTTCAATTGAACCAAATAAATAATTAAAAATAAATAGGCTGGGGAAAGCAAAATTAAAAATGGGCCATGGGAAGGAATGGGGTCGTTACAATTCTCCCCTACTTACAGGAATTCGTCCTCTAATTCAAGTCGTGAACCGATTGGTTGATCTGCTCCTCAAAGCTCTAGGTTTAAAATCCTAATTTGAGTCTCGGCCTCACATTCATTCTGCTGAATTCCGACTCTCTCCCAACAAACACTGACCATCAAGTAATTTTCTCCTGAATTTCTTGACGCTCCAGAACCGCCCCTGGTTGGCTAGACATAGACAAATTTTACTGACATCATCTAGCGGCTGCTGAAAAATCGGCTCTGGCCCTCTAACAATCTTCTTGAGTGCAACACGAATTTAAAGATGACTTCTCATGTACGTCTAAATTTCCTGAAAACTGATAATCATTTTGGCTCCTAGGATATGCACTCTCGTTTTCAAACTCCACTCAATGTCACGGTAACCGATCCGCCCTTAAAATCACAACATGATGGTTATAAGCTGCCCTGAGTACGACTGGTATAACTTGGTCTCTGATAAAATTAACTCCCCTGAGTACGACTGGTATAACTTGATTAATGCCTGAAGCTCCTCTTTTAAAAAAAAATTCGACTGTATGAATCTGTCTACTCTTTGGCTCGAACACACCCTTGATGACCAATACTCGACTAGGCGTGACATACAACTATAAGTATCTCCAATATCCAATAGGGTATAAGCTGCCCCACCCCAAACGACAATCGACCAAACACAAGTACTATATCAATGGTTTCAACATAAGCGACATACTCAAAACCACAAACTCAAATCCACAATCTCAATATAAACAATCTCAGCTCTCTCGTGGTCTCCTATAACAAATACTCGCGACAATAGCTTGGCGCTTGGGTTGCGGCAGAAGAAACCCTGAACTCACTTCGAACAATCCCCAAAAATGCGAACCTGCTGACCACAACTGAATAACTCTATGTCTAACTGTTGGTTCTGCTGGTGCTGCAACCTGTTTGACAAACAAAGTTTTCACTAACATAGACTGACAGTTACTTGTGACATAACCCAACCACCTGCATGAAAAGTAGTGCATGCCCTCTCCTAAAATGATGACGAAGACAATGAAAATAATACAGCGGAAGTCCTGACAGCTCCCGAGGCCCTCCAATATCCCGAATAAGTCTTCCCAAGCTTCCGCTGAATCACCTTGAAGAACTTCTATTTCTCCACTATCTCTTCCTCCTGAATAGATGCCTTCTCAACCAAATCGATCAAGGTGATATAGTCTCGTACGGGATAACAGTTGCGAAAATCCACATGCCGACCATTTAATAACCTCTTGATTAAGTCCTCATCGGCTATGAATCTCCAAGAAAATATGCGCATATGACAAAAATCTTGCTCATACTCCTTGATAATCCTAGTGCCTTGGAAAAGGTGCTGAAAGGCATTCACATTCACCTGCATGGCTTCTCAGCGGGAAGAAATTTCTGGCAAACTCCCTCATGAAGTCCTCGTAGATTAACCCATAACGGCTAGGACTATCTCAACAACTCCCTTTAACCTGTGAAAGGCCTCATCCCTTAGAAATTAAGTAGTCAAATCCAACTGAAACTTTGTAGTACACTTCTTAAGCTCCAAGTTACGGTGCCACTTCTCCCTTTATTTGTCTGCAGTGGCGGTATCCACTGTCTTTCCAAACTGATCCAAACCTATGTTCCTCATCTTTCTCATTAGCTTCCAATATTTGGGTCCCTCTCTGTCTCTGGCAGATATTGGCAGTGGCGGTGGTGGCGGCGAAAGATCGACAACCTGAGGAGCATGCTGTTGTCCGCACTTCTCTCGGTACCTCTGAAGCTCCACCCACATTTCTGC
Organism: Isatis tinctoria; assembly: GCA_010577795.1. Lineage (NCBI taxonomy): Eukaryota > Viridiplantae > Streptophyta > Magnoliopsida > Brassicales > Brassicaceae > Isatis > Isatis tinctoria. The sequence goes on from CM021250.1 coordinate 22,535,656, forward strand.
ATAATTAATGATCGGCTCTGCTCCCTGAACCTTAACCGGTGTTGCATGTGGTGGTGGCGGTGACGACGGTGGATGCTTACTCTGCTTGTTAAGTGAACAGGCGATCAATCTGCGGTGCAGCTATCCAATAAGCTTCCTTTGCAGCTATCCGTTGCGGCCTTTTATGCAACTGTTGCATTGCCTCCTGAGCAACTTACCTGACGACATTCTGATTAACCTAATGAGAATTGGTCTCGTCGGCTACAACCTGCTGAATAACGAGCTGACAAACCAGGCGCGAGAGCGATTAACTTTCCTCGATGACAACTGAAAAGGAACAACCTGGCTAAGCTGCGGATAAAATGAGACTGTCTTATAATAAATTAATACCAGAAAATGGATGCCCTTTTTGTTTTTGTTTTTTTTAAATACCCAAGTCCCTGAATTTTTTTTAAAACTGTTGAAAACCGAATATGAAATCATGCTTCCTACTACCGTCTCCCGGGTCAGAAGCAGGAGGACAAAACTAGGCTCTGATACCAAAATGCAACACCCGTCTCATCCTCACTCGAGAAAGACGTGCCACTAACCACATTACATAACTCAAATACCTCAAATGCTCAATGTATGAAATAAAATACAGAGAACGAAAAAAAAATCTCAAAGAAGCACCCAAAGCGTCATAGCATAAACTACTTGTCCATCTCACATGGAAAGGGAAGAAAGAAGGGTGAGTAACATGGGAGTCACTCTGTGAGGTTGGGGATGCTAATCACAGAAAACGCAGTTCCGGTCACAGCACTCCAAAAATAGAAAAACATAATAAGCATGAACAATCACGGCACCTAAAGTACCCAATGACCAATCAACAACCCTACAAACGGATCCAGTGACCGTCAGCACCCTCCCACTAGGAGGTCAATATGGGATAGTGCCCACTCACACCGACGGGTTTGACGATTTATCGATCTTAAGGCACCGGACAGCAGATCGACTAGGCTGCCTGCACCCCCTCTCACAGAAGGTGTAGCTAGTACAGAAGTCCGTCTCTGTACCCCCATAATCTCTAAACTCTAACAGGATCGATTACCCGTATAATATATATAGGTATATAAATATATTTAATTATATATAACAAAGAATTATCAGTTTAACATGCACAATCAAATGGCTTGAATTATATATATTCATATCTCCAAATTAACAATCAAAACTACCTAGACTCGTTCAAAGAAACGGATCACATTTAGTATAAGATTCCATCTGAGGCGCTCTAGACGAAAGTACAAAATTCTGCGGAAATCCCTCACCTATGCCAAGACGGATGATAACTGCGGCTTCTGAACTCTGGATGCAGCTTCTGAACTCTGGTGCTGATGGATCCAGTGACCGTCAGCACCCTCCCACTATGAGGTCAATATGGGATTGTGCTCACTCACACCGCCGGGTTTGACGATTTATCTATCTTAATGCAGGGGATAACAGATCGACTAGGGTGCCTGTACCCCCTCTTACACAAGGCGTAACTAGTACAGAAGTCCATCTCTGTACCCCCACAATCTTTAAACTCTAACGTGATTGATTACTCGTACAATATATATAGGTATATATATATATATATAGGTCTATATATATATATTGAATTATATGTAGCAAACAATAATCAGTTTAACATGCACAATCAAATGGCTTGAATCATCTATATTCCTATCTCCAAATTAACAATCAAAACTACCTAGACTCGATCAAAGAAACGGATCACATTTAGTATAGGATTCCATCTGAGGCGTTCTAGACGAAAGTACATAATTCTGCGAAAGCCCCTCACCTTAGCCAAGACGGATGATAACTGCAGCTACTGAACTCTGGATGCTCGAACGAATGCTAAAACTGAAAGCATTACGAGAAATCGAGTGAGAACGGCTTTTGAACGGCAGATAATGGTTAACTAGTCAACTGGTCAAAGTCAATGGTTAAAGTCAACCCAGTCAAACCGGACCTGACCAGACCCAGACCCTGAAACCTGAACCTATTCGATCTAAATAAACCGACCTATACTAAACTAAAACCGAACAAATATAGATAAGGACAAAAATAGAAAGAGGAAGGAGTTGAAAAACTTACTAAAAGAATCGCAAGAAATTCCCGGAAACTTGACTGGAAGCTCACCGGAAACTTGGAAAACTCGCCGGAAAAATTCACAAAAAGATTTACCAGCGATTGGTCGTCGGATGATCCGAAAACAACTAACCACTGGGCAAAACACTGCTTTGCCTTGGTGGAGAAAAAGAGAAGGGAAATGACTCTTCATATAGGGAAGGAAGAGAAGGGTGAAAGTTAGGAAACAAATGTGAGACGTTGGTAAAAATAGAATGTTGGGATTTAATTGAACCAAATAAATAATTTAAAAATAAATGGGCTTAGGAAAACAATAATAAAAATGGGCCAGGGAAGGGATAGGGTCGTTACAGCGTTATTCGGGAGGCTCGAAAGTCATGATATACTGACCTTGTCACCCTGTAATCACCACATGACCGTTCCCCGTGTTTTTTCCTAACTCACACGGTACCCGCGAATAACTTCTCGGTAGGTCACCCATCGTTTGACTACCCTAGCTCAAGCACGCTTAACCCTGGAGTTCTCTTTGGATGTACAACCGAAAAGGTAAGTGCACTTTGGTGTCATAGGTAGCCAAATCAATTCTTTTATTCTCTCCCACATATGTTTCCATATATGCCAGAAATCGAGATGTTACAATTCGCCCCCACTCAGAGTGCAACGTCCTTGTTGCACACCACGACTAGTACCAGAACGCCTCCCAGGTCAACACTAGGACGGCTAACCAGATATAATACCACTTATAACACCCCGACCGCCCCTACCGGTGAGTCACCCATCCCTTTATAGGGCTCGTGGACCCACCCCTGTCCGACGGTCGGTGCGTTACTTTGGTGGCTCGAAAATCATGATATATTGACCCTGCAATCACCACACGACCGTTCCCCGTGTTTTTTCCTAACTCACACGGTACCGCGAATGACTTCCCGGTAGGTCACCCATCCTTTGACTACTCCAGCTCAAGCACGCTTAACCTTGGAGTTCTCTCTGGATGTGCAACCGAAAAGGTAAGTGCACTTTGGTGACATAGATAGCCAAATCAATTCTTTTATTCTCTCCCACATATGCTTCCATATATATCAGAAATCTAGATGCTACAAGATTTTTAAAAATACGAACGGCTCACTTTGTCTTAGGCCCCAACCAAGCGCCACAAGATGGATGGTGTCTTTGGATCTTATAAAGCATAGTGAGGACTAACTCCATAGGTAACCAATTTTCGTCGGTATGTATCACATGGAATTTTATAGTTACTAGAATGGTACATGCGCTATTGCGGATGATTAATAATATTTAAATTTTATATTAAATTTTATGCTTATAATGCTCCACAAATTTTTATAGTATAACATATGGTTAACAAAATGGTAATTTTAATTTTTCAGTTATGTAATTGATTTTACGGTTAGTATAATGATAAATATTTGATTTTTTAACAAAATTAATAGGAATAATATAGATCAAATATATTGAATTTAAAATCTTTATAACTGATTTTTAGGTGTTTTTTAACAGGTTTAAAAATAAAAAAATATATGAAAAGAAAAAAGCTGAGGAAAATATGATGTTGACACATCAGCAAAAATGACCTAATATTCTTCTCCTTCATTATGTAGCAGATAAGTTTGTAGTAAAATTTAAAGTAAGGGGTAAAAGTACTGGGGATTTAGTATTTTGGGAGTGATGGGCGGCCGGCTCCGTGCTGAAGGGATGGGCGGCTGGTTCCATGTTTAAGGCATGGACGGCTGGCCTCTATGCTTAGAGCGTGGGCGGTTGGCCCTTATGCTAGGACATGAACAGTTAGTTTGTTGATCTTGGTTTCTCGTTCTATCAATATCCGAAGAGGGGATTTTGATCCCAACAGTTAGCCCCCCAGCTCTTTGCTTTCGTTGTCCGAAGCAATGGGTTTCGAGCTGCGAGTCTATCGGGATTTGATGGAATGGGAAGCCAACAGGTTTTTTGCTCGTTTGATCTGTCACGTCAGACATAGGTGCTGTCCCGTCATGTTTGCACGGAAATACCGTTTTTGCGATATCATGGGGTGGCTTCTTCTTCATTCTTCACTTCTTCATTTTCTTCACTTCTTACTTCTTTGAAAATTCTCTCTTCTTTGAAGTATTTTTGATCTTTGTTAAGCAAGAACTCCACTCGACCTCGATGCAATGTTAACTTATCCTCTTGACTTTGATTATGATCCCGTCTGTGATGAGGGATTTGTTGCCGATCTCCTCACGAATAGTGAAGATGGTATCCCGCAACTGGCGCCTGGTCTTGAAGACGTGCTGTTGGTCGATGGCCTGCCTCGAGATAATGCTGATGGCGGCTGGCCAACTTCCCATTGCCTGGATTGGAATGGCGGCTGGCTCACTCATCAGGCCCAGGGTGGCTCGCTTCAGAATGAGGTCCAGGGCAGCTCGCTTCAAGGCAACGTTGAGGGCACCCGGCTTTCTCAGACTGCGTAGGGCGGCTGGATTCCTCTGCAAACCCCAGAGGGCAACAGCGCCTGGTCTCATCCAAGAGTTCACGGCTGGCCTTCCTCAAGATCCCATGGCGGCCGGTCCTCTTCGACATCAATGGCGGCTGGCCAAGGGGACAATGAAGCGGGTGAAGCATCCTCGTATCGTTTGGTCGGTGATCTGCCAAATGTTGGTGAAGGCTATGCTGCACCAGAGAATGGCGCCTAGCCTGACATTGTGCCTTCTTCGCATCTCCCGGAAGACGTGGATGTTAAGTTAGAGGAAGTTTCCGATGGGGTACGTAACGCTTATTGGGGTTGCATTGTCTCTTCCTTTCGGGTTTCGGAGCCGAAGAGGAGCCGACAGTACACAAGGGTGGCTAGTGAAACGTCGTTTGGGACTACTCTGAGTACGTTGAGGTCGTTAAAGGAGCTTTGGGAAGACTTTTGTATCCCGAAAGGATCGACAGGTGTCCCCCATGATACTTTGCCCTTAACGAGTCGATGTTCTATGAGTCCTTCCTCTGGCTTCTGATTCCGGCAGTGATCTTCCAAGAAATGGGATTGCGATCTCGCAGCTCATCCCTTCAGCGGTTCGGATTTTGATGAGCTTGGTGGTCTGTTCTGCGGAGTGTGGGATAAAGTTGGAGGCGGAGCACGTCAGAAATTTCTTTTATTTGGAGAAGACCAGCCAGAATCTCCAATTCAAAATCACCATCAAAAAGTAAGCTCCAGGATTCTATAAAGGTCTTCGAGATCATTGCAAAGCTTCAAGAGTCCTGATTTCATCGGTCAAGCTCGGAAGGTTTGGAAAGCACGTGGTAAATGTTCCTTCTTACATTATTATCTTTAAATACGCTACGCTCTCCTCTTAATCTTGTCATATTTTCTTTTGAGTGTTTCAGACTCCGTTCTTCCCCCAGGCTGGTCATCTGCTCTCTCAGATCTTTTTGACGCCGTCCGTAGAAAGAAGACTGATTGGAAAAGTCCGGAGCTTTGGAGTCGCTTCTTAGATGCTAAAGACATTCTCGAAGGACGTTTTCCTCCTAAGGGGCTAGACTTTACTGATCTTATGGAGACCATCCCAGGATTAGAAGGCGTGTGGATGTACCGTTCGCAGAAGGATGGGGGTGTGGACACGTTTAAGCCTGAGGATGCACCTCTCGCGGCTCCGGCGGTGTCTAGAACCAGTTCCCGAGCCAGGGACATTCCCGAGGTACCGGTTGCTGATCTTCTAAACTGTGATGACTCTGCTGCCGACAAGGGCAAAGGAATCGCTGAAGACTCGGAACGTCCGAAGAGGACTAAGTCTTCGCGCAAGGTCAAGACTCAGGAGCCTGGCCTCATGTTTGATGCTTGCAAGGCGGCCGGGGGAGATGTGATTGAGTGCATGAACTTTGTGGACTACATTGGTGAATCATCTTCTGCCGTTTCTCAGCAATACGATGCCGTGAGGTCGTATGGAGGCTTGTCTTCGGGAGTTATTGCGGTATTTCCGCCTTTTTGATATCAATTTTTTCTTCTCTTGATTTTGTTTAACCTTTGTTCCTTTTTGGTTCAGATCTGCTCCGAGGAGCATGCGACCCAGCTGGCTCTCGAGGCCAAGGCGAAGGGAAACCGGGGTAAGGGCAAGAAGATCAAGGTCTTGGAGGCCAAGCTTAAGAGCGGACCAAAGGGTCCAGAAGTACAAGTATGAGACGGCGGTTTCTGTCTCGGAGGTGCAGGCTCTTAAGCCGAGTCTCGAGGAAAAGGAGGCTTAGTTTGAGCGGAAGATGCTCAAGGCCGTGAAGACTTCACGGTGGGAGTCGGCGGAGAAATACTGCCCTCGTTTGGAGAAGGCGAGGGTTTTTCTCGAGCAGCTGCGCAAGGCCAGATTCGCGGAGGCTGCCTTGACGGAGGTTTGTTTGAACCTGACGATGGTTCATCAGTTCAGGTCCGGGAAGGCTACTCTTGAGGCCGAGGAGGCCCGTTTGAAGATTCAGTTCGAGGAGCTCAAGAATGGAAAGGATTCCTTTGATTTGGCTATGAGTGGCTTCGATGGCACCTTGGTTTACTCTCCTGTTTCTCCGTATTAGTCTGAGGGTGGTCTCGGCAGAGGAGATGATGTCGGAGCCGAGGGGATAGATACTGCCGGTACGTTAGATATCCAGGGAGAGTATGCCGATTAGGATCTGACCTATCTGTTTGTTTTTAGCTTGATGATGTTTAGACCCTTGTTGTATTTTTCTTTTCTTTGTTTGTTGAACTCTTTATGTTATTTGATTTTTTTTTCATGGATTATGGTTTGTCTTTTGACTGGCGTTGCCTCTTATTGATTTGGGCTTCGAACACTGCAACAGGATGCTTTTTCGGGCGGTCCAGTCTTATTCTTTGCGTTGCGAGGAACTTGGTGCGTTTAACTTTTTTGTTCCTCGTATCGGAGCCGGTCCGATACGGCATTGGTGAGATATCTTTGACCAGCATTACATGTGCGGCGTGTGCTGGGTTTGGCGAGTCTATTTTGTTGTTTACACCCTGCACTATTTGCCTATGCGAACCACTCCTGAAGATAAACTAAACAGAATATCATCTTAACGTTTCCCGCATTCCGGATTGGGTTAAGTCCTTCTGATATTAGTCCGAAAATTTGTATAGCGCTAGATTTATCCGCTGCGGGATGTCGAGAGAACCAAGGTCGAGATGTGGATGTCTTGTTGTGGCCAGCAACAAACGGATTTGTAAGAGCTTGTCTGAGTTAAGCGGTTCCGGATGAGTTGCGAGATGCTGAGTCTCGATTTTCGTCAGAAGTTCTTTTCTTTCTTGTTATGTTGGAAAGGTTGTTCATGTTTCTGAACGAGTCGTGAGATACTAAGTCTCAATGTTTATTTGGATTCTGTATGGGTTGCGAGAAGCAAAGTCCCAATGTTTATCTGGAGTTTGCATCTCGATAGGCGAGCTGCCTACGTACAATTCGTGAAAAGAGATCAAGTCACCCGTAGTTCGGTTTTTTTATTTATTTAAGCATCGGTCACGGGATCGTCCTTTGCGGATTCATACGTTTTTCCTTCGACCACTGTCTGTTCTTCTTAACTGGTTTGGTCTCTTGCGGGCCGGATCTCTTTTTGTTCCGATTCATCGGTCCTACTCGCCTTCCTTCCTGGCTCTATGCTCTCGCATTCTTTCTTGCGCTTAGGGTCCTCTCTCTGCGGGACCGTCAGAATCCTGAGCTTGTGTTCTGCTAAGGAACAGATCCGGGCCTCCTTCTGGTTTCTCCAAATAGTCTCGATTCCGCCAGGGGTCGGGAATTTTAGATAGAGAAGGTACGTTGACGGGATCGCTCGCATCGAGTTGATCCAAGGGGTTCCCATGATCACGTTGTAAATCGCGGGATGGTTTGCCGCCGCGAAGCTCACGATCTTCGTGATTCCGCCAGCGTGGACCGGGAGCTAGATTGTCCCGTCTGTCATGGTGTCTTCGCCGGAGAAGTTGTAACAAGACCATTCTAGCAGACAAATTCTCCCTAATAATATACCTTTTGATAAAAAATAAAAGCAAATATTAGATCGTGATCGGAGCTCTTAGTCTCACGGTATCGCCGGAAGAAACTACATTGATGATGAAAGAGTTTGATCTCGACAGTAGGAAGAGTTTGTTGCCCTTTTCAAATAGGAGACGAGATCAACAAAAAGAAGACGGAACAACAATAATAATCCTCAACCTCATGTTAGTAAGCAAAGCCTCATAGCGAAGAGAATCAAACGAAGTTCTGTTATCCCCTGAAAAAAGGCCAAGACAAAGAAATAATAGGTAAAATGTCTGAAAGAATGTTGAAAAGGACGGTAAAAAGCTAAGAACTACAAGATCTAAGAAGAAGAAAGATTAAAGGAAAACAACACTGGATTAGAAAACTATTCACCTGGATTTTGACTTATCAGAAGTGACCAACTCTTGAAATTTTCAATGACGAAACTCACTTCAACTTAAAAGATTAAACTTTGGGGGGCTTACTTATGGAGTGTAAATCCCGGCCAATAAATTAAGGATCAATAAGCTTCAATCAGGGGTGAAAAAACAGAGTGAAAAATACGGAGCAAAGTTAAGATTCACAAGAAGTGAAAAACACAGTCAAACCTACACGGTCAAATTCAATATTGACTTCAATATAAGCTGAAAACTTATTCAAATGAGTAATAAACCACGTTTACTAGTAAAAAATGAATCCACCGAAGTAAATATCATTAAATGTGAAATCAAGTGGAGTAAATGAATACATTAAATATGATTTTGAGGTATACAAAATCATGAAGAATAGAAGATAAGACATGTTCTTTATAAACAGAGTATTTTGGATTTGGAAAACTTGAGTGCTAGAATGGTCTTGTTACAACTTATATAGGGTTGGAGCTTACATGAAACCCTAGAGATCAACCATAGATCATCGACAAGTATCTTACACAGAACCGTTAGTTACATAGTACTAGAGGAATGAACTTGTTATGCAGGACCACCTCACCAGCTGGCTTCAACGTCTCTATGTTCGTACAACTCTGCTTTCTATTTGAATGCAGTATGGGCGCTCCCTCCTTGGAATGTAGTGGTTGACACCGAGCTGGGCCGTTACTGGGTTCACTCTTGTGGCCCAACTGTTACTCTACACTTATACAAAATCATGAAGAATAGAAGATAAGACATGTTCTTTATAAACAGAGTATTTTGGATTTGGAAAACTTGACTGCTAGAATGGTCTTGTTACAACTTATATTGGGTTGGAGCTTACATGAAACCCTAGAGATCAACCATAGATCATCGACAAGTATCTTACACAGAACCGTTAGTTACATAGTACTAGAGGAATGAACTTGTTATGCAGGACCACCTCACCAGCTGGCTTCAACGTCTCTATGTTCGTACAACTCTGCTTTCCATTTGAATGCAGTATGGGCGCTCCCTCCTTGGAATGTAGTGGTTGACACCGAGCTGGGCCGTTACTGGGTTCACTCTTGTGGCCCAACTGTTACTCTACACTTACACCCCCCACCCAACCCCCCACCCCCCCCCCCCCCCCCCCCCCCCCCGAAAATTTGTGGTGGGAAGAATACCAAAGTTTGGTGCGCAAGATTTCAAAGGCACGTCTAGGAAGCGACTTGGTAAAGATATCGGCCAGTTGGTATTGAGATGTGACATTATGAATCTCCACCAAGCCAAGAGCAACTCTTTCCCGTATGTAATGATAGTCAACTTCAATGTGCTTGGCGGGCAGGTGAATCGCTGAAAGATTGTCACAGTGGATGAGCTCCGGAGCTGGTTCTGGTATGCGTAAATCACAAAGAAGATAATTGAGCCAGGTTAACTCGGCTGCTGTGGATGCAAGAGCACGATATTCAGCTTCTGTGAGATGCGTAAGACTGTAGGCTGACGTTTAGAGCACCAAGACACTAGAGTATTCCCGAGAAAGACAAAGAATCTAGACGTGGAATGGCGAGTATCTTGACACCCTGCCCAATCACTATCACTGAAAGGAAGTGAGAGTGAGAGCACTGTCCTTGAATAAATGTATACCAAAAGCTGAGGTGCCTCGAATGTAGCGTAGGACGCGTTTAAGGAGCTTGAAATCAGAGTCACTCAGGGAACCCATGCTTTGACATATGAAATTGACTGCGAACTGAATATTTGGGCGTGTGAGTGCGAGGTATTGCAACTTGCCAACAATACTGTGAAAGTAGGTAGGATCCGAGAACAAACTCGTGTCATGAAATGCCTCATCAAGACGAGTAGGAAGAGGCGTGGGCATGGGATTTGCATCTGCCATTCCTGCTTCATAAAGGATCTCCTCAGCATATGTCGTTTGATTGAGAAACATACCCTTGTTATGTGGTGTGGCTTGAATCCCAAGGAAGTAATGAATATTGCCCATGTCCTTCATCGAGAATTTTCCACTTAAGTCTTGAATAAGAGAGGCAACGAGAGCAGGAGAGTTTCCTGTGAGCAAAACATCATCAACATACAGCAACAGCACCAGCGTCTGACCATTCTGATGAAAGGTAAACAAAGAAGGATCAGCGTTACTGCCTTTAAAGCAAAATTCAAGGAGAAATTCAGTGAATTTGTTAAACCACACCCGAGGAGCCTGTTTCAGTCCGTAAAGAGATTTGTACAGTCTACACACATGGTCCGGATACACAGTATATACAAAACCCATGGTTATTCCATATACACCTATTCCTGAAGTTCTCCATGGAGAAAAGCATTTTTGACATCAAGCTGTTTAACCTCCCATTCCTTTGCAACAGCGACACCAAGGACCACTCGAGTAGTGGAAGTGCGAACAACAGGACTATAAGTATCAACAAAGTCGACACCCTCTTGTTGATCAAAACCTTTAGCCACCAATCTGGCTTTAAGTTTTTCCAGAGAACCATCTGCCTGCAGTTTAATAGTGAAGATCCAGTGACAGTCGAGAATATGGATTCCAAGGCCTCGAGGAACCAAGGTCATGGTACCATTCTGATTCTGTGCCTGCATCTCCTCTCCCATGGCATTGGTCCATCCTGAATGTTTAAAAGTAGAAGCAACAGTAGTTGGAGCAGTTGGAAGGTCTGTGCGAGTGAGCAAAGCGTACTGTGGATTCGGTTTGCTGATACCCCTCTGTGAGCATGTGGTCATACCATGACTTCGAGTGACAAGAGGAGCATCAGATGTGCTCACCACCGAGACATCTTCTGCATCATCAAGAACACTACCATCACTGAAGTCCATTGGAGCAGGGGATCCAAAGACTGGATTTCAGCACCAAAGACCCGAAGAAAGGAGTAGTCCGGTTGCTGCCTGTGCAAGCTCATACGGACTCAAAAACTGTAAGGAGGCAGAGGAGAGTAAGTTGCTGACAAATTTGGCCGTAAAGAAAGCCTCCCCCCAGTATTTAAAAGGAATCTTGCTTTGGAAAAGCATTGATAAGGCCAACTCTGTAAGATGGCGATGTTTCCTCTCATCCAGACCATTCTGCTAAGGCTTCGAAGGACATGACAACTGATGTTTAATGCCATGTTGAGTCAAGTGGTTTCGAAGGAGATTACTAGTGAACTCATCACCACCACCGCTTTGAAAGGATTTAATCTTTGAGTTATATTGATTTTCAACTTGCTTTTGAATAGCCACAAAGACATGAAAGAAATCGAATTTTGGTTTGAGATGAAACAGCTGTGAGTACCGAGAAAAGTCATCCACAAAAATAGCATAGTATTTGAAACCTTGATTCAATACAATAGGAGATGGTCCCTAGAGATCACAATGTATTCGATCAAGGGGATCCAAAGACGTAGATAAGGAAGTAAAAAACGTTAACTTAGAACTCTTCCCCATCTGGCAAGGTTCACAGACAGAGGTAGTGCTGCTCTTATTGACTGAAAACGCCTTGATGGTCTTTAAGTGTTGAAGAATCTGGGAGTTTGTATGCCCCAGACGCTTATGCCACACCAGATCACTTGCAGAGACCTGTCTGTTGAAGTAAAAGGCAACAAAATCGGGGTTCTTCAACACATACAAGTTCTCATGTCGAGGTCCTTTGGTCACCACGTTTTGAGTTTTCAGATCAATCACAAACACAGAGTTAGCATAAAAAACACCCCGATGGGGTAATCATCACAAAGTTTGGAGATCGACAATAAAGACTTCTGTATGGCAGAACACACAAGATCATCAAGTAAAGGGATACTACCTTGAGGAATCGTGATGACTGTGGAACCAACATGAGTGATGGGAAGTTGGTTTCCATTACCTACCATAACCGACTCAGGCCTATGATATGGAGGCGGGTTGTTCAGAGAAAAGGCAGCAGCAGTGATATGAGCCATATAACCAGAGTCAGGGTACCACTCATTTCCCGAAGACTAAAACACCCGAAGAGCAGCAAGAGCCTGTGGAACATCATCACTCTGATATGCATTATCAAACCGGTTCCAGCATTATCTTAACTAGATTTCTACTTGTTCTTTTATTTTGATTCTTGTAAAAGAGCTACAAAGTCATCAATATTGAAGACCATTTTCCCTCAGTTTACTCTTGATTTTCGTTCTTATCACTTTGCTCATAAGCTAAAACTTTTGTATATTTCCCTAAAAGACCATCTTACTTATTTATACCCCCTCAATGAGGCTAGTTCCTCTAACTATTGTTGAAACCAAACACAATCGATTTTGTAAAATAATTATTGACTTGTTGTCGAATCTTTTCATTCTAGTTAAATTTCCTCTAAGTAGATCAACACACCCATATATACTTGACATCTATCTTTCAGCCATTGTGAAAATGTCATTTTCCGTCAGCTTGTATTCGGATCAGCTGTTAAATGCAACTCTTTCCGATTACATGAGTTTTAAACCCTTATTTCCTACTGCAAGTGCACAGCATACGAAGTAGTATTTAGGGGTCGATCCCACGAAGACCAGTTTTCACACTTTGACTTAATGAGCTAATTCAAAAGCTAAGACAATTCAATTATGTTTTTGGTTTTGTAAATAGCAAGTAATAAAAGCGAAAATCGGTATTTAGAGATAATATTAAACAAGCGTTAGGTCAAGGAATATCGCAGGAGATTCAGAGCAAGGATCAACAACTATTCAGGCAATGATTAAGCGTAAGTCTAGAACTCAAACACTAAGATAATATCAATCCACTCTCGTGGTATTAATATCTTTTTCTATCAACCTAGAAATCCTAACTCTCGCTGGTACTAGAGATCGTAGACAAGCATTAAGGATAGGTTTGATATGTTCACAATTCTCCAATACATCTACTCTCGCAGGTAATGAATAAATTGCTCACCAATGTTCTTTCTAGCAACCTAGCAACTCTCGTTGTCTAAGTTAAACCCAATATCATAAAATCAAGTGATCAATTCGATCGAAGCATTAAGAATAACAAGGGTGAAGAAATTGATTTGAATAGCCTATTTGTGTTTAACCCCAAAGCTCATGAATTCCTCTGACAAACCTTGACCTAACTAAGAGATCTACTCAGACATGATTAAAGAAGAAAACAAAGAGATTATAGAGTTCATCATAAAAGCTTGGATAGATAATGAAAGCTGAAAATAACTTAATAAGAACTTGAAACAAGCATAAATATAAATAATAAGAACTGAAAGTAAAACTTAATAGAACCTTAAAGCATAAATAAGAACTGAAAGTAAAACTTAATTAAAGCATAAATGTTAAAGCTTAAAAGAAACTAATAAGAACTTTAAAAAAACAAAAACATTAAAGCTAAAAACTGAAGAGGAGCAATATTTAGAAGCTAGAGAAGAGAGGGAGGAGAAGATGGTGTGTTTTGAAACATCAAGAGTGAGTTCTATATATAGGCCAAGGTGTAGGGGAGTAGGTAGGACGGGGAACGGTCGTTCTGATGGGAGAACGATCGTTCTCCATGGTCGATCGTAGTAGGTGAAGTAGGTGAAGTGGGGAACGATCGTTATGAGGGGAGAACAATCGTTCCGTAGTGCTTTTGTCGGCAGGGTAGGTGAAGTGTGGAACGGGCACATGGGATAGAACGGTCGATCTCCTATTTTTGTCGGCAGGGTTGGTGAAGTGCGGAACGATCGTTCCGTGATATAACGGTCGTTCCTTTGCTTGGCCAGAACGATCGTTCTTCTTCAGAACGGTCGTTCTCTTGTGTTTGGTCATTTTCTCGTTTTTCCATCTTAACTTGACTCGAGTATGTTCGTAAACGCCAAACTCCTTCGGAACTCCATAGAATCTGTAAAAAGACTCAAAACAAAAGAAAAGACTCGAAAAACTAACGAAAGATGCAAATCAAAACTCAAACCGAATACTAAAAACGAATCAAAATACGTTAAAAACACATAATATCAATCAGCTGTTAAATGCAACTCTTTCCGATTACAGTATTGATCAAAACAAGTTGATATAAGCTGTTTTTAAAAATAATATAATAATTTCAAGTGACAACTATGTTAAATATAAATATTTGCTAATATGTATATGGATTTTACGATACATAGTAAAAATAAATAGATTTTTAATATATGTATACAAACTTACATACTAAAATATAGCGAATAAATTAACAAGATATTTTAGACGCACATAAATATTTTATATACATATTATTGACGATTAGCATTAATAATAAGTTTAATTTTTAATTTTATATAACTATTATTTTTAAAAATATTTCTATTTTAAATAATTAGTTAAAATTACATAATTGAAAAAAATTAATATTAAATTTTATTGAAATAATTTTTACATTGATAATATGTAAATTTCAGAGAATAGTTAACTATAATTTATTTATCCATAATTTATTACTATTTTAAATTTAGTTTCGTAGTTTTTTATTTTCTAATGTAATTCATGTAGTTTTAAATACATTGTTCTGGTATATGGTGTTGTTAGCAATATAACACTGTTTAGTTCACACATGTCACCATGTTAGCCATATAGTTCATGTAGTTTTGAATACATGAATATTCTCTTCATGTACGTGTAGCCATGTGATGGCGTTTACTTCATGTTGATGTCAATTTGTTTTTATTTATATGTCCCTTGAGTGGATTTTATTCTTTTGTATTAGATGTGAATCTGAAGAAATAAAAATTATGGTTTAAATAATTTGGTATTTGATATTATTTTTTAAAAAAGTTATATGAATTTTAAAATAAATTTATGTAAAAAGTAGTTGTATTATATATAATTTTTTGAAAATAATTTAAAGTTTTTTACAAAAATTACTCGCTGATTTTTTTCCGATTTTCTGTTAACTCGCTAGGTCCGGGTTGATTGTACACTTAGCGCCTAGAGAAATTTCAAACAGAAGTTACAACTGAATCAAAGAGTAAGAAAGTGCTAGTGGAGAAGATTTGGATCGAATAAGAAAGATAGTTTTTTTTACTCGCCGATTTTTTTTCCGATTTTCTGGTAACTAGCTAGGTCCTGGTTGATTGTACACTTAGCGCCTAGTGAAATTTCTAACAGAAGTTACAACTCAATTAAAGAGTCAGAAAGTGGTGGAGAAGATTTGGACGAATAAGAAAGATAGTTTTTCTTACCAGCTATTTTCATTGGTGGGCATACATGTAGAACAACTATTTGGATGCCATGGCCATATGTAAACTTTTGGGTTTCCAAACCTTTCTATCACATTTACATGCAACCCAAAGTGATCTGAGATAGGTAGGTATATGAAAAAAAGCGAAATTTAAAGGGTGAGGACATGCCATATATTATCGATGTTTGAAATAAAACTTGATATCATTTATGTTAATTGCAAAGTACCTTTTTCATATATGTGAATACACACCCAAGTTTTTTTTTTAACGCTGATACAAATTATGAGAACTATTACAAAGACAATTATACAACGGACAATTTTTACCCATTCCACTATGATCCACGATCACGATGAACGGCTCCGCTTGCACCACGCTGAAAATCTCCTTATAAGTTTGTCTCCATAAATCTGCAGAAATTGCTTCTTCGAGGACTTGAACCCAAAACGTCCTGGTGTAGAATTGATATATCATGGTTTTTAGTGTTTTTAGCCATGATATAAGTTTTATATAGAGAGTCTTTTTAGTGTTTTTGGAGTCTTTTAGAGTCATTTGCAGGTTTAGGTACGTTTGGAGCTTATTTGGAGATTATGGATCATTCTGGAGTTAAGTAGGAAGTTGTGCTGAAGATTTCAACTCGGAGGCAAAATTTAGAGATGGTGTCGATCGACACCACACCTGGTGTCGGTCGACACCAATTCCTGACGGCAATTTCGAGACGCGTTTTCCAGGCTTTGCAGAGTTGCAAACAGATCCCTGAAGCTCCTAATATTTACAATTAAGTGCCAAACGTGTTTTCCATATTCTTAGACTATTTTTATGGGTTTTTAAGGTCATTGTTTAGACCTATCTATTATTCTAAGCTAGAGTTTTGGAGAGAATAATTCAAACTCTTTCAGAGAAGATTCAGAACTCCTTTAACCTCTATTCTTATTTTTTTATGCAATCTTATTTAAACATGTTTATTGTTTCAATCTCCATGTCTGAGTAGTTTGCTAGTTAGGTTTAGGGTTTCTCATTAGTGATTTCATGGATTGCTAAGTTGATTGGTTATTTAAGGATTCTGGAACACCAGTTCTTCATCTAGGTTATGATTAATGCTTGATCTGAACTGACGAGTTAGATTATTGATCATAGGTTGATTCTCGCAACGAGAGTTGGTTAATTAGCTAGAAAGAACCTTAGATGAGCAAAATAACTATTCGCAAAGAGATTTGGTTTAGGTATTTTGTGAACTTATCGAACTTGAATTTAATGCATGTCTGAGCTTTTGAATTTGCAAAGAGATTTGGAATTCTAGGATCTAGACATAGAAATCTCTGCAGCGAGAGTTGATTGATTTGAGTATTGTGTTTCGAGTTCTAGAATATAGCAGAATCCTGATTACTGATTAGCTTGCATTCCTGATTTCCGGAGAATTCCCTGAGCCTGACGTTTCTCCCATCTGATTTACAACCGATATTATTGTGCTGTTTTAATTACATTTACTTTCGTTTAGCTTAATTCGAAAAACTATAATCTATTGTGCGATCTTGAGTCTCTGTGGAAATCGATCCCTAAGTATTACAATTGATCTCTTAATTTGAGAGAGTAGTTCAAAGGGTAAATTTGAGCATATCAAATTTTGGCGCCGTTGCCGGGGACTCTTTGAATTCGCCATTAGATTAGGAATAGAATTTAGACTAAACATTTTATTTCTTGTTTACTCACATTCTTTCTTTCTCCTTTCTTTTGTTTCAGGTTTATGCATACTCGCAACACCCGGAGCAACAAGGAAGCTAAACTTTTGAATCTTACGAATCAGGAGTTGAGAGAGTTAGAACGAACGAACCTTAAGGCAAAGAGATCAGCAGAGATGAATCGAAGAATTATCGTTCGACCTGATGCTGCTGGAATCTTACGAGACCAAGAGGGTCATGCCTACAACGAAAACGGCGACCGAATTGATGAACAGGGAAATGTCTTCCAAGAAGACGCTGCTGCGAACCCTGCTAGAGGGAGGACTCTTGCTGATTTTAATAGGCCTGATCTATTCTATGAGAACAGGTCTGCGATTCGTCCTCCTCCATTCCAAAGGAATGACTTTGAGCTGAAGCCAGTGTACTTCACTCTTGTGGGTCAGCACCCTTTCCATGGTCTTCCTCAAGAGCACCCCATGGACCATATTGAGAAATTTGAAGACTTGGTGACAAGCATTAAGCTTAATGGAGTCTCAGAGGATTATCTGTTGTGCAAGCTCTTCCCATATTCTCTTGCTGGGGATGCAGCTTATTGGCTCAAGAATGAGAGTCCAGGTTCTCTAACCACCTGGTCTGATACCAAGAATGCCTTCCTCAACAATTTTTTTGATGATGCAAGGTCTGAGGATCTGAGAACAAAGATCTCTACATTTTCTCAAGGACCTACTGAAGCATTAAAGGCTTCTTGGCTGAGATTCAGAGCTTACCAACGAGATTGTCCACACCATGGCTTTAGTGAGGTTCAGTTGCTGGGTATCTTCTTCAGAGGGATAGATTGGAGATATCAAATGGCTTTGGATGCTGCAAGCCAAGGAAACTTCTATACTAGGAGCACAGAAGAAGCTAAGAAGCTTATTGAGAACTTGGTATCTAGCAATAGTACCAAGAATGCAGACTGTGATAGGAAGAGGTTGGCTGGAAACATTGATGGAGGTCAGATTGCTGAGGTGAAAGCCAAATTAGATTCTGTCCACAATCTCCTTGTGGGTAAGAAGCATGTTCAGTTTGCTGCAGAAGTTGAAACCTTTGAATCAGAGGAAAAGGATGTGGATTACATCAATGAAGTTGGGTTTCAGGGACAAAGGTTTGGAAATCAGCAAGTTTATGGTTCTACTCACCAAAGACCTTCTCAGAACAACACTTTCACAAGAACTTGTGGTTCTTCATCCTACCAAAAACCTCCTGAGCAGAATAACAAGATGGAGTCAATGCTAGAACAGGTATTGGAAGGCCAGACAAAGATGACTGTGAGCTTTAATGGGAAGATGGATGCTTTGTATACTGATCTGAATGGGAAAATTGAGTCTTTGGGTGCTCATGTTAAGAAGCTGGATATTCAGGTTGCTCAAACTGCAGATTCCATCAAAAGGCAAGAAGGATTTCTTCCTGGAAAGACTGATATCAATCCAAGACATCATGTTAATGCCATCATGGTGAGGGAAGAAGAAAAATTCGTGGGTTCTGCAGTGTTTGATGCAGATTTTGGAGTCACAGACTTGGTGTCGATCGACACCTCTGATGGGTGTCGGTCGACACCACTCCAAAATCTCGAAATTTCGAGCCGTGACGGACGTTTGTCGATCAACCCGATCGACACCAAAGCAGTGTCGGTCGACACCCAGGAGGAGTGTCGATCGACACCAGAAGAAAATCGCGATTTTTCGGGGTCCGACGGAAAAAAATCGATGTACTTCAACAAAAATTTCGGGTGTCGATCGACACCAGATGGGGTGTCGATCGACACCAATCGTGTGTTTTTCAATTGCCGTCAGAAGAGCGTGCTGATCATCCCAAAACCCCATCACCCATTGAAGAGAGGGTCTACAAACCTAAGATACCTTACCCGAAGCCGAAACTGTCTAAACAAGAGGTGGAAGAGGCCAGATGCAGGGCAATAATGGACAAGGTGCTGATTGAGATACCATTGGTTGATGCTGTCAAGTTTTCACCTTCAATTAAAAGGTATGTTAAGAGGATGGTTGTGAATGGTATAAGTCCTGAGGAAGCAGCTTTGCTCACAAAGGACATTAGTGCAATCCTTTTGAAAAAGACAGTATCAAGGAAAGAGAGGAAGGTGAGAGTGTCTGAACAGGTCAGTGCTATAATTCAAAGTAGGATTCCAAAGAAGTTACCTGATCCAGGGAGTTTTGTGCTAGACTGCTCCATCTCAATAGGAAGATTTCCTCACTCTCTCTGTGACCTTGGCTCAAGCATTAACCTAATGCCATATTCTGTTGCTGTGAGACTTGGGTTGACTGACTTCAAGCCTACAAGGATTCATCTTGTCCTTGCTGATCGTTCCAAGAGGATTCCAGAAGGTGTTTTAGAGGATGTTCCACTTCAGATTGCAGGATGCACTATCCCCACAGACTTTGTGGTTTTGGAATATGGTGAAGAACCTCAGGATCCTCTTCTTCTGGGAAGATCATTCTTAGCTACAGCAGGTGCTATTATTGATGTCAGAGAAGGGCAGATAGAGCTTGATTTGGGAGATAAAGTCATGAACTTTGACATGGAGAAGCTGAGGAGAAAACCTACCATTGATGGTCAAACCTTTTCTGTAGAGGTTGCCATGGATGAAGAGCCAAATGACATTACTGCTGGGTATGTCAAGAAGCTGGAGGTTACTGAGCAAGTGAACAAGCTGATTGTTCAAAAGGAATTTGTTGAGACTTCTAAGAAAACTGCTGGGTTTGAGGATTGGAGTGGAGATCATCTATTCATGACTAGGCTCGAAGATAAGGATCCCGTGAAAGATAATTTGATGGAGGATGATATTTTTGTGATGGAGACAAGGATTGCAGAGCTGAATTGCAGAAAAATTGCAGAAATCCGAGCTTCAGGTATGGTGTCGGTCGACACCACTTTTGGTGTCGGTCGACACCCTCCACAGACCAACCCAGAAACAACAAAAGAACACAGTTTTCATGAGGTTTCTAGTGCTGCAAGTCCATCAACTATTGCTAAACAGAAAACTCCACATCTCACACTCCAGACACCTAGGAGAAAGCAAAGGTATGCACTTCATGTTCCTAATTCTAAACCACCTGATATCATCAATCATACACTTCCATCTCTTTCACACTTATGCAAGCCACGAGATTATCGTAGAGCGCTTGTTTCTTCTTTTGATGATTCTGCAGGAAAAAGGAGTGTACCACCCAGAACTAAGTCTCACCCTTCTGCTGTTCCTTCATTCCTTGGTCGATCTCATTCACAAACTGCCTATACACCACCTTGGATGATGAGACATTCTTCCCAAAGGCATTCAATGCCACTCTCTGATCCACCAGATGCTTAATCCCCAACATAGTCAAGCTAAAGACTGAAAATAAGCGCTGAGTGGGAGGCAACCCACTATTAGGTAGGAGTTTTCTTTGGATTTCGTTTGATTTTTTGCTAATTTTTAGTTTTGTTTTTCTTGTTTAAAAAAAAAAAAAGGTGATCGTGACCAGACCAGTGTCGATCGACACTACTCGTTGGTGTCGGTCGACACCAATCGCGACTGCAGGTAAGCATCTCCGATCCTAACCTTTTCTATTCTAATTATTTTCTTTTGACCAAACTCATGCCTGTTAACACTGGGGACAGTGTTATTCAAGTCTGGGGGAGGTGGTTACTAACTTTGGTTTTCTTTTTCTTTTGAGAGTCTTTTGTGTCAAAAATTTATTTTTTTATTGAGTCAAAAGCTTGTGGGGAACAATGAACTTTACTTGGAATTAACTGTCTTAGCTACCTCTTTAGTGACCATTCTTACAGCCATTGACAGCAGTTTCTACCAACATGAAATTCCAAAGGTAAATTGATCTTCCATTATCCCCATATTGTTTGAGTATTTAGATGATCCAGAGCTGGCCTAGATATAATGAACTTAATTTTTCTCATCTTGGGGCTTGGTATACTTTGAATCGAATTCCTTGCTTAGGTCTGATAGGATTAGTCTGTGATTATGGTTTCCCTCTCTCTTCCCTTCAGTGTCTCTAAAAAAAAAAGAATGAAAAAGAGTCATAGCTTTGAAAAGAAGTGATATGAGAAGTTGAATCATTGGAAACTTGTCTAAAAAAAGAAAGAGAACAATCAGTCGATAAAAAAAAAAAAATGATACCCTAGTAGGAAAAATCGACTGATTGGAAGCGAGAAAAGAGGGAGAAAGGAAACTACAAGCAGACTGTTCAATAAATCAGTACTTGGGTAAGTAAGAGTCCATGTGTCCTTAGATCGATATTCCCTCGATGAGACTGCACTTAAAACTAAATAAGGTCAGCAATGGGGATTTTAGATTACTCTTATGGGTTGTGGTTTGGAATCTGGATGGTTAGTAAGTCTGCGGAAAATTACTAGAGGTTCTAACTAAAGTTGGTACTGTTTGATGTGGTTTTACTCTGTTGTTGGTTGATTCAGTGTTCTAAAGATTAAGTGAGTTCCTATGTTTTCAAACCTCTTTCACAGGTCTAGTCTTCTGTTTTGCTTGAGGGCAAGCAAAAGCTAAGTCTGGGAGAGTTGATATATCATGGTTTTTAGTGTTTTTAGCCATGATATAAGTTTTATATAGAGAGTCTTTTTAGTGTTTTTGGAGTCTTTTAGAGTCATTTGCAGGTTTAGGTACGTTTGGAGCTTATTTGGAGATTATGGATCATTCTGGAGTTAAGTAGGAAGTTGTGCTGAAGATTTCAACTCGGAGGCAAAATTTAGAGATGGTGTCGATCGACACCACACCTGGTGTCGGTCGACACCAATTCCTGACGGCAATTTCGAGACGCGTTTTCCAGGCTTTGCAGAGTTGCAAACAGATCCCTGAAGCTCCTAATATTTACAATTAAGTGCCAAACGTGTTTTCCATATTCTTAGACTATTTTTATGGGTTTTTAAGGTCATTGTTTAGACCTATCTATTATTCTAAGCTAGAGTTTTGGAGAGAATAATTCAGACTCTTTCAGAGAAGATTCAGAACTCCTTTAACCTCTATTCTTATTTTTTATGCAATCTTATTTAAACATGTTTATTGTTTCAATCTCCATGTCTGAGTAGTTTGCTAGTTAGGTTTAGGGTTTCTCATTAGTGATTTCATGGATTGCTAAGTTGATTGGTTATTTAAGGATTCTGGAACACCAGTTCTTCATCTAGGTTATGATTAATGCTTGATCTGAACTGACGAGTTAGATTATTGATCATAGGTTGATTCTCGCAACGAGAGTTGGTTAATTAGCTAGAAAGAACCTTAGATGAGCAAAATAACTATTCGCAAAGAGATTTGGTTTAGGTATTTTGTGAACTTATCGAACTTGAATTTAATGCATGTCTGAGCTTTTGAATTTGCAAAGAGATTTGGAATTCTAGGATCTAGACATAGAAATCTCTGCAGCGAGAGTTGATTGATTTGAGTATTGTGTTTCGAGTTCTAGAATATAGCAGAATCCTGATTACTGATTAGCTTGCATTCCTGATTTCCGGAGAATTCCCTGAGCCTGACGTTTCTCCCATCTGATTTACAACCGATATTATTGTGCTGTTTTAATTACATTTACTTTCGTTTAGCTTAATTCGAAAAACTATAATCTATTGTGCGATCTTGAGTCTCTGTGGAAATCGATCCCTAAGTATTACAATTGATCTCTTAATTTGAGAGAGTAGTTCAAAGGGTAAATTTGAGCATATCAAGAATCATTAATGAAGTCAACCATTTGAACCCAAGACCTCTATGGTCCATATATCATAAAATTTTGTTGGCATATTTTTTTTAAAGAAATAGAGACGATTCAATAACATATTTCTCAAGTCAATAATTCATATAGAAAAAAAATATATCAAAAATGAATATACCGATTATTATATTTATTTACAATATAATAATCACTAAATTTTGTTTAGTTTAGTATTTCATATTTAAAATATATTAAATTAAAATTTTAAAATAACACTCGGAATTTAGTAGCTCTTTGGTTGTAATACATAACACATTTACTGCTTCGTGTACTGCTAAGAACAAAAAAAAATATATCAATTATTATATTTACTCACCATATAATAATCATTGTTTAGTTTAGTATTTCATATTTAAAAAGATTAAACTACAGTTGTAAAATAACACTAACAATTTAGTACCTCTTTATTTGTGATACACAACAGGTTTACTACTTCGAGTGACTGAGAAGAAAAAAATAAAAAAATATATGAATTATTATACTTATTTACAATATAATAATCACCAAATTTTATTAAGTTTTTTTCCAATTGGTATATTATAACTGACAAAAAGCGTTTGAAATATTACAGAGGAGAATACATTCAATCTAAACAACAATATCATAGACCCGAATGAAATCATGTCCTACACTACCCAAAAACCAATCGTTAGGCTCATAATGACAGGGAGACAAACCCATAAACCTGTAAATGAACCCTTGAGCGAAAACGAAAGGCTAAGAAGAAGAAGATACTTTCATCCACAAAGAGCTGAGATAACCAACCTGGAGCATCTGAAACCACATATGATTGGAGCAAGTCCATGCGAGTAACACTTTGAGCGATGAAAGTAGCTCCTCTATTCACATCTGAAGCTTCAGACTCGAGCTTTCATTCCAAAAAATTTGTTACTATCAAAAACTAAAATGCATTAAACTAAAATACAGGCCACTTCAGAGGCTGAGATACCGCACCAACTAAATCACTCAACTCTGTCGCAAAAACAATTTTGTTAACTCTATGAAACAACAAACTACTAATCACCCACATAAGCGTAAAAAAATTAGCATCCTCTTTTGATTGCACACTCATGAAAGCTTTCTTACTGTGCATCATAACCCGACCACCGTGATCTCTCACAACCCAAGCTGCTCCAACTATTTTTTTCTTTTTGGACCATTAAACACCAATTTTACATTTAATCCAACCAACCGGTGAAGGAGCCCATTTCTTCTGCCTACTATATGCAGTAACACATATAACCTCATCCGCTTCTTGATCCAAAACCTGAGTTAGAAACTACTGATCTCCCTTCTCCTTTGCTTTTGCTATAAATTCCTCCGTAGTGAATCTTCTTCCTTCAAAAAGCCACTTGTTCCTTTCCTTCCATAGAAAACACATGATCCATGGCCAAATTCTACGCACCTCTTTATGGATGTTGTACTTGCAGCCAGCTACAAATCGATATTGCATATTCTCAACGATCGAACTCTTATGAAAACCAAACTGCGGCATGGAGATATTTGAGAGTGCCCAAACTTGCCTCGAGAAAGTGCAAAAGAAAAGGATATGATCGATCGACTCTCCTACGAGGCCACACGTCTAACAGCGATCATCAATGGACATACCTCGTGCGTTGATCAAATCCGCAACTGGCAACGCATTACTAAGTGATTTTTAAATGAAAATAAGAAGCTTTGGGGAAGTTTGAAATCCTCTGCTTCATGAATTCTTGGCTTGTTAGATTTTGTGTTGGCTAACCAGGCCCTATATTTCACCGTGTATTACCCACTTTTCGTAAATCACCATGCCCAAAAGTCATCCTGATTAACCACTAGTTGGTTTTTTAAAATGATTTGTACATCTTCAGGAACAAAAATCTCTTCCAAGGCCTCTCGGTTCCACCTTCGGGTTTGAAAATAACCAGTTGCAAGACTTGTAGATGAACATTAAACGTATAATCCTTGATCCACAGATCCCTTAACACTTCGTCTTTTAGCCATATGTCATCCCACACCAAGGTAGATGATCCATTTCTAATACACCTTTTAAGACCCTTCATCAAATGTTTTCTCCCTTAAACAAAACTTATCCACGCATAAGAAGGACGCACCCCATCTCCCGCCTCTAAAACATCAGAGTTGAGATAGTATCGACCTTTTAAGAATTGCGCCACCAGGCATTCCGGTTCTTGTAGTTGTTTCCACACTTGTTTGGCCAGCAAAGTTGCATTGAAGTCTTCTAAGCTCCTGAACCCCATCCCACCAAGATGTTTTGCAAACACATCTTATCCCAAGCCGACCAATGAATCTTACGATGATAGTCATTAGAACTCCATCAAAACTGAGCCATCGCACTCGTCAGGTTTGCAAAAGTAGTCTTAGGCAGTCTAAAACAAGACATAGCAAAGACATGCAAATATGAGGCTGTAGCTTTAAGAAGTGTTTCCTTACCCTCTTAAGATATTTGCCTTAAATCCCATCCGAAGAGTCTGCCTGTCATGCGGCCCTTAGATAACCAAACAGCTTGACCTTCGAACCACTTAAACATTCACACAGATCGAGGTATTTACTCGCCCCACCTTCATTTGCAATGCCGGGAGATGAGCGAATTGAGACTTTGACACTTTCGTGAACCTTTGCACCAAAGTTAATTGATGACTTGAGGAGATTCACCGACTGACTTGTTGCCTCACCATACACTTTGAGAATTTCCTTTAAAACTTCACTTTGATGACCATCAGCTTTGCATAGGAAAAGACTGTCATCAACAAACAATAAGTGATGGATGAAAGGTCCTTCCTCCATGAACCCAATTCCAGAGATCCTGCCCGCCATTTCCACATGGTTTAGGAGGTGAGTTAATCCTTCTGTACATTGGACAAAGAGAAATGGGGAAAGGGGATCCCCTTGTCTTATTCCTCGATGTGGCACTATCATTCCATACGGTTGATCGTTAATTAGGACTGAGTAAGTAATTGTCGAGACGCAGATCATCTCACAGTCGACTCATTTGATATGAAAACCCATAGCTATGAGGAGATGCCGTAAGTAACTCCATTCCACTCTGCCGTAAGCTTTCGACATATCCGTCTTAACGGCCATCAACTCTTGAGAGATCTGGGAGTGAGTGTGGAGGGCATGAACAGCTTCATGAAAAATTAAAATGTTGTCTGAAGTGAGCCTCTCTGTTACAAAAGCTGACTCGTTAACTGAAACAATCTAGGGGCAGCAAGGGTTGGAGTCATCTTACTAGAATCTTAGAGATGATTTTGTAAAGGACAGAACACAAGCTTATCAGACTCAAATCAACCATTACTTATGTGTTTTCCACTTTCGGTAAGAGGAATAAATGGGTAAAGTTCCATTCATTCGGAAAACGCCATCCGAGAAGAAGGATTGAATCTGTTTTGTAACTTAACCTAAGGTATCCAAATAATGCTGAAAGAACATTCATGTCATTCGGTCAGGCACATGGGCACTCGACGCTTTAACCGCAAAGGCTGCTTCTCTTACTTCGTCACTGGTGACACTCCGAACAAGATCTTCATTCATGGTTGGAGACACTCTTGGCAGAAAACCATTGAAAAGCTGTGCATAGGATGACAGATTGGATGATTTAAGAAAGGGAGGAGAAATACTCTGATGCCAGCTCCCCTTTAGCTGCTTCCGACCAATGCTCATTTTCGTTTCAATCAATAAGCTTATCAATGCATTTCCTTGCCCTAGTAGATTTAACAGATGAGTGAAAGAATTTGAAAATTTTATATCCCTCTTTAAGCCATTTTTCACGAATCTTTTTCTTCCAAAACAACTCCTCCTCTCAGTAAGCTTGCACTTATTTCTTGCAAATTATTTTGATTTTGTAAGTACAAGCGTAACTTCTAGACTGAAACCACTCAAGACGTTGCTCCAGCAAATTAATTTTATCCCGTACATTAAAGACTCTCCTTTTCTTCCATCTACTAAGAGCCCTCCTACAAGATCGAAGCCTGTAAGAATCAGAGGAGCTTTGAGACGTCACAGAACCTAGCCAAGCCCACGATAGGAATCTTGCGATAATAATAGTTTGACTAGCACTGGCCTTGACCAGATCCTCGTTAATCAAGAAAAGCTTGAATAGAAGCTGGAAACTAAAGAGACCAACTTTTATTCCCAAAACATCTGTCCAAACAGCATTGAATCCACTTTGAACCACATACCCCCCCCCCCCCCCCCATGTGAATCTGTTACCGTGACTGGTAAGTTCCTCCATGCCACACATATTAATAAAAGATTACATGTTTAAAACTTCTTTTCATATATATGTGAAAACATAATCATTCAGATACATCATTCGAATCATCACTACTAACATCAGCGCTTTCATTAAACTCGTCCTCATCAGCTTCGTCTGTTGTATCTTCGGGTAGATCTTCATATTCTCTATTATGTAGATCAATGAGAATGATGTCATCAGTTTGTTGTTCGGGTACATTGTGAGAGCCGAAACTCACACTGTCAAAACTTATATTTTATGGGGGCTCGAAAATTCTATTTTAAAGAACTAAAAGACCGAAAAATGCAAAAAGAGATATTTTATTGATGATTTCCGAAAGTACAAGGGAAATTAGCAAAAGCTGAAAAGTCTTAAATTGCTAAAACTCCTAATACTCGGATTTGGGATGGATTTAAACCTTACATGAGCGTACATATATATACTGACAATCCTACGAATGCTGAAACTTCAGATTTTCGATGTGGGACTTTGTGGTTTCCTTCCCAGCCGCCGACCTAACCTTTTGGGCCCGATATCCGATCCGAGAGTCTTCCGTGATCCGTCTGCGCGTTCTGACCCAAATCTGGCCCGCCATGAATAGTAAACATGTGAATAGTAATCCAATGAATAGTAATCCGAATCTCGGTTTAGACTTAATTCGATTTTTCGGTTAACTTTGTCTCGAGATGATTAGTTTTTTTAACGGTTTTTTCCGCGTGAACAGTATTCCGAACGTTTTACGACTTTTGAGATTTGAACCGCCCGTTCTTTGTTTGAACTTCCAGCCGCCGGGTTTTCGTATTGATGGCCAGCCGCCGGTTCCTTTGGCTCATGTGCTTCGGCGACTGGTCCATGGACGGCTGGATGTTGGTCACGGTCCTTCGGAAAATGTTTATGGACGTCTTGGAGTCAGAACACGCAAATGCATAATCTTCGAGTCGGTCCGGGCTTAGAGTTATGTTTGACGGTCGGTCGACTGGACGATGTTCGGATAATGAGACTTGACTGAGAAATGATCGTGGGCGGCTGGCCTTATCCCAACCGCCGGCGTGGACGAAGAAGACCCGGCGGCTGGCCTTATCCCAGCCGCCGGCGTGGACGAAGAAGACCCGGCGGCTGGCCTTATCCCAGCCGCCGCCGTGGACGAAGAAGACCCGGCGGCTGGCCTTATCCCAGCCGCCGGCCGTGGACGAAGAAGACCCGGCGGCTGGCCTTCTCCCAGCCGCCGGCCGTGGACGAAGAAGACCCGGCGGCTGGCCTTATCCCAGCCGCCGGCCGTGGACGAAGAAGACCCGGCGGCTGGCCTTATCCCAGCCACCGGTTGGTGCTTGAGGAAGACCCGGCGGCTGGCCTTATCCCAGCCGCCGGTTCGTGTCTTGGACGGGTCATGGGCAGTTGGCCTTAGCTCCTCCGGTCCATGTTCGGGATAAGTTCCATTTGATCTCGGCCTTGACTTCTCGTTCCGTCAATCTTCGAGGAGGGGATTTCGACCCCAACAGTTAGCCCCCCAGCTCTTTGCTTCCGTGGTTTGGAGCAAGGAGCTTCGAGCTGGGAGTTTTATCGGGATTGACTGAAACGGGAAGGCAAGGAGTTTTTCCGTTCGTCCGTTCATCCGCTTCTCTTTAGTGTCTTGTCAAAGTACAGTCCATGGAAGTTCGTGCCATGTTTGCTATATCAAAGGAATGGCTGCATTCTCATTTTTTCACACTTCCCTTCTCTTTTCAAGTCTTCTTCTTCAAATTTTTCCTTTGAAAATTTTTCCTTATAAATGGCTGATGAAAGAGGCTCTCCCTTCGAACTTAACTTCGACGCCATAATGAATAATCAGTTTGAGTTTGATTTTGCGTCTGCGGAGTAGGATACGGCACTTGTGGACGAATTGCTGGCGGCTGGAGAGGATGACATTCCACAAGCAGCATCCGACCCCGAAGGTGTTCCTCAGTGGGCGGCTGGCCCAAGCAACGCTCAAGGAACGCTTGGTTTTGCTAACGTTCCTCAATGGGAGCCCGTCCAGGGAGAGATTCAGCAATGGGGGGCCGGGATTGAGAACGTGCCCGAGACGGCGGTTGGGATTGAGAACATGCCCGAGCCGGCGGCCAGGATTGAGAACATACCCGAGCCGGCGGCTGGGATTGGTGATTTGACGTGTAGGGCGTCCGGCTCGAAGAGGGCGTCCGGCTCCAGGCGGACGGCTGGCTCTAAGAACGCTTCCAAGTGGGCGGCTGGCGTAGTGGCCGTATCAAGGTGGGCGCTCGGCTCTGGAGGCATCTTAGAGAGGTCGTCCGGCACTTCTCGAGTTAATGTTGACGGCGTCTCGCAGCGGACGAGCATAGTACGTGGCGTTTGGACCCCTCCTCAGCATGTTGAGGACAACGGCTGATGGCGTGCATGGCCGTCCCGATCTCTGGTTCCCTCTGAACATCATCGTACGTGGCCAGAGACGGGTGATGACTTGGTCATGTCTGAAGAAGAAGTCAGATCAGATCACCCGGAGGTGCCTATCTTTGTGCTCCGGAAGTGAAGTCCGAGTGTCGTTCTCCCGGTGAAGCCAAAGCTTATTGGGGAGAAGATATTTTTGCTTGGCGGTTTAAGAAACCTAGCCCGTCGTCCGGGTACAGATCGATATCTGAGGGGTTCAAGCACGGACCAACTCTCAGCAGTCCGGACTCATTGGCCGAGCTTATATATAACTTCCGGATTTCGGACAAGATCAAGTTTCGTCTCCCAAAAGACGGGGATAGGATGAACAAGGCGCCAAAGGAATATTTCGCCATGTTAGAATCGATGTTTTATGAAGCTTTCCTCTGGTTCCAGATCCCGGGAGCTATCTTCGAATTTCTCGAGTTGTATGGGGTCGCGATCTCCCAACTTGTTCCGTCCGCCATGAGGATTTTGATGGGACTCGTGGTCCGTTGTGCTGAATGCGGAATCAAGCTGGAAGGTGACCTTATAAGGAATTTCTTTTCATTGAGAAAGATTTCTAAGTCGGATTTCTTCTGCTCGGTTAATGTTCGGAAGAATGTAAAGCGTTTCTACACCAACCTTCGGAGTAATTGTAAAGCTTCGCGGAACCAGTTTTTCTACGTGAAGCGCAGCCCGCTGACGGTTGGTTCCAACTTCGGCGGCTCGGTTAGGACCGAGTGGAGTTTGCCACGTAAGCGTTTCGTCTTTTTGTGAATTTTTTCTATAAGTAGTCCTCACTCCTTTGCTTCATCCTTCACAATTTCATTTCTCTCAACTTTGCATTTTTTCTTCTCTTCTTTGTTTAGTTCGTGATCCTTTCGCTCCTAGAGTTTCCGGAGTCGAAGATATCTTTGAAGAAGTTTATAAGAAGAAGATAGATTGGGAGTGTCCTGATCTTTGGCGATGCTTTCTGGACGCGAAAGATATCCTAGAAGGCCACGCTCCTCCGAAGGGTCCCGACTTTATCGATCCGATGGCGACATACCCCGGCATGGAGGGTGTTTGGAAGTAGCGCCAGCAGAAATATGGTGAAGCTGGACCGTCCGGAGAGGCGGCTGAGTTTGACCCGGCGTCCGGTTTTGTTTTACCGCCCGGGCTGATTTCCATGGCGTGCCCGAGGAACAGGTAGCTGCTCCTCAGGGTTCTGCTTGTACCGCTGTTGCGGATAAAGGGAAGGGAGCTTCCAACAGCCCGGATCGTCCGAGGAAGGGCAAAGTGGCTCGGACGGTCGAGACGTCTGATCATGGTCTCCTTTTCGACGCTTGCAAGGCGGCGGGAGGAGATCCAGCCGAGTCCGTGAAAGTCGTGGACTACTTCAGAGCGTTGGCTCCGGCCCCCGCTGTGTCGTTCGATCGTTCAGCGGCTTACGGAGACCTGTCCTCTGGCCTTATGATGGTAATTCTTTTTTCCTTTAGATTTGTTTTGACGCAGTTTGTTCTTTGCTGATATTCGCTATTCTTTGATTCAGGTCGCCACCCGAGCTCATGCGACCCAGGTTGCCTTGGAAGTCTCGGAGAAAGAGTCCCGGAAGAAGGACAAAAATATCAAGGCCCTGGAAGTCAAACTTCGGAATGTGGAGAGAAGATCTCAGAAAGAGCTCAAGAAGGCGCTCGCGGAAGCTGAGCGGAAGATGGAGCTGGCGCTTAAGAAATGCCGCTGGGAGTTGGTGGAAAAGTACCGTCTCCATATCGAGGGAGCCAAGGCTGCTCTCGCGCCGATGCTTCAGGCGAAGTACGGCGAGACTGCTCTGTCTGAGGTCGGCTCGAACCTTGACCTAGTCCGGGACATCAAGTCCGGGAAGTCCAAGGTCGAGGAGGAAGAAGGAGAGGTAGAGGCATCATTAGAGCGGCTCAAAGGAGGAGGCTGGGTCGGCTCCTAAAATCGGGCTGCTGCCGTTCTCGACAGCTACTTGGTATGCTCTCCTGTTTCTCCGTGCCAGTCCCCGGATGCTGAGGCTTTGGACTACGGAGCTCCTACTCCTGTTGTTGAGT
This sequence comes from Isatis tinctoria, assembly GCA_010577795.1. NCBI lineage: Eukaryota > Viridiplantae > Streptophyta > Magnoliopsida > Brassicales > Brassicaceae > Isatis > Isatis tinctoria. The sequence goes on from CM021250.1 coordinate 22,567,384, forward strand.
ATGATTAGGCTTTGGCCTTGTATTTTCTGTTTCCATTATGTTCGGGTTTTTCGACCCTTCTTATTGTATTTGCTTTGTCAACCGGATCGATCACTTATATCTCCATTCATGGAGATTTATTATCTATCTGCTATTGCCTTTAATTGTCATGGACTTCTTTGCTTTCTTCGCTTTTATAGTCTTGATAAAGGAGAAGATGGGCGGCCGGTATGTCTTTCTTCCAAGAGGGCGGCTGGCCCATTTTGTAGAGTGAAGGGCGGCTGACCCGTCTCTCTAAGGAGGACGGGCGGCTGGCCCGTTTTGTAGAGTGGAGGGTGGCTGGCCCGTCTCTCTACGGAGGACGGGCGACTGGCCCGTCTTGTAGAGCGAAGGGCGGCTGGTCCGTCTCTCTACGGAGGACGGGTGGCTGGCCCGTTCTGTAGAGCGAAGGGCGGCTGGCCCGTCTCTCTGCGGAGGACGGGCGGCCGGCCCGTCTCTCTGCGGAGGACGGGCGGCTGGCCCGTCTCTCTGCGGAGGACGGGCGGCTGGCCCGTTTCGTAGAGTGAAGGGCGGCTGGCCCATTATTCGGGCGGCTGGCCCGTTTCGGAGCTGATTGATATTGCGTTGGAGTGTTGTCCCGGACACTCGAACTTTAGACCAGTTCGTATTTGCGAATATCCATCGGTTTAATGCAGTCTTTTGTTGTTGCAGGGGACCAAGCTTGTTCAGATCCCTCTTTCGACTGAATGCTTTTAAGATCTCGCATCAGAGCAGGTTTGATACTGCATTCTCGAGATGTCTTTGACCAGTGTTCCATGTCAGGCGCTTTACTGGGTTTAGAGAGTTTACTTTGTGTCCTACGCTTCGCACTATTTGCCTATGCGAAGCGCTAGTGAAAGTAAACTAATCAGAACACCGTCTCGAGTGCTTCCTGCAGGATCACGGGATGTCAGGTTACGCCCTTCGGATGTTAATCCGGAAATTTGTATAGCGCGCTAGTCTTATCCTCTGCGGGATGTTGTGAGAACCATGGTTAAAAAGACCGGTCTTGTTGTGGCCAGCAACAGACGGATTCGTTGGAAAGGACTCAAGTATTTGGGAGAAATATCTTTGATCGGTTGGTGGTCGTGGATAAGTTACGAGATGCTATGTCTCGATGTTTATCCGATTTTAAGTTCGAGTTAAAGATGTGTTATGAGATACTAAGTCTCAATGTTCATTTCCCTCGGGTTTTTCTGGATCCATTCGTTTTCCGGATCAAGTTTCGAGATGCTAAGTCTCGATGTTTGTCGGAATGGTGTTTTCGGGAACTTTTTCAAACTTTGGATGTGTTATGATATGCTAAGTCCCAATGTCCATCTCCTTGATTTGTTCGCGAAAATTTGGGAGTGTGTATACACGGACCCACCCCCCCCCTTTTTTAAGGAGAGGGCAACTGAACTCGTTTTTTAAGCGAGCTGCCTACGTACCCTTCGTGAAAAGGGATCAAGTCACCCGTAGTTCCGTTTTTTTTTTTTTTGGTGGCGAGGAGACCGCTAAGTCTTGGTAATGGAGTTGTCCGTCGCAGCTTTGCCGGTTTCTGGGTTTTTTTCGGTAGTTTTCGTCTCCTCTTGGTTGATTTCAGTTTTCGTGGGTGGAACCTCCGTTTTCTCGAACTGTTCGGTTCTACTCAATTTCTTTCCCAGTGCAGGGACTTCATCTTCATCTTCCTTTTCGGGTTCTCTCTCTGCGGGATGGTCGGTGTGAGAGCCGAAACTCACACTGTCAAAACTTATATTTAGTGGGGGCTCGAAAATTCTATTTATAAAAAACTAAAGGACCGAAAATGAAAAAGAGAGATTTTTATTGATATTTTCCGAAAGTACAAGGGAAATTAGCAAAAGCTGAATAGTCTTAAATTGCTAAAACTCCTAATACTCGGATCTGGGATCCCTTTAATCCTTACACGAGCGTACATATATATACTGACAATCCTAGGAGGCTAAGACTTCAGATTTCCGATGTGGGACTTTGTTCTTCCTTCCCAGCCGCCGACCTAAGCTGTTTGGGCCCGATATCCGGCCCGAATGCCTTCTGCGATCCGTCCGCGCGTCCCGACCCAAATCCGGCCCGCCGATGAATAGTGAACCATGAATAATAATCCGAATTTCGACTTACTTTGTCTCGGGGTGAATAATGTTTTTCAACGGTTTTTCCCGCGTGAATAGTGTTCCGAGCATTTTACGACTTCTGATATTTGAAACCCTCCTTTTTATTTGAACTTCCAGCCACCGGTTTCGGTATTGATGGCCAGCCGCCGGTTCCTATGGCTAGTGTGCTCGGCGACTGGTCCATGGACGGCTGAACGTTCATCACGGTCTTTCGGAGGATGTCTATGGACGTCTTTGGAATCAGAACGTGCAAATGGATAGTCTTCGGGTCGGTCCGGGCTTAGAGTTACGTTTAACGGTCGGTCGACTGGATGATGTTCAGATAACGAGTCTTGACCGAGAAATGATCGTGGGATGCCAACTGGTGCATGAGGAAAACCCGGCGGCTGGCCTTATCCCAGCCGCTGGTTGTGACTTGATTAAGACCCGGCGGCCTGCCTTATGCCAGCCGCCGGTTGCGGCATGATGAGGACCCGACGGCTGGCCTTATCCCAGCCACCGGTCAATGCTCGGTGAAGATCCGGCGGCTGGCCTTATCCCAGCCGCCGGATGTTGCTCGATGAAGACCCGGCAGCTAGCCTTATCCCAGCCGCCTGATGATGCTCGGTGAAGATCCGGCGGCTGGCCTTATCCCAGCCGCCGGATGTTGCTCGATGAAGACCCGGCGGCTGGCCTTATCCCAGCCGCCGGATGATGCTCGGTGAAGATCCGGCGGCTGGCCTTATCCCAGCCGCCGGATGTTGCTCGATGAAGACCCGGCGGCTGGCCTTATCCCAGCCGCCGGATGATGCTCGGTGAAGACCAGCCGCCGGTTCATGTCCCGGACGGGTCGTGGGCAGTTGGCCTTAGTTCGTTCGGTCCATGTTAGGAATAAGTTCCATTTCATCTTGACCTTGACTTCTCGTTCCGTCAATCTTCGAGGAGGGGATTTCGACCCCAACAGTTAGCCCCCCAGCTCTTCGTTTTCGTAGTCCAGGACGATGAGCTTTAAGCCGAGGTTTTATCGGGATTGATCGAAACGGGAAAATTTCCTTTTTTCCTTCTCTTTCCTTTTTTCTTTTTGTGAACAAAAATTTCCTTTTCATATGAAGGTCTAGTGGGCGGTTGGCCCGGAATTGGAAAAACTCGATTCCTACTTGAACTAGGACTCGAACCGTCCGACTATATATATGGATCCTTCCTTCTTATTTTCCCTCACGAGTTCTTTCTTTTGTCGAGTGCTCTTTCCGTCTCTTCGAACTTAGCATAATGGTCAGGCAATCTTTTCGCGAGAGGAGGCAGATGGAGAAGAAGGGTGAAGGAAATAAACTTGGGAAAGATTCTATGGATAAGACGGCGGCTGGCTCTTCTGGATCGGGATTGGCCGACGGTAGTCAAGCCATTCCTCCACCGGAGTGGCCCGCGGATAAGTTGGCGGTATCCACTGTTGTGGTCACTCCTCTGAAGAAGGAGTCTATTCTTGAACGGAGTATCGCGAGGCGTTTGCCCAAGGCTAAAGCGGGGGCTGGCGGGATCACCTATGGTCTGAGCGATGAAGACGGCCTGTTGTGCCAAAAACAGGCGGATTGCCTTGCTGACCCTGGAGTGAAAAATTCTTCTCCCGAGGCTCGGCGTATGGGTCCTTCGCCAGGGCTTGCTTTTCCTGAGGCTGTTTGTAAAAATTGTCGTCAGTCCGCTAGGAGTTTTTCGGTGATCACAGCTGCCAGTTTCAAGTTTCCTTCTTGTGATAGTCTGGATGAGCCTGAGAAGTACGAGGATATGGCCTTGAGCGGGATGAAGGTTTATCCATTTTTGCCCTACTTTTCTCTCTTCTTTTTTTTTTTTTTTTAATTTACTGACTCCTCCCTCTTTTTGTTTTAGTTCATGTCTTCCGTGAACAAGTGCATTAGCACGTATGATGCTTATGTCCGTGGAATCCGCAGACGTGCTGAAGAAGCCCGGAGGATGCTCGGCTAGTGAGGAGGAAACTTAACGAACTTGAAGCGACGTCTTTACATCGGGTCAAATCGCTCGAGAAGGAGCTTGCTTCGTTGCGCGCGGAAAAAGCCGAGGCATTGCAGTTCAAGACCCGTCAAGAGGCCAAGGACGCGCGTCACACTAAGGAAGTGCTGGCTTTGAAAGACCAGATAGCCAGTGCGAAAGCGGCGCGCAACTCGAAGGTGCAACGGGCTTATGCGGATGGCCGCAAGGCTTCTGCTGCGAAATTCCGCGATCTCCTGGACACGCCAAAAGAAGATCTCGGATCCTTATCTGAAGCAAGGAATCAGGAAGTAGATTTGGCTCAGATAGAGAGTAACATTGAACTTGTCGCGTTGCTGCAGGGGCCTGATCCTCCTAGCTTGGATGAGGAGAAGGTGAAATTATCCACATGGATGAACGAGTTTGATAAGTCTACAGCTCGGTTTGATGATGTGATCGCTCGAATTCGTGGGAAGATTGATTCTCAGTTGCACCCAGCCCACAAGGATGACAATGTTTCAATACCCGTGGAAAGATCTGTCGAAGAGGAGGCTACTTCTCTCGGAGTGGTTGATTTATCGGGATCGAACAAGTCTGTTCCCGGAATCTCGGATATTGCTGTTGCCAAGGCGTTTGGTTCTGAACCTTGACCACGCGGTGGTTTTTCTTTCGAGTTATTTTTTGAGTTTTTGGCTTTTGTTTATTGATTTATGTTATGGACGGCCTGATTTTTGGTCTTGGCCGGTTTTTCTTTGTTTTGAGATTTCAATAAGATAAGCTTTCATCCTGCCATACGCTGTTTTCTTTTTTTTTTACAAAGATCCTGATTAGATGGTCGTGGGCGGCTGGGTTTGGTACGACACAAACCCGGCCGCCGTGTATTGATGTGGAGAGGACGGTCGCTGGATCGTGATGAATGGATCGCGGGCGGCTGGTCATGTCCCAGCCGCCGGATCGATTACGGGCGGCTGGTCATGTCCCAACCGTCGGATCATGGTAGATCTGTCTCGGGCGGCCAGTAATGTCCGAGCCGCCGAGCCACGCTAGACTGATTCTGGGCGGCTGGCAATGTCCCAGCCGCCGTGTTACGTTGGGTTGATTCCGGTTGGGTTGACTCCGGGCGGCTGGCAATGTCTCGGCCGCCGGATTGTGTTTTTCGGAGTGGGCGGCTGGCCTGTTTCCAAGATATCGGGCGGCCCATTTATCTGAAGAGATCGGGCGGCCCGTCTATCTGAAGAGATCGGGCGGCCCATTTTTCTGACCGGATTGGGCAGCCCACCTTCTTCATATTGATTCGGTTTTGTTTGCTTAACTTAGTTGGGTTAATCGGGGCGCTGTTCCTGGCGCTCATATCTGATTGTTCGGGAAGAGTTTCCCTTGTGTTATTCGACCAGCGGAGTTGGCCGCCGGGTTTGGAATTTTGTTCAGTTGCTAGTTTCGGACAAGTTTATGATCTCGTACCAGGGCCGGTTTGGTACTTTGTCGTGAGATGTCTAAGACCAGCGTTCCATGTTGGCGTTTACTGGGTTTAGGGAGTTCTACCTATGCAGGGCGTTTAGTGGAAATGAACTCAATAGAACATCGTCTGAAGCGTTTCCTGCCAGGATCGCGGAATGTCAGGTTACGCCTTTCGGATGTTAGTCCAGAAATTTGTATAGCGCACTATGTTTTATCCGCTTTGGGATGTAAGGAGAACCATGGTTAAAAGGATCGTCATGTTGTGATCAGCAACGGACGGCGGCATGCTTGCTAAAAGGCGGGTTTTTATGTACGCCAAGGGGCGATTGAAGTGATGGCATTTGCTGTGCCTTAATGATGGGTGATATTGTCGGAGTTGGAGATACGTTAAGACATGTCAAGTCAATATGTTCGTTTTCTCGGGTTTTTCTGAGTCCATTCGCTTTCCAGATCAGGTTTCGGGATGCTAAGTCCCGATGTTTGTCGGAATGGTGTTCTCGGGAAACTTTTCAAGCTACAGATGTGTTATGAGATGCTAAGTCTCAGTGTCCATCCTCTCGATTTGTTTTGCGAAAATTCGGGAGTATGTATATACGGATCCACTCCCCCCTTGAAAATTATAAAATATAAATAGCTGAACTCGTCGGAAGGCGAGCTGCCTACGTACCCTGAATACAGGGATCAAGCCGGTTCGTAGTTCTATTTTATAACATCTAGTGGTAATACTTCTTTAGGTGCATCGCGTTCCATGTCCTTGGGACTGGCTTTCCTTCTTTGTTGTCCAGCTCGTATGCTCCTGGGCGGACCACCTTTGCTACTCTGTACGGTCCTTCCCATTTCGCGCCTAGTTTCCCTGCATTTGGCTCCGTGGTGTCTGGAAAACTTTGCGGAGGACGAGGTCTCCTTCCTTGAATTTGCGGCTTCGCACGTTTGTGTTGTAGTATTTGGCCGCAGCTTGTTGATAGTTTTGAATGCGGATGAGAGCTTGATCCCGTCTTTCGTTTATTAGGTCCAGTTCGTCTAACATCATCAGATGATTAAGGCCTTCCTGTCCGGGCAAGAGCCTTCGTCTAACGCCGGGGAAGTTTACTTCCGACGGTATGACGCATTCGGCACCGTAGACCAGTGCGAATGGCGTTTCTCCGGTTGCGCGTCTTGGAGTTGTCCGGTGGGACCAGAGTACTCCTTCGAGTTCGTCTGCCCATCGCCCTTTCTTCTCGTCGAGACGCTTTTTGAGTCCGTCAACGATAGTCTTGTTGGCTGCTTCGGCCTGGCCATTACCCTGCGGATAACGCGGCGTTGACTTCCTCAGGCGTATCTTCCACTTTTCGCAAAATCCTTGGAAGCGGGTGGAAAGGAATTGAGAACCATTGTCCGTGACGATCTCGTAAGGGACTCCGTGCTGGCATATGATGTTTTTCCAGACGAAATGCTCTACTTGGGCGTCCTTGATACTGGCGTAAGAGTCCGCTTCGACCCTTTTTGAAAAGTAGTCTGTTAGGACAAGTAGGAACCTTTTCTGTTTTGAGTTATGCATTGGCCCCACGATGTCCATCGACCACCTCATGAATGGGTACGGCGCAGAAATTGACGAGAGCAGTTCTGCGGGCTGATGGATCACCGGAGCGTGCCTCTGGCACTTCTCGCACTTGAGGGAGAACTTCTCGCAATCTTTTATCATGGTTGGCCAATAGTGTCCATGCCGCTTGATTTTGATTGCGAGGGCCCTCCCTCCGGAGTGATTTCCGCATGATCCGCTATGGACTTCCTCCATAATTCGTCTTGCTTCTTCTTTTTCTACGCAGACCATTAATGGTCCGGAGATCCTCCATTTGTAGATGTTGCCGTCGAGGAGAACGAAGCGGGCCGCTTGGGCCTTTAGCTTTCGTGCAGCCCACTTGTCCGCCGGGACTTCCCCGTCCATGATGTATGTTCGTATCGGAGCCATCCATCCGCGATCGCAGCCATACTCTTCCGTCGGACCAGTTGCTAATTCTTCTTCCGGAGGTTCTTCCTCGTCTTCACCTTCCGGCAGTTGTATAAGATTGACGACTTGCGGCGGATCGATGCTCGGTTGCTCTATGAACTCGACGGGAATGATTCGCCTTTCTCCTGGGGTAGACGTTGATGCCAGGGCCGCCAATGCATCGGCTGGAGTGTTTTCTCCCCGTGGGATCCTTGTGAGTTCGAACTTTTCGAATCGCTTTGCGTGCTCCCGGACGACTTTGAGATATGCTTCCATCCGGTCGTCTTTTCCTTCATAGTCCCCGCTGAATTGATTTGCCACCAGCTGAGAATCGTAAAATGCTTGCAGATTTTGGATCTTGAGCCCGAGGGCAAGTCTTAGTCCAGCGATCAAGGCTTCGTACTCCGCTTCGTTGTTGGAAGCGTTGAAGAGTAGCCTGAACGACTGTTCTAGGATTTCTCCGGTTGGTGATGTTAACCGCACACCGACTCCCGAACCTTGCTTTGAAGAACACCCATCTGCGTGGAGAACCCATGCCGAATCCGAAATTAGCTCACTAACGCCTGCGGTCGGGAGTTCGATCAAGAAATCTGCAAGGACTTGCAATTTCGCGCATGTTCTGCTCTGATACTCGATATCATACTCGCTTAATTCCACCGCCCATTTTGCCAGACGTCCCGAATGACTAGGACTATGCAGGATCGTTCTGAGTGGAAAAACCGTGAGTAAAATGATCGTGTGTGATTTCCGAGCGCACATCACCACTGCCAATGCCGCCTTCTCCATCAGTGGGTATCGAGTTTCTGCGTCCGCCAAAGTCTGACTCACATAGATGACCGGTTTTTGCTCGTTGCGATCTTCTCTGATCAGCACCCCGCTTACTGCCGTCGATGACACCGCTGTATATAGAAAAAGGGGCTCCCCTTCGACCGGCTTCGAAAGTACGGGCGGGCTTGCTAGGTGTTTCTTTAGTTCTTGGAACGCCTGTTCACACTTCTCTGTCCACTCAAACTTTTTGTTTCCCCTGAGTGTGTCGTAGAAGGGTAAACATTTGTCCGTCGACCTTGAGATGAACCGATTCAGCGCCGCAACCCGTCCGGTCAGCCTTTCGATTTCTCTCTTGGTTTTCGGTGAGGCCATCTCTATCAACGCGCTGATTTGCTTCGGGTTTGCCTCTATCCCTCGATGAGTTACCAGATATCCGAGGAACTCGCCGGATGCTACTCTGAATCTGCACTTCGCCGGGTTTAACTTCATGTTGTGCCGGTTGAGTTGTTCAAAGCATTCCCACAAGTGTTTCACGTGGTCTTTCTCTTCCAACAACTTGACCAACATATCATCGATGTAGACTTCCATCGTTCTTCCGAGTTGTTCGGCGAACATTTTGTTGACAAGCCTTTGGTAAGTTGCGCCGGCATTCTTTAACCCGAACGGCATCACCTTATAACAGTATGTCCCGCGATCTGTGATGAACGCAGTCTTGTCTCGATCGTCAGGGTTCATCATGACCTGGTTGTATCCAGAGAAAGCGTCCATGAACGATAGCAGCTTGTTCCCTGCCGTTGCGGAAGTGGGAAGCTATCTTTCGGGCACGCTTTATTCAGATCCGTAAAGTCGACGCAAACTCGCCATTTTCCATTATTCTTCTTCACTACCACCGGATTCGCTAGCCAGTCGGGATATTTCACTTCCATGATTGATCCGACTTTGAGCAATCTCTCTACTTCATCGTTCACCGCCTCGGCGCGCTCTGGTCCGAGCTTCTGTCTTTTCTGCTTTACTGGTTTGAATGTTGGGTCCACGTTGAGTTCATGGCTTGTGACGCTAATGTCAATCCCGGGCATATCTTCTGCTGCCCATGCGAATGACCCGGCATTTTCTTTTAACAAGGTGATTAACTCCGTTTTGATCGGCGCCTCCAAATTCGCTCCAATCTCCGTACATCGCTCCGGATTCGTTTCGTCTATGTTGACCGAAATCACTGGCTCGCACGGGGGGTCCTTCTCCGTCTCCCGTGATTCTTCGATTTGTAACTTTTGTTCGAGTTTCGCAAGCTGCCGCTCTTCCTTTCCGTTTTCGGACTTTGTCCGGCGGTGGGAATCGGTTACCGGCTTTCTCAACCTGTGTTCTGTTAAGAAACAAGCTCGAGAATCTTTCTGCCGTCCCCAGATCGTTTCCACCCCGGTTGGAGTTGGGAATTTTAGGCACAGGTGGTAAGTTGACGGGATGGTCTTCATTGAGTTTAGCCACGGTGTTCCCCCGATTGCGTCGCAGATTCGCGGGCAATCGATCACCGAGAACTTCGTGTCCTTTTCCACTCCTTTTGCTTTCACGGGGAGTTGGATCGTCCCTACTGTCATTGTCGTCTTTCCGGAGAAACCAGTCAACGGTTTTGGATGGGTTATGAGATGCTGGGTCTCAATGTTCATCCTCCGAAGGGTTTCCAGGAATATGACGTTCACCGTTCCCCCTGTGTCGACTAAGACTCTCGGTATCTCGTATCCTCCGATTGAAAGATTGATCACGAGGAGATCGTTGTGTGGATGGTTTATTTCGGCGGCTTCTCCTTCTCGGAAAGTCATCGTCCGGCCATGGCTACCATCCACGGAACTCCATTCCATCGCTTCTCTGGTCATCGTCTTCGTTTCGTATCCTTTTCGTTCTTAGGGTTAAGAATATTTCTCGTCCCCACAGACGGCGCCAAACCGTGAGAGCCGAAACTCACACTGTCAAAACTTATATTTAGTGGGGGCTCGAAAATTCTATTTATAAAGAACTAAAGGACCAAAAATGCAAAAGAGAGATTTTTATTGATATTTTCCGAAAGTACAAGGGAAATTAGCAAAAGCTGAATAGTCTTAAATTGCTAAAACTCCTAATACTCGGATCTGGGATCCCTTTAATCCTTACACGAGCGTACATATATATACTGACAATCCTAGGAGGCTAAGACTTCAGATTTCCGATGTGGGACTTTGTTCTTCCTTCCCATCCGCCGACCTAAGCTGTTTGGGCCCGATATCCGGCCCGAATGCCTTCAGCGATCTGTTCGCGAGTCCCGACCCAAATCCGGCCCGCCGATGAATAGTGAACCGTGAATAATAATCCGAATTTCGACTTACTTTGTCTCGGGGTGAATAATGTTTTTCAACGGTTTTTCCCGCGTGAATAGTGTTCCGAGCATTTTACGACTTCTGAGATTTGAAACCCCCCTTTTTATTTGAACTTCCAGCCACCGGTTTCGGTATTGATGGCCAGCCGCCGGTTCCTATGGCTAGTGTGCTCGGCGACTGGTCCATGGATGGCTGAACGTTCATCACGGTCTTTCGGAGGATGTCTATGGACGTCTTTGGAATCAGAACGTGCAAATGGATAGTCTTCGGGTCGGTCCGGGCTTAGAGTTACGTTTAACGGTCGGTCGACTGGACGATGTTCAGATAACGAGTCTTGACCGAGAAATGATCGTGGGATGCCAACTGGTGCATGAGGAAAACCCGGCGGCTGGCCTTATCCCAGCCGCCGGTTGTGACTTGATTAAGACCCGGCGGCTGGCCTTATCCCAGCCGCCGGTCGATGCTCGGTCAAGATCCGGCGGCTGGCCTTATCCCAGCCGCCGGATGTTGCTCGATGAAGACCCGGCGGCTGGCCTTATCCCAGCCGCCGGATGATGCTCGGTGAAGATCCGGCGGCTGGCCTTATCCCAGCTGCCGGATGTTGCTCGATGAAGACCCGGCGGCTGGCCTTATCCCAGCCGCCGGATGATGCTCGGTGAAGACCCGGCGGCTGGCCTGGGATAAGGCCAGCCGCCGGTTCATGTCCCGAACGGGTCGTGGGCAGTTGGCCTTAGTTCGTTCGGTCCATGTTAGGAATAAGTTCCATTTGATCTTGACCTTGACTTCTCGTTCCGTCAATCTTCGAGGGGGGGATTTCGACCCCAACAGTCGGATTCCGGAGCTTGTGCTCTGCCAGAAAACAGATTCGGGCCTCCTTCTGATTTCCCCAAATGGTCATGATTCCGTTTGGTGTCGGGAATTTCAGGCAGAGATGGTAAGATCTCCAGCTTCGTCGTCGGTTTCGCTTTCCTCCCTATCGTCTCCGTTTACGGTGTCTCTCGGGTTTTCACCGTTGGTCACCGTGGAAGCTGGCCGTTCGGCGGTTCGCCTAGTGGCGCTTTTCCGGTGCAGCGGAGGTGGTGCCGATGGTTCTTTCCTTGTTCCGACTGGGGTCCGCTCATCGGGATTCTGACGGCCCGGGGGATCCGCTCGTGGGGTAAAAATAAGGCGTGTTGCTTCGAAAGTCTGGGGGCCATGCGATAGTTCCTGGGAAGCTCCTCTTTCTTGCGCGGCCGTTCTCTCTTGCCTGTTTTGCCGCTCCGTGATTTCGGCCACCATGTTCCTCAGCTCGGTGATCGCCGCGATCTCTGGGGCGGCGTTGGCCGTTCCGGTGATGACCGGGTCTTTGATCGGCATTCTGAACCTAGTTAGCGCGTTGGCGGAGGTCCCGGTAGTCCCGATCGCTCCGTCGGCGGATGTCCCGGAGGTAGTCGCTCCGGTTCCGGCCGCCGATGTACGCATGGCGGGAATTCCCGTTGCGGCCGTTCCCGTGGCGGCTGCTCCAGCCGGTTGGTTGGTGATATCGTCGGTTCTTCTGGTCATTGTCTTCTTTCCGTATCCTCTAGTTCTAAGAGTTGAGAATATTTCTTGTCCCCACAGACGGCGCCAAACTGTGAGAGCCGAAACTCACACTGTCAAAACTTATATTTTATGGGGGCTCGAAAATTCTATTTTAAAGAACTAAAGGACCGAAAAATGCAAAAAGAGATATTTTATTGATGATTTCCGAAAGTACAAGGGAAATTAGCAAAAGCTGAAAAGTCTCAAATTGCTAAAACTCATAATACTTGAATTTGGGATGGATTTAAACCTTACATGAGCGTACATATATATACTGACAATCCTAGAATGCTGAGACTTCAGATTTTCGATGTGGGACTGTGTGGTTTCCTTCCCAGCCACCTAACCTTTTGGGCCCGATATCCGGTCCGAGAGCCTTCCGTGATCCGTCTGCGCGTTCTGACCCAAATCTGGCCCGCCGATGAATAGTAAACAGGGGAATAGTAATCTGATGAATAGTAATCCGAATCTCGGTTTAGACTTAATTCGATTTTTTGGTTAACTTTGTCTCGAGATGAATAGTGTTTTTAACGGTTTTTCCCGCGTGAACAGTATTCCGAATGTTTTACGACTTTTAAGATTTGACCCGCCCGTTCTTTGTTTGAACTTCCAGCCGCCGGGTTTTCGTATTGATGGCCAGCCGCCGGTTCCTTTGGCTCGTGTGCTTCGGCGACTGGTCCACGGACGGCTGGATGTTGGTCACGGTCCTTCGGAAAATGTTTATGGACATCTTGGAGTCAGAACACGCAAATGCATAATCTTAGAGTCGGTCCAGGCTTAGAGTTATGTTTGACGGTCAGTCGACTGGACGATGTTCGGATAATGAGACTTGACTGAGAAACGATCGTGGGCGGCTGGCCTTATCCCGGCCGCCGGCCGTGGACGAAGAAGACCCGGCCGCTGGCCTTATCCCAGCCGCCGGCCGTGGACGAAGAAGACCCGGCGGCTGGCCTTCTCCCAGCCGCCGGCCGTGGACGAAGAACACCCGGCGGCTGGCCTTATCCCAGCCGCCGGCCGTGGACGAAGAAGACCCGGCGGCTGGCCTTATCCCAGCCGCCGGCCGTGGACGAAGAAGACCCGGCGGCTGGCCTTCTCCCAGCCGTCGGCCGTGGACGAAGAAGACCCGGCGGCTGGCCTTATCCCAGCCGCCGGCCGTGGACGAAGAAGACCCGGCGGCTGGCCTTATCCCAGCCGCCGGTTGGTGCTTGAGGAAGACCCGGCGGCTGGCCTTATCCCAGCCGCCGGTTCGTGTCTTGGACGGGTCGTGGGCAGTTGGCCTTAGCTCGTCCAGACCATGTTCGGGATAAGTTCCATTTGATCTCGACCTTGACTTCTCGTTCCGTCAATCTTCGAGGAGGGGATTTCGACCCCAACATACATCGACTTCATTGATGTGTTCTTCCTGCAAAGGTGGAGCTTATTAACCGATTATTCATCCACGAGGTGTAACTTTGATAACAGCTAGCCAATTTATTCCTGACTCCCTCACCCGAGGATATGGAATGAAGCTAACTTGGTCTGCTTGCGAAGCTAATATGAAAGGCTCGAATTTGTTGTACTTACGTCCAGAATTGACAGCAACAACACCAAATTTGTTAAACCGTACACCTCGGTTAAAGACGGGGTCGAACCATTCGCTTTGGAAGAGGACACATTTTAGCTTCAATAACCCTGGAAATTCCACTTCAATAATCTCCTGAAAGATCCCATAGAAATCTGTTTCGCCTTTAACACAAATTCCATAATTCCTTGTCGCCTGCTTGCTACCATAGTCATATGTATGCAATGCATAGCCTCTTGTAAAATACATTGCTGATGTGGTGACCTTTGCAATTGGACCTTGCAGGAGTTCATGAAACCATGGAGGATAAGATGGATCATCATAATCAACCTACAAAAGTACTGCAATGTCAAAATTTATATATTCATATATATAATATAAATATTCACGTTTGGAAATAAACTTTTACCTGACTCCTCAACCACTTGATAAAGTGTTGATCTTTCCTTTTGTCTACCTCAACTGTGGATATCCCTGTTAATGCTTCTTCGACATGAGTAACAAATAGGCTGCAAATTTACATTTTGTGTTAATCAATATATAAATATAAATGTTTTTATATGGGTTTCAAATAGATGTTACCTTTCGTAATATCGGACTAATGGATCCTCGCAATTGAGTAGAATATAAGTGTGCACTATGGGTGTCTTCTTCACTAAACCACCAAACCTGTTTTGATTTCCCACCTAGTCTTCCAATCTGACAAAAGATGTCTGGAACTTCGACCGCATATGTTGGCGCGACACCACCATCATCATATCTTCTTGGAGCCCTTTTTCGTGTACGTACTTTTGGTGCAAAGTAGTACGATGTGAAGTGCGATGTCCCTTCCGGCAAACTTCCAGCAACTATAGAACCTTCTACCTTTGCAAGGTTTTCAGCTTTTCCTTTCAAATGTTTCATGAACCGCTCATACGGGTACATCCATCCGTAATGAACAGGTCCACGAAGCATTGCCTGATACGGGAGGTGGACAACTAGATGCTCCATCATATCAAAGAAGGCTGGTGAAAGTATCTTTTCCAAGTTGCACAGTAAGATGAGAATGTTCTCGTGTAGTTGTTGAAGGACATCCTCTTTTAAAGTGCGTGTGCTCAGATCGCTGAAAAATGTTCCAATGTCCGGTATATTCCAAAAAAAAAAATTATTATAGACTTTAATTAATTATAATCATGCGCATAGTTTATTTGTGCAATAAATAAATGAGAAATGATATATATATTACCTGCAAGTGCTTCATGTACTTGTGTTGGAAGTAGCTCCGCAAATGCAAAGGGAAGTAGTCATTGCATAAAGACATGACAATCATGACTCTTCATGCCGGAGAACTTTTGATCTTGTTTAACACACCGAGACAAATTTGAAACATACCCATCGGGGAACTTCACTTCTGATTCCACCCAATTGAACAATACCGACTTTTGTTGTGAAGAGAATCTGAATATCAGAACTGGCACACTTCCATTGCTTTGTATATGTAACTCACTTCTTGAGCAAATATCATGTAATTCCAACCTTGATTTTCTGCTGTCTTTTGTCTTCCCTTGTACATTCAATATTGTATTCTTGATGTTCTCAAAAAAATTCTTCTCAATATGCATCACATCGAGGTTGTGGCGCAAAATAAGATCCTTCCAATATGGCTACTCCCAAAATATACTCCTCTTGTGCCAGTTGTGCTGAACCCTGTAATAATCAGGCATATTTCCGGGAACATGCCAGGTATCCCCAGGATGAACTGTGTCTTGAGCTCCGTAGTAATCGATCTGTTGTTCAATTTCTGCTCCACTTAAATACGGAGGAGGAGTGTCTCTCACAACTCTTTTGTACCTAAACAATGTCTTGTTTCTTCGGTACGGATGCATAATGGGAAGAAATCGACCGTGACAATCAAACCAACATGTCTTTCTCTCATTCTTCAATTGAAATGCATTTTTCATTTTCAATCTCCCATGTGTAGTCCATCCAGACAACATCCTATAAGCAGGAAAGTCGCTTATGGTCCACAAAAGCATTGCTCGCATCGTGATATTCATTTTTGTTGAACAACCATACGTCCTCACCCCTGCTGACCACAAATCTTTCAACTCTTTTATCAGCGGTTGTAATTAAAAAAAAAACTAGAGACCTTTTTGGATGCTTCGGACCAAAGATTAATATGGTCAAAAATAGAAACTCCTGTTGCATGCACAATTCCAGTGGCAAGTTGTATGGCGTAAGAATGACTGGTCACAATGAATATTGCCTCCCAGACATTCCAAATGGACTAAATCCATCTGTGCATAACCCAAGATACACATTCCGACTATTCCTAGCGAATCAGGATGTACTGAATTAAAATGTCTCCAAGCTTTTGCATCTGATGGATGCGTGATCTCGCCATCCGTGGGAGTATGTTCGGCATGCCATCTCATCCTCCAGCAGTCCTCTCAGATTGGTAGAATCTTTTCAATATGTCTGTAATTGGTAGGTACCACATCCTTTGGCCTGTCCTTGCGGTTTGAATCGTGGCTTCTTGCAGAATCGACATTTTTCTAACTTCTCATCATCTTCCCAGTAGATCAAGCAATTGTCAATGCAAACATCTATCATCTCTGAAGGCAGCCCAAGACTATAAACCAATTTCTGAATCTCATAATAAGATTTAGCTGCCACATTGTCTTCTAGCAAAATCTCATTAATTAACTCTGTCCATGCATCCATGCAACTTTCAGCTAGATTGAAATCGGTTTTAATATTCATCATCCTAGCTGCTATCGAAAATTTAGAGAGACCTTCTCTACAACCATTGTATAATGGTTGATTCGCAGCAGCTAGCATTTCATAAAACTTCTTAGCATCTACTTTAGGTTCTTCAACTTCAGCAGCTACTAATGCACCAGTTACCATATCATGAACCCTATCATGATCCACCATCTGCTCGTCCTGATAGTAACTATTTTCATTATGCAAATCATGATCTACGACCGGTTCATCCCGAAAATTGCTATTACTACTACTACCAGCTTCATTCCCATAAACTTCTCCATGTTGAAACCATATATAGTAATTTGGTATGAAGCCTCTATTTAGTAAATGCTTCCATACATTTTCCCGATTGCCCAATTTTGTATTGTTGCATTTCTGACAAGGACAAAACATCTTACCGCTTTCTTGCATGAGCGGTGTGGAATCTGCTTGATGGATAAACATCTCTAGCCCATCCACAAATCTTTCGTCACTCTCCCCGTACCACCATCTCTATGGCTATACAGCCAACTCCGTAACTCGAAAATACTCTTACCATTGGACATTTTTTTCACGCTTTTTGATTTTTTTTTTGATGTCTTACATTTGAAAGACAAGTGCCATATATATAGAACAATTTTGTTAGGAATTTACCAGGAAATATAATTAGGTGTAACTACCAAAAAACCGTTTTTCACAAACGAAAGTGAAAGTACTCATAAAGAACCCGGTAACACATTTCCTCGTAATTTCGAAGCAAACTTTCCGAGCGAGTTACGAGGAAATTACTCGGTACATGTAAAGAACTAGGTAAATTGTTTCCTCGTAATTTCGAAGCAACTTTTACGCGGAAATTACGAGGAAAAGTGGTTTCCTCGTAAAAGGCACGTTAATTAACTACGGTTTTACGAGGAAACGATTTCCACGTTACTTTATGAAGAATTTACATGGAATATTCTTCTCCACGTTAAATCCTCGTAAAATCCACGTAACTTAACGAGGAAAGATTTTCCTTGTTAAATTTCCTTGCTATGCCCGCGTTTTCTTGTAGTGAATGATCATCTCTTTAGAAGGAACGAAAGAAGATTCAGAACGAGAAGGAACACCAGTCTTCTCATCATTGCTTAGAATCTCATTAAAATATCCGGCTAGACACCAGCACTCTTTCCTACCGGTTCCCAATCCTGCTTATTCTTTCCCAATCTATACTCCTACCTTCACGAGCTGGCTCTACATATATACACAAGATAGAAAAGGTTACCTCTCCAAATTGTACATGATAATCAATCAGATTTCTTGATGCATTTCTAATATCAACCTTAACACTTTTCTTCCACAACAAAGCAAGCCCACCACTGAGACATCGGGGCTCCACTGTGTGGCATCTATCATAACCCAATTATTCTTGTAAATCAACCACAATATTCCTTGTATTTTTCGTTTCCATTAAGAACATAATCTCAAGGAAGAGTTTCTTGCGAATCTCTCTAAGAAGTTGAATCGCCAAGACTTAAGGCCGCCCCAAACCTTGACAATTCCAACTCAAAATACTCATTGAACATTAGGCTCCCTCCTTTGGGACCACATTTAGGATTTCCTTCTTCAAAGGGTTCTCAAGATCCACAACTTGATTTCCTAGTTTCTTCTTCAATCTTCCATCAGTAACCTTTCCTTTCTGCTTGTTATCCATAACCGTTGCTCCAACCGACTCCAATTTCTGTCTCCTCTGATAGGCTTAAAAGGGACTCTTTCTTTTGAGTTTTTTTTTTTAAGAATTTTTCCGGAAGAGCATGGTTCTGAAGGACCAATCCTAAACACCGTAGAACAATCCATAGCCCACGGAAGACGACCACCGAAATTTGCCCCATCACTTTTAGCTTGGAGAAGTCGCTACATATGCTCTTTCCCATCAGAAAAACGGTCTGTATTGCTGCTCCCAAAAACTTCTCTCCCGACACTTGCTTAGTTTGTCATGCACTTTTGGACTTTTCCGGCAGATAATCAAAGACCAAACCCTTGCTTCTGTTAAGGTCTGCCAAATTTTGTTTAGTTCAATCTCAAAAACTGTATTTTTTCGCTTTTCAGCTACGATGATTTGGCAACTGTATCTTCCGCTTGTTGCGATGAACTGTGTGGTCTAGATTTAGCCTTGGAGATGAGCTACAGGTCTAATAGAGACTATTGTGAGGTTCAAGAGGCTTGTGGTAGTGCACAGCTTCTTGTTTAGACAAGATTGTTCCAGGATATACAATGTATGCGAGCGGTTGGTTGTACGGTAATCATCAAGACCAGATGTGTGGCTCTTATACGCAACATCAGCTATTTGATGGGATATCCACTGGTTTTCTAGCTGGGGATCTTCTTGTATATCCAATTATCAATGGTTATATTCCAAACTCGGTACCACTTAAGTACTTTAAGCAGTTTCCTGAACATGTCACCACTGGCTTTGCGTATCTGAAAAATGGAATGATAAGTGTAGTTCCTCCTGTTAGTTATAATGCCACGGTTCATGAACGTGAGACTCAAGCCGAGCATACAACTTATGCTGCTCATTTGATTTCCCATCAAGCATTGCCTCCACAGACCAATTCTAATGGTTCTCTCGGATCAGTTGAAATTAAACCAGGAGGAATAAAATATGTTAGCTTCATTCGTCTCATTGGTAACTTCCTTTCACGGCGATAACTCATTTCAAAAATCCATCAGACATGATGGCTCGAGTTCACATGAGAAACTTCTTAAATTGTATTTAATTGTTGGTGTTTCTGTCAGGGAAGCGAACATGCTTGCTGGTTTCTTGTGTTTTTCGATTTCCAGCAAACTTCATGTGCAACGTATTGTGTATTGCTTGGAGGAATGTGTTCAGTAACTATGTGATAGGGAATTCTGCTGAGGTATGTGGAGCAATTCAGGCTTAAAGTGATTTTTGATGTTTGATCAAATGCAGAAAAGAGATTATTGATATTCTTAGGATTTTATTAATTTATAGATACGTCCTTTGCTTTCCCCTTTCTTCTCATTTATCAATTTTTTTTCTATATGTATGAGAGTCGAAACTAATACAATCAAAACTTATATTTTATGGGGGGCTCGAAAACTCTATTTTATAAGAACTCAATGACCGAAAATGCAAAATGATGATTTTATTGAATATTGTTTTCGGAGTACAAGAATATTCGCAAAAGCTTAATTATATTGCAAAAAACCCTTATACTTGGATTGGGATGGCCTGACCCTTACACAAGCATACATATATATACTAATGATCCTAGGGTGCTAAAACTCCTTATTTTCGATGTGGGACATTGCTCTTGCCTCCAGCCGCCGACCCGATCCTTTTTGGGCCCGATTCGCAGCCGATTGCCTTTAGCCTTCTGCCACTTGATCTGATCCTGTCTGAAACTAACTTTTTCGACCTATGAAAAGTTACCACGAGAAGTAAACCACAAAACTCAACTTGATTCCGGGTTAAGTTTAAATCTGTCTTTGGTCAAGTTTTCCTGGGTCGTGAAAAATGTTTTAACGGGTTTTTCCCGCGCGAATAGTGTTCCAAACGTTTTACTCGACAATCAACTCATTGAGTCCCCAGTCACCTGTTTTGATGATGGCCAGCCGCCCATCTCCTTGCTGAGATGCATGGGCGGCTGGCACAAGCCTGCGGTCTGGGCCAGGTGCCATGCTTACGAGAGGGCAATGAGGGTGGCTGGCTTCCTGGTGTTGTGGTCTGGACCAAGCGCCATTCTTGAAGGACGACAATGAGGGCGGTTTGTCTTCTCGGTCTGAGCCAGCCGCCATGCTTAAAGGAAGGCAATGAGGGCGGCTGACCTTCTCGGTCTGAGCCAGGCGCCATGCTTGAAAGAAGGAGAAGAGGGTAGCTGGCCTTCTTGGTCTGAGCCAGCCGCCATGCTTGAATGAAGGAGAAGAGGGTGGCTGACCTTCTCGTTCTGAGCCAGGTGCCATGCTTGAAGGAAGGAGAAGAGGGCGGCTAGTCTTCTCTGTCTGAGCTAGGCACCATGCTTGAATGAAGGAGAGGAGGGTGGCTGGCCTTCTCGGTCTGAGCCAGGCGCCATGCTTGAAGGAGAGAGAAGAGGGCGGCTGGCCCTTTGAGATAGCATGGTGGTTGGACTTTGGAGAGAAGACCTGGGCGGTTGGCCTTGCACAAGCGGTTTAGGTGGCTGGCCCTGCACAAGCGGTTTGGGCGGCTGGCCTTTAACCATATGTTATGTCCTTTGGTTCATCAATCTCTGAGGAGTGGATTTTGACCTCAACAGTTAGCCCCCCCAGCTCGTTGCTTGTGTGTGCAGAGGCGATGAGCGTTCGATGGAGTTTTGGTCAGGATTGATGAACTAGAAGGTCTTCGTATCTCATAAGTATTTATTTTTATTTTTAAGAGAGGTCAGTTGACGAAAAGGGAATTTTTCCTTTTTGCGTCCGAGATTCTTGGGCGGTTGGCCCGGATTTGGAAAAAATCCAATTTTTGTGATAGAATTGGGACTATCTTGTCGCATATATGCGTGCCCTTTTTTCGTTTTCTTCCTCACAATTTTTCTGCAGGCCGCTTCCCTTCCGTATTTTCTAGAGTCTGCAACCATGGTTAGTTTATCGCTCGACGAGAGGAAAGAGATGGAGAAACGTGATAAGGAAACAAAAGAGAAAAAAGGGCGGCTGGAACCGTACCCTCCTGGTGGGTTGGCGGTTGGATCTTCAGAGGTTAAACCATCCGAGGGCTACTCGCTATTCCACCCACTGAGTGGCCTGCCGATCGATTGGCCATGTCAACAGTCATGGTTACTCCTTTGAAGAAAGAAGCGATTTTGGCGCGGAATGTCGTGAATTGTTCGCCCAAGTGTCTGACAACGGCTAGCGGAATTGTTTATGGTCTGGCTGCATCAGATGAGTGCGGCTGGATCCGTTGATGGTGGTGCGAAGGGTCCTTCCCTGTAGGTCCGCCTGTTGGTCCCTCCCCCGGACTTGCTTTCCCGTAGGCGGTTTGCAAGAATCGTCGTCAATCCGCGAGGAGTTTTTCCATGATCGCGGACGAGAGCTTTAAGTTTCCCCCCTGTGATTAATATGCAGATATGGCCTAATGTGGGATGAAGGTTCGTCGATTTTCCGACTGGTGTTTTATTATTATTTGTTTCTTTTCTTGGTTGCTTCTCTCACTAACCCTTCTCATGATCTTGCAGTTTATCTTCGCTGAGAACAAGTGCGTCAGTGCGTATGATGTGGCTGTTCGTGGAACCCGCAAGCGTGCCGAGGAATCTCAGGAAGATGCTCTGTCAGTGAGACGGAATTTCAACGATTTTGAGGCGTCGAACTCGCTGAGGGTCAAATCGCTTGAGAAGCAGCTTTCCCTGTTGTAGGCGGAAAAAGGCAAGGCAGCTCGTTCAACGGTTCGCCTAGAAGCTAAAGTTTTGCTTCAGTTGTACGACGTGAAGGCTATGAAAGTTCAGCTCGACAGCTTCAAGGCTGAGTGTGATGCGAAGGAGCAACATTCCTACGCGAATGGTCGGAAGGCTGAGCTTTCGAAGCACCGCGTTTTTCTGGGAAAACTAAAACAGTTGTTTGAACCTCTCTCCGAAGTGAAAACCCAAGAGGGTAATCTTGCTCAGGTGATGGGTAATCTCGAACTCATCGCTTTACTTCAAGGAGCCAATCCTCTAGATCTGAATGAGGAGAAGAAGAAACTGACTGAATGGAAAGACGATTTGGATGGGGCAGAAAGCCAATTTGATAAAGTAGTCGCTCGGATTAAATCCGAAATTGATTCTTAGTGTTGGGGTCAAAATCCCCTCCTCGGAGATTGATGAAACAAAAGGCCGAATTAACAGTTAAACATTTCATATTCTGGCAGCAAGCCCACGAAATAAGACCAAACGCCTGCCCGGGTCAAGTTCTTGGCTTAACCAGGTCAAGTTGTGACCATTTGTACTCTTTTTCCTTATCTTTGGTTTTGTCCCAAAGGGTTTTCCGGGAAAGGTTTTAATGAGGCAAATCGGTTCACTTATCTTAAACCCATCCGGAAGCTGTCCAAGCCGTTCCGACCAAATGCCTGTATGGACCGAGCTCTCGGCCTTCGGTCCGACGAGTGAACTCTCCAACGGACTCTCAAGAAGAATCTCTGCATATCCTCCCATCCCGGAGCATCCACCGAGCCAAGATATGGGCTACGGCCGGATCTCACCCTCTCGGACCGGTCGCAAAAGCTATTTTCCGACTATTGGGCCTCGGCCCAATAGTTCCCGAAGAAACATCACGCCATTTGAAGAGGAACTTCGCGCTGTTCCGGACATCTAAAAACATCGAGGATTTTACTTAAAATAAACTGGAGTCAAGGCCTTAACCAGAAGAAATCGGGCCTGAAGGAATAGAAGACAAGCTGGGCCGAACCAAGACAAGTGGGCCGGACCGGAAGAAAAGGAGGTTGATGGGCGGCGGCCCATCAGGTCATTGGCGGCAGCTGGAAAGGGATTTTTACAACGTCCCACATTGCTTAGATCAGTCTTTGAGACCCTAGACTCTCTCATATAAATAGACACCCCTGTATTCACTTTCAAGACATCCCAACTCAAGTGCAAGAGCCTTCGAGATATAAGACAATAAGCTTTCTCGAATATTTTTGTACTTAGAGAATTATTAATAAAATCATCTTTCTCATCTTTTTACTTTTTTGCCCTTTAGTTCTTAAGTAGAATTTTCAGAGCCTTGCAAATAAATAAATTTCGACAGTGTGAGTTTCGGCTCTCACACTCAGTTAGTTTCACCTTCAGAAAGCAAGCATGTTTCCACACCAGAGACTGGGTCGATTGAAACGGAGGATGCGGAAATCGGAGTACTTGACTTACCTGGATCTAATGAGGAGGTTCCTGGGATTTTAGACATTGCCATTGTTAACGCGTTTGATCCGGATTCCTGATTTTGCAGTTTCTGTTCTTTGTTTTCGTTTAGCTTTTTATGATTTTTTGTTTGGGCTTTTGCTTCAGAATTTTTTTTTTATGCCCGAGCCGATTTCTGGTCTTGGCTGTTTTTTTTGTTTCAAGACTTTTATTAGAAAATGCTTTTGTTTTAGATCTCGAGTAACATGCTAGCTATTGGGGCAGAGATCCTGAATGCTTTATTTCGATAATGCAGCCCGCCATGTTCCTCAGAGGAAGTGAAAGGCGGCTGTGATGAAGCCACGTCCGGCGGCTTACCAGAAGAACCACCCGGAACCGACCTAGAGGTTACCGTCCTGGTCATGAAGAATACGCCAAGGACGAGGTCCGGAACGAGGAACCTACGAGAAGAGTTCAACCAACATATCGAAGGCCTATTCATCTTATTGGAGCATGAAGAACTCAAAGGCCGACTACTCAAGAAGGAGATTCTCGAGGAAATCCGAACCAGTCCACTTGAAGAACTTAACGCAGAGCTTAAATCGACCTTGGAACTCACCGGAGCAATCGCTACCACACCTTTCTTGCCGGTCCTCCAAGGAAGCGCTCTTACTCACGTCTTCAAGATAAACCGCCTTGCTCATGGAGAAGGAACAACGAATAACGACTCAGCCGAATTGGTCACGGACCGTCCAGAAACAACCATCCCACCCGGGATCAACCCACGGTAAGCGCGTCCATTTAAGGGTTATTTTAACGACTTTCCTTTTTTTGTTTTGCAGGATTTTCTTGTTTCGTTTTCTTTTGTTTTTCCTTTATTTTATTTTCGAGAACAATGGTTATTTAGGCCAATTGTTAGGCCATGCTTTCTTTTATTTTTCTTAATTTTTTTCCGGCCCTAGAGAAGGTCACAGCTTCGGACTATTAATAAAGTCCCTCAGCTTGTATTTTTCGGTTACACTCTTGATCAATAAAATAACGCAGTTCTCTCTCTGAAGAACCCTAGCCGTCAACCTTCTTGTGAGAGAACCAAGAAGCTTGATTACTTCGACTTATCACAATTTCTTTCATCACTTGTGTGGCGTCCATCGTTTCTCAATCGTTCATCTCATCCACCGAATACCTTGAGGAGAGCTTTCGGCCAATCAAGTTATTTCCATCCGTGTGTTCTACGCAAAGAGAGCCTTCAGCCAATTGTTCGAACACAACCTCCACCCGAAAACAGGACCACCCCCGTGTTCCTACATCATCTGGAATCAGAGCTTAGGCTCGGAAACTAGGTTGTGTCTATCCGCGATTCTCGTTTTCTTTTTTTTTTTATTTGATCCGCGATTTGCTTGTTCTTTTGTTTTCGTTTTATATATAAAAAAAAGAAGACTGATTTCGTTTGCTTTTGTTTCAGGTTCAAGTTTCATCCAAAAAATAAAAAAATAAATAAAGATTGTTATCGTTCTAGTGGCTTGCGATTTGTTTTGTTGGTTGTTTCGTTTTATAAATAAATAAAAAAATAGTTATTATTGTTATCGATTGTTGGTTTGTGTTGCTGCGATCTGATCTTTGTTATCGTGCCTTGTTTCACTTTGGTTGCTTGATCAACCGGCTTGAGTATAGGTTGTTATCGATCGCTTAAATCGTGTTTGTCTCTTGTCTCCTTGCTTTCTTTTGTTTTCTTCATCGTTAAATTGCATCGAGTTTTTTTGGCCATTGATAGGTTGTTAGTCCAAAGCTTGCGGCGGCCAAACCTATTTTGCTAGGCGAGTTAGGGTGTTTTACTGCTCTTTCCTAATTTATTTGTTGCATTTTAAAAAAAAAATTAATTAATTAGGAATTTGCATTCATTTCGATTTGATTGTTTCCTTTTTTGGGTTTTGTTTCCGATTCTTTCTTGATTACTTGGTGTGTGCCGAGTTTGACTTACTTGTGTTGCACGTTTGTGATCTCGAGCTTGTTTCATTTCTGTTTGTCTTGTTTGGTTCTTTGTTTAAGAAGCCCATTTACACTTGATCGTTGAGAATGTTTTCAGGAACTCATGGGAGAGAGCAGTGACAACGCTATCGCTCAGCTGTTGGCGAACATGCAGACGGTGCTGGATCGTTTGGACCGTATCGAGCAAAGACGGTCCCATGATGGAGATACGTCAGATGGAGCGAACGACCATGACCGGACGAGAGACTATCGCCCACCCGATCCTCTGAATGGAAGTGCGAGACATGGTTCCCGCAGGCGTGATGACCACGACCCGGGAGATCGCTACCGCGCATCAGACCATACCCACGATCGGAAACGTGCCAGAGATGATCGCGATGACGACCGAGAAGAGAGGAACGGTCGTGAAAACGATCAAGGCTGGAACCGAGGCCGAGGCAGGAACCGGGATGAGGATGACGATGACTATCCTCCTACGAACGGCAAGGATTTGAAACTTAAGATTCCTACTTTTGCAGGAAAGGTCAACCCGGATGCTTACTTGGATTGGGATATGCGCATGGAATACATCTTCGATTACTACAACAATTCCGACACTCGGAAGGTGAGTTTAGCTGCAGCCCAACTCACGGACAATGCACTTGCATGGTGGGATCGTGAGGCAGCTTACCGAAGAAGGTGTAACCGACACCCAATCAACTCATGGGTTGATATGAGTTACCAGCTCCGGAAGCGGTACGTCCCGGCTCATTATCATCGGGAGCTGCAGAACAAGTTCTGTAAGCTAAGTCAAGGAAACCGGTCTGTTGAGGAGTACAATGAGGAATTTGAGACTCTAAAGAGCTTCGACAAAGGCAAAGCGGTAGCAGCGGATGATCGAACTAAGAAGCTGGCATCCACGATCACTAAACCTACAGCCAACGCAGGTAAGGCTACTAACTCGCGTGCATGCGACATTACTTGTTTTAAATGTCAGGGAAAAGGGCATTACGCAAGGGACTGTCCGAACCGGCGCGTCATTGATGAGGACATACAAGCTGAACCAGACCAATCTACACAAGACCAAGAACCGGATGTGCCCGTTGTATTTGAAGGTGCCATGACAAGAAGCCGAGCAAGGGTTCTTCAACACAAGTACAATCAAAGCATGCAAAGAATGATGGACCAGCTAGATCAACTGTCATTGGAACAAGAAGCCACAACGAGTATGCCAAACAATGGGAAGACATTTCAAGCTTGGACCGACATGGAAGATATTATCAAGAAATCAGAAGAAACTCGCATTAAAGAGGAACACTGGCCTTTACTCAATACTAAAGCTCAAGCTACCATTCTCATCATCACAACTGAGCTACAAGGTAAGTAGGTGAGTGTTTCAATTCGATATTCATGTCTTTCTCTTGAGTCAGGAACCCTAGTTGGTTCTAGCCGTCGGACTATTAATAAAGTCCTCCTGCGGCATTGTATTTTTTCAACCTTTTGCGCATCAATAAACAAGAACTTTCAGTCAAGAAAACCCTAAGCTAGTGCCGCTTGCTTTCCTCTCTTGCCTAGTTGAGACCAGAGCCTCCTAGACCAGAGATTCGTGTTGTATCAAAGGCCTTACACAGCCTTTGTGGTGCACTTCGTTCCATTGTTACATCTTCACAACCGGATCCTATGAAGAGTAGCTCTTCAATCCGATCCAAACCCTTGTTGCGTGGTCTTCAAGACTGATTCCCTAGCCTTACAAGCCTGTGATAGCCGGTGCTTGTATCAGTCATGGTGATTCGAGAAGGCGGCGGATACGAGTCTCAGGATGAGGCTTCCCCCGACTCAAGCGGTTCCGAGGATGAGATCACGGACTACCCGGAGACGATCCAGCGCGAGAACATATTCCATACCAAGTGTACCGTGAACGCCAAGGTATGCAGTCTTATTATAGATGGTGGATCATGTGCTAATGTGGCAAGCAGGTACCTTGTGGAGAAGCTGGAATTGCCCACGACCAAACATCCGCATCCATACCGGCTGCGGTGGTTTAACGACAAAGTTGAACTTAAAATCAATGGGCAGGTTTAGGTACCTTTCAGTATTGGTAAATACTCGAACCAAGTGTTGTGCGATGTAGTTCCCATGCAGGCAGGACACATCTTGCTCTACCGACCATGGCAATTCGATAAAGAAACCCTCCGTAATGGCAAGACGAACTACTATAGCTTCCTGCACGAGGGCAAGAAACACAGCCTCGCCCCACTCACCCCACACGAGGTTTATGAACTCCAAAAGGCCATGGATAAGGGCCGTAAGGAAGATAAGGTAAGTAAAACTAACCTTTACATTACTTCTAGAACCGTTTGTCGACCACTTGCTTAACAAGACACGGTGCTACTAATGGTCTTCAAGGAAGGTATGATTTCAGGTTCAGAAGAAGACGCCCCATTGCCGCTTGAGATCAAGACGCTGTTGGAGAAATTTGAGGACGTGTTCCCTGAGGAGATTCCACTTGGACTTCCCCCGATACGAGGCATTGAACACCCGATCGATCTCGTTCCTGGAGCGCCATTGCCGAACCGAGCAGCATACCGTGTTAACCCCGAGGAGGCCAAAGAGCTTCAGCGGCAAGTACAGGACCTCATGTCCAAGGGTTATGTACAGGAGAGCCTCAGTCCGTGTGCTGTACCGGTCATTGCCGAAGAAAGATGGATCGTGGTGTATGTGTGTGGATTGCAGGGTGATCAACAACATCACCATCAAATACTGACACCCCATTCCGCGCCTAGACGATCTATTGGACGAGCTTAGTGGAGTGGCCATTTTCTCTTAGATTGACTTAAGGAGCGGTTATCACCAGGTTCGAATGAAGGAAGGCGATGAGTGGAAGACTGCCTTCAAGACTAAACAAGGACTCTACGAGTGGTTGGTTATGTCGTTCGGTCTTACCAACGCCCCGAGTACCTTCATGCGGCTCATGAACCACATTCTGAGAGCCTACACTAGTAAGTTCGTTGTGGTATACTTCAACGATATCCTTGTCTATAGTACTTGTCTTGATGATCACCTTAGCCATCTGGAACAAGTCTTAGTCACCTTGCGATCGGAGAACCTATATGCGAACCTTAAGAAATGCGTCTTTTGCACTGATCAAGTTGTCTTTCAAGGATTTGTTATAAGTGCGCTGGGATTGAAGGTAGATGATGAGAAGATCAATGTGAGAGCCGAAACTCACACTGTCAAAACTTATATTTAATGGGGGCTCGAAAATTCTATTTATAAAGAACTAAAGGACCGAAAATGCAAAAAGATGAAAATGGAGATTTTATTGATATTTTCCGAAAGTACAAGGGAAATTAGCAAAAGCTGAATAGTCTTAAATTGCTAAAACTCCTAATACTCGGATCTGGGATGGATTTAACCTTTACATGAGCGTACATATATATACTGGCAATCCTAGGAGGCTAAGACTTCAGATTTCCGATGTGGGACCTTGTCCTTCGCTCCCAGCCGCCGACTTAAGCTTTTTGGGCCCGATTTCCGGCCCGAGAGTCTTCCGTGATCCGTCCGCGCGTTCTGACCCAAATCCGGCCCGTCGATGAATAGTGATCCGTGAATAGTAACCCGATGAATAGTAATCCGAATCTCGGTTTAAGCTCAATTCGATCTTTCGGTTAACCTTGTCTCGGGATGAATAGTGTTTTATGACTTCCGAGATTTGAACCGCCCGTTTTTTATTTGAACTTCCAGCCGCCGGTTTCAGTATTGATGGCCAGCCGCCGGTTCCTTTGGCTTGTATGCTCGGCGACTGGTCCACGGCTGGCTGGACGTTCGTCACGGTCTTTCGGGGAATGTTTATGGACGTCTTTGGAGTCAGAACATGCAAACGGATGATCTCCGGGTCGGTCCGGGCATTGAGTTACGTTTGACGGTCGGTCGACTGGACGATGTTCGGATGAGGAGTCTCGACTTGAGACATGATCGTGGACATGTGATGAAGACCCGGCTGCTGGGACAAGTGCCAGCCGCCGGCCACGGACGAGGGGAGATCCGGCGGCTGGCCTCATCCCAGCCGCCGGCCACGGACGAGGGGAGATCCGGCGGCTGGCTTCATCCCAGCCGCCGGCCACGGACGAAGGGAGATCCGGCGGCTGGCCTCATCCCAGCCGCCGGCCACGGACGAAGGGAGATCCGGCGGCTGGCCTCATCCCAGCCGCCGGCCACGGACGAAGGGAGATCCGGCGGCTGGCACTTGTCCCAGCCGCCGGCCACGGACGAAGGGAGATCCGGCGGCTGGCACTTGTCCCAGCCGCCGGCCGTTGGTGAAAGAGGACCCGGCGGCTGGCCATGTCCCAGCCGCCGGTTGGCTTCCTGGACGGATCGTGGGCAGTTTGCCTTAGCTCGTCCGTTCCATGTTCGGGATAGGTTTCATTTGGTCTTGTCCTTGTCTTTTCGTTCCGTCAATCTTCGAGGAGGGGATTTCGACCCCAACAGTTAGCCCCCAGCTCTTTGCTTCCGTGGTTTGGAGCAAGGAGCTCCGAGCTGAGAGTTTTATCGGGATTGACTGAAACGGGAAGGCTATGAGTTTTTCCGTTCATCCGCTTCGTCCGCTTCGCTTTAGTGTCTTGTCAGAGTATAGTTCTCCATGGGATTTCGTGCCATGCTTGCTATATCAAAGGAGTGGCTTCATTTCATTTTTTCACACTTCTCTTCTCTTCTCAAAAATTTTCTAAGTCTCTCCTTCGATAATTTTTTTTTTCTTTAGCAATGGCTGGTGAAGGAGGTTCTTCTTTCGAACTTAACCTTGATGCCATAATGAATAATCAGTTTGACTTCGATTTTATGTCCGCGGAGGATGATGCAGTACTTGTAGAAGATCTGCTGGCGGCTGGAGAAGATGCCATTCCGCAAGCAGCGTACGGTCCCGAAGGTGTCCCGCAGTGGGAGGCCGGTCCTAGCAATGCTCAAGGAACGCTTGGTTTTGCTAATGCTCCTCAATGGGAGTCCGGAACGGCGGCTGGGAATGATGGTCTACCCAAGACGGCGGCTGGGAATGAAGGCATTCCCGAGATGGCGGCTGGGAATGAGACCAGACCCGAGCCGGCGGCCGGGAGGTCGACGAGTAGGGCGTCTGGTTCGGAGAGGGCGTTTGGCTCTAAGAATGCTCCCAAGAGGGCGGCTGGCGTAGTAGCCGTTTCAAGATGGGCGCTCAGCTCCGGAGGTGTCTTAGAGAGGGCGTCCGGCTCTTCTCGAGTTGAAGCTGACGGCGTCTCGCCGAGGACGAGCATAGCACGTGGCGTCTGGACTCCCCCCCAACAGGTTGAGGACAACGGCGGGTGGCGTGCATGGCCATCCCGATCCTTGGTCCCTTCCGAACGTCGTCGTGTTTGGCCAGAGAGCGGTGACGACTCGGCCACATCCCGGGAAGAAGTTAGATCGGATCACCGGGAGGTGCCTATCTTCGTGCATCCGGACGTGAAGTCCAAGTGTCGTTCTCCCGGAGAGGCTAAAGCCTATTGGGGTGAAGACATTTTCGCTTGGCGGTTTAAGAAGCCTGGACCGTCTACGAGTTATAGATCGATAGCCGAGACATTCAAGCACGGTCCTACTTTGAGCGATCGGGATTCGCTAGCCGAGCTTAGATACGATTTCCGGATTCCGGACAAGATTAAGTTCCGTCTCCCGAAAGATGGGGATAGGATGAACAAGGCGCCAGATGGCTATTTTGCCATGTACGAGTCGATGTTCTACGAGGGCTTCCTCTGGTTCCCGATCACGGGAGCCATTTTTGATTTTCTCGATCTATATGGGGTTGCGATCTCCCAACTTACCCCTGGCGCTACGAGGATTTTGATGGGACTTGTGGTCTGTTGCGCCGAATCTGGGATCAAGTTGGAGGGTGATCTGATTCGGAATTTCTTTTCGATGAGGAAGGTTTCCAATTCGGATTTCTTCTGCTCAATCAACGTTCGGAGGAACGTGAAGCATTTCTACTCCGGGCTTCGACAGCATTGCAAAGCTTCGCGGCTCGAGTTTTTCTACGTGAAGCGCAGCCCGCTCACGGTCGGTTCCGACTTCGGCGGCTCGGTTAGGACCGAGTGGAGTTTGCCACGTAAGCGTTTCGTCTTTTTGTGAAATTTTTCTATAAGTAGTCCTTGCTCATTTGTTTCATTCTTCATAACTTCATTTCTCACAGCTTTTCTTCTTTTTTCTCTCTAGGTCGTGATCCCTTTGTTCCCAGGATTTCCGGGTTTGAGGATATCGTTACAGAAGTTGATAAGAAGAAAATCGATTGGGAGTGTCCTGACCTTTGGCGCCGCTTTCTTGACGCAAGAGATATTTTAGAAGGACGTGCCCCTCTCAAAGGTCCCGACTTCATCGACCCGCTGGCGACGTACCCCGGGATGGAGGGTGTTTGGAACTATCGCAAGCAGAAGTACGGCGAGGCTGGACCGTCCGGAGAGGCAGTCGAGTTTGACCCAGCGTCCGGCTTTGTTCTTCCGCCCGGACCTGATTTCCATGGCGCGCCCGAGGAACAGATTGCTGCTCCTCAGAGTTCAGCCTGTGCCGTCGCTGTGGATAAGGGGAAGGGAGCTTCCAACAGCCCTGGCCGTCTGAGGAAGGGGAAAGTGGCTCGGACGGCCGAGGCGTCCGATCATGGTCTTCTCTTCGATGCCCGCAAGGCGGCGGGAGGCGATCCAGCTGAGTCCGTTAAGGTTGTGGACTACTTTGGAGCGCTGGCTCTGGCCCCAGCTGCGCCGTTCGATCGTTCAGCGGCTTACGGAGATCTGTCCTCCAGTCTTATGACGGTAATTCTTTTTTCCTTTAGATTCGTTTGGACGCAGTTTGGTCTTTGCTGATATTTGCTTTTCTTTGATTCAGATCGCCACCCGAGCTCATGCAACCCAGGTTGCCTTGGAAGCTTCGGAGAGAGAGTCCCGGAAGAAGGACAAGAAGATCAAGGCCTTGGAAGTGAAGCTTCGGAACGTGGAGAGGCGATCTCAGAAGGAGATTAAGAAAGTGCTCGCGGAAGCTGAGCGGAAATTGGAGCTGGCTCTTAAGAAATGTCGCTGGGACTTGGTGGAGAAGTACCGTCTTCGCATCGAGGGAGCCAAGGCTGCTCTCGTGCCAATGCGTCAGGCGAAATATGGCGAGACTGCCTTGTCTGAGGTCAGCTCTAACCTCGACCTAGTTCGGGACATTAAGTCCGGGAAGTCGAAGGTTGAGGGGGAAGAGGGAGAGCTGGAGGCGGAATTGGAGAGGCTCAAAGGAGGAGGTTGGACCGGCTCCTATGATCGGGCTGCTGCCGTTCTCGAGAGCCACTTGGTATACTCTCCCGTTTCTCCGTACCAGTCTCCGGACGCCGAGGCTTTGGACTATGGAGCTCCTACCCCTCTCGTCGAATATGACTAGGCTTTGGCCTTGTGTTTTCTTTTTCTGCCTTAGTTGTATTCGGGTCTTTTGACCCTTTTTATTGTATTTGCTTTGTTAACCGAACTCATATCTCCTTTCATGGAGATTTTTATCTATCAGCTTTTGCCTTAGATGTTATGGACTTCTTTGCTTGCTTGCTTTGCTTTTATAGCCTTGATAAAGGAGAAGATGGGCGGCCGGTATGTCTCTCTTCCTAGAGGGCGACTGGCCCATGTTGTAGAATGATGGGCGGCTGGCCTGTCTCTCTACGGAGGACGGGCGGCTGGCCCGTTTTGCGGAGTAAGGGCGGCTGGCCCGTTTCGGAGTTGATTTGTAGCTTTGCGGAACGAAGGGCGGCCGGCCCATCTCTCTACGGAGGATGGGCGGCTGGCCCGTTTTGTAGATTGAAGGGCGGCTGGCCCGTCTCTCTACGGAGGACGGGCGGCTGGCCCGTTTTATGGAGTAAAGGGCGGCTGGCCCGTCTCTCTACGGAGGACGGGCGGCTGGCCCGTTTTGTGGAGTAAAGGGCGGCTGGCCCGTCTCTCTACGGAGGACGGGCGGCTGGCCCGTTTTGATATTGCGTTGGAGTGTTGTTCCGGACACTCGAACTTTTAGACCGGTTTGTATTTTGCGAATGTTCCTGGGTTTAATGCAGTCTTTTGTTGTCGTAGGGGACCGAGCTTGTTCGAATCCCTCTTTCGACTGAACGCTTTTAAGATCTCGCATCAGAGCCGGTTTGATACTGCGTTCTCGAGATGTCTTTGACCAGTGTTCCCGTGTCAGGCGCTTTACTGGGTTTAAAGAGTTTACTTTGTGTCCTGTACTATGCAAAGTGTTGGTGAAAGTAAACTAATCAGAACATCGTCTCGAGCGCTTCCTGCAGGATCGCGGGATACAGGTTACGCCCTTCGGATGTTAATCCGGAAATTTGTATAGCGCGCTAGTTTTATCCTCTGCGGGATGTTGAAAGAACCATGGTTTTAAAAAGATAGTCTTGTTGTGGCCAGCAACAGACGGATTTGTTGGTGATGACTTAAGTATTCGGGAGAAGTATCTTGATTGGTGGTCTTGGATGAGTTACGAGATGCTAAGCCTCGATGTTCATCTGATTTGTAAGTTGAAGATGTTTTATGAGATACTGAGTCTCAATGTTCATTTTCCTCGGGTTTTTCTGGATCCATTTGGTTTCTGGATCAAGTTTCGAGATGCTAAGTCTCGATGTTTGTCAGAATGGTGTTTTCGGGAAACTTTTCAAGCTTTGGATGTGTTATGAGATG
This sequence comes from Isatis tinctoria, assembly GCA_010577795.1. Classification (NCBI taxonomy): domain Eukaryota; kingdom Viridiplantae; phylum Streptophyta; class Magnoliopsida; order Brassicales; family Brassicaceae; genus Isatis; species Isatis tinctoria. The sequence goes on from CM021250.1 coordinate 22,601,324, forward strand.
CTAAGTCCCAATGTCCATCTCCTTGAAATTTTTGCGAAAATTTGGGAGTATGTATATACGGACCACTCCCCCCCTTTTTTAAAGAGAGGGGCAACTGAACTCGTTTTTTAAGCGAGCTGCCTACGTACCCTTCGTGAAAAGGGATCAAGTCACCCGTAGTTCCGTTCTTTTTTTTTCTTTTTTTTTTTTTTTGGTAGGAAGATGGTTAGGTCTCGGCCGTGGAACCCTTATTTGTAGCTTCGACGGTTTCTGAGGCAGTTTTCGTCTCTTCTTCGTTTGTTTCGGTGGGCGGAACCTCCGTTTTCTCGAACTGTTCGGTCCTGCTTACTTTCTTTCCCAATTCGGGGACTTTGTCTTCATTCTTCCTCTTCGGGTTCCCTATCTGCGGGATAGTCGGATTCCGGAGCTTGTGCTCTGCCAGAAAACAGATCCGAGCCTCCTTCTGATTTCCCCAAATGGTCTTGATTCCGTTTGGTGTCGGGAACTTCAGGCAAAGATGGTAAGTCGATGGGATAGCTCGCATTGAATTGATCCAGGGAGTCCCCATTATCACGTTATAAATTGCGGGGTGGTTTGCCACCGCGAAGTTAACGATTTTCGTGATTCCACCGGCACGAACCGGGAGCTGGATTGTTCCATCCGTCATTGTGACTTCGCCAGAGAATCCGGTCAGCGATCTCGGACTGGGCGTTATCTTTGACGGATCCACTTTCATTCTTTGAAGTGTCTCTCGAAAAATGACGTCCACCGAACTTCACTTCCGGTGTCGATCAAGACTCGTGACACGTCATGGTCGTTGATATACAACTCTACCACCAATGGATCATCGTGAGGTTGGTCAAGGCCTTCAGCGTCTTTTTCGTGAAAAGCGATCCGATCGTCGTTTTCAGTGATCGGTTCCCGTGGTTTTGACTCCTTGTCTCCTCTTCTAAGAAACTTTTTTATGGAGGCCACTGTGTCTCGGCAGTATTGCGATCCTCCGATGATCATGTGGATTCTCCTGCGGTTGGCAGCGGAGTCGTCTCCATTTGGTCTCCTTCCTCGTTTGGGTGTGTCCTCGTCGGGCCTTTCGGGACGTTCCTGGTTAGGTCGTCCGTCCGGGGCACCAGCATCTTCTTCGATAGCTCCGAGACTCTCGAGGGTCACTCCGTTTCCGAGCTCCCCGACTAACAGCTTTGCCGCGAGCCTCCTTCCGACGGTCCTGCAGTTTTCGGTTGAGTGGCCTTTTGTCTTGTGGAAGGTACAGAAGGCGTTTTCATCGAATCCTGGTCGAGTCCATGTATTCCACGGTCCCCTGTTGCGCTCATTATGCGGTCTCTCCGTGTTTATCTGGTAGTTATGCGCTCCGCCCGGGTTGGTGATACAATCGTGGAAAGCATCAAGGAAAGGAATCTGGAACCAAAGCCAGCAGATGACCTTAAGGCCAAGGAGCTTGAACCAGGAGGAGTTACAACCCGTTTTAAGGAAGCTATTGCTCAGATTCCGGAAGACCTACCCAAATTGGGAAGCTATTGTTCTGATTCCGGAAGGCTCACACGAATTCAGAAGCTGACGCTCAAATTCTGGAAGTACTACATGAACGAGAGTGATGCCAATCAAATCAACACATATGGTTCTCAATCAAGTCCAAGGAAATCAGCAAATGGGAAAGTATATATTTGTGCTCTTTTTCCCTTCCTTTGGTTTTGTCCCAATGGGTTTTCCAAAGAAGGTTTTTAATGAGGCAATTGGATTACTTCCATCACCCATTTGTTGATCAGTCTCAATTCTGGAAGCCACTGTTCGGATTCAAGAAGATCTTCACAAGTACCAGATTCAGGAAGGAAGTGTTTGGATTCGGGAAGGAAGTGTTCGGATTATGAGAGGTCTTCCCGAATCGACGTTTAGGAAGCTTGAACAAGGATTTAGGAACCCCTTCCTAACGACGGATCAAATTCACAAACTGAAGGGATTCCGAAGGTCAAGAGTCCTTTTCTTCAACTGAAGAGTCAAGTCTTAATTTTCATTCAAGTTTTATCTTAATTTCGAAACCCTCAAACATCCTTTGCTATAAGTATCTCCAAAACTATTGTAAACAATAATCAACTTTTTATCAAACTCTTTTCGTTTTCGAAACTCCCTTTGAGAGAGATTCTTATCTGTTCTTCGTTGAACAAAACCTGTTGTTTGGTGTGTCATATCCGATCAACAACCTCTTCCTATTGTCTAGGTGTGTCATATCCTAGGATAGTTGGAGTTGGAATATCAAGGGCAATTCTGCACCCCTTGTGAGACCATTCGATCCATCCACATCACCTTAACCCAGGCTAGTAGCTCGTGGTTGAAGGCATATCCATCTATCAATCCATCCTTTGAGTGCAATTCCTTGGGAAAATTGTATCATTTGGTATCAGAGCACACTTGAAGGATTGGTATCGTTCTAACTCCATCTTTCTCATCTTCCATCAAATTTCTTTTCTTTCTTCCATCAATTTCTTTTCTGTCTATCTGTTTGCTAGTTGAGCCAGCCTCAATCCTAGATCAAAAAAAAAAAGAAATCAATTCAAAAAAAAAAAAATCGATTCCCAAAATCAAAAAAAAAAAAAAAGTATTGATCATATAGGAGGGCTTGGTTAATCTCTAGCCAAAAAAAATCTTGCAATCTGTCTATCTTTCTTCTTCAAATCTTTTGTTGATTGGTTGATTCACTGGGTTTGATCGGGTTTTGTTCCCTTAGAACCTTTGAGAGATCATTGAGTGATAAACACAAAGAGAGAAACAGTTTGGGAAGATACAGTTGTGATTTAGGAAAGGCTGCTTGAAAACGCTTCTGAAGAAATCATTTGCTTCTAATCGTGTTTGTTAGTGTTTGCAGGGACAATATGTTTGGTCTTCAAAAGAAATCTAGCCATGAGAAGATCCCACACAAAGGCGTTTTCAAATCCACTTCTAAAACCTTATTTGATAGTGAGCAACCGATTTTTACAAATAAGAAACAGTTTGCTTTTGACAAGTTTGGTTTTGTGCAGGAAGAGCCACGCCTAGGGAGGTCACATGAGAAGCCAAAATGTAGAGGCAGAGAGCAATCCAAACCGACCAGAGAAGAAGCAGATCAAGATCACAACCATGGTGGACAAAGGAGGTTTCAAAACCGGTTTGACAGCCAAGTGTTTTGTGAAAACTTTGAGAAGCAAATGATGAAAACACTTAAGGCCGTGAGTAAGAGCAAGAAAGAGAGCACAAGCTCACGCCCATCAACCAATACTGGAGCTGACCAACAGATTTTCATCAGTGCAGAACCCAAAGGTATCTCTGAATTCTCTGTTTTGGAGAATATTGCTGATCCATCTTGTTTGTGTCAAGACAGAGTATCCAACTCAAGAGAATACAACAGCCAGGACCTCAATGAGCTAGAGGACGTGCCTATTGCGTTTGATGAAGAAGCTGATAGCATCCCTGAAGAGAAGGAAGAGTTCTTAGATGTTTTGCCAATCTTTGATGAGAATGAAGAAGATCTATTTCAGTGCATGACATCTTGTGAGGATAAGTTTAATTCTCCTTCTTCTGAATTTTATTCTGTGCTTGAAAATGAACAAACTTGTGAAGAACTTACCTGTCTTAAACCGGAGCTGCCGAGTTGCCTTGGTTTTATTTCACAGGTTCAAGGAGAAAGCCATGCAGAAAAATCACAAGAGAGTTTGCCACATGAAGATGTCTTGGAGGAAAAAGCTAGCCTTGTACCAAAACCGCATTTTCACTCATTCCTTGGTGAAAACCCTATCCAGCACTGTAAGGGAATTGGTGTGAACAATAATCTTCTAGCTTGTTTGTTCTAGTTACTCCTCATGAAGAAAAATGCTTTGGCTTAGAAAATGTGAAAGAATTTTGTGTTTCTGAATTTGTTTTTGATAAAATGATTCAGTCTTTTGAAACACTTAAATCTGGGAATTTATCTATGCCAAACTGTGTTTTATTGATGAATTTCGTGGCCTTGTTTGTCCAATTGAATTTTCTTTGAGTGAGAAAACCTTTGAGCCATTTAGAGCAAAAACAGAGTTTTCATTTGCTGAAATTTTTCCTGAGTTTAGAGCTTATCACAAACGATTTGGTTTTGAAAACTTGGAGGATTTTGACAATGAAAAACTTGTTTCAGAAAATGGGATTCAATCTTTTCGAAGGTTTCAGCATGATAAGATCTTTAAGCAAAACAGTTTTCGGTTTGAAAAAGTGTGTGATTCTAGTCTTGTTTTGAAATCCTTTGGAGAAATCTGTCAAAACTTTTTCTGTGAGGATTTGTGGATTCAAAAATTTGGTGAGACAAACTGGACATGGAAGGAAAACGTTGTTGATGAAAGATTTTCTAGGCTGGAGCAAGTGTTCATGTTTTCTGAAAAAGCTTTGTGTGAATTTAGATCATTTCAGGAAATGTGTGCATCTGATTGTTCTCTGAATGAGCTTTGGTTTAGGAAACTGCGTGAGCTGCTTAGGACTAGCACAATTTTGATGTTTGAAAATGCTGAAAAGGTTTCTAAGTGGGCTCAATTCAATCAGTTTGTTTGCATTGATACTTCTTTGATTGTTTTGTGTTCAAAAAGAGATTTCTGTGTCAATGTGTGTCATCATGCCAAACTGGTCTATGAAACTGCTTTAGATGATGATCCCATGAATCTTAGTCTTCTCTAGACGTCCTTACTCCACAGAAACTGCTTGTGTATTTCTTTTGCACACTTGATGTGGTTGTTCTAGTGTTTGTGAAAGGACAGGTTAAACAAGTCAAGGAATCTGTTCCCATCGAAAAGAGTATCACCCTGGTTCCTTTGTCACCACGTGAAGTGCAAGAAGACCAAGTCCAGCTGAAGCAGAGCAGAGATAAAGCTAAGGGAAAAGAAGAAATCAAATCGGCCAAGGAAAGGAACAGTAAGGAAACCCTTCCTAAATCTCAGCTAAGTTGTCCGGATCTCAACATTAAGGACACCCTTCCTAAACCTCAGGTAAGTCGTCCTAACTTTTTCATTAAGCTTGGTGGAGTGAAGAAAGCTTTGTTTTATAAACAATCTATGGTGTTGCTTATCTATAAGGGAAGCTTACTAACCTCTTCTGACAATGCACTGGAGATTCCAAGTGATTTGAACCAACTTTTGCAGGAGTTTAGTGACGTTTTCCCTGAAGAAAACCCGGATGGATTACCTCCTCTTCGAGGTACAGAACATCAGATTGACTTTGTGACAGAACCGGTCTTTATGTCATTCCCTTATGACTACTCCAAGAAGCACTGTAAGGAATTTGATTTGTTTAGGACAGAGCCTAATTTGTTTGTTTGGGTTTGTGCTCTTGATGAAAAGCGATTTGGCTTGGAGAAAAATAAAGAGTTTTGTGTTTCGGAATTTTCTGAACTTGTTTTCAACTTGGTTACAATTTCTGAAACATTCATCTATGAACAGCATTTGATTGATCATGTTTTAAAAAGCTTTTCTGAATTTACAATGATCGTCTCATGTTTTGATAAAGCCTTGCTTGTCTTAAGAACACTTTTGGATTTTTGGTACTCAACTCAGTTCTGGGTTTTTGATAAAATCTTTGAGGTTCATAAAAAGCATTTGGAACTTGTTTTGAATGTTATATGCATGGAAAACTTGTTTGGGCATCTTCAGAATTTTCTTGATTTGAGATCACTGCCTGATTTTTGGAGTTCTAATCACATTCTTGTTCGTGATATAGTTTTTGAAAATCATGAAAAGCAATTGGGATTTGTTCTGATCTATTTATGCAATGAAAAATTTTTAGAGCAACCTGAGGGTTTGATAAACTATTCCTTTTGTACACTTGATGTGAGTTTTCAAGTTGTGAAAGCACAGGAAAAACAAGTGCAGGAAAATTTGATAAAGGGCTGATGATCCGAGTCTTTGATAAGCCTGATGAACATGGAACAAAGGAGCCTTTGAACCAGGAACAAACGTCTCAAATGGGAGCAAGCAAGAGGAACCAACAAATGACTTGTCAGTTTAGAAATTGGAATAGGAAGTACCTAAGGAAACCGATTCTCACAGTCCAAGGAAGTTCCATTCCAACACTTTTATTCACTTTTCTCCACATGATTGTTTCCCTAATCTTTTACTTTGTGTCTAACTCATTTCTTCTTGTGGTAGGAGAAATGGATTTGAGGACAAATCCTTTTCAAGGGGGAGGGGATGATACAATCGTGGAAAGCATCAAGGAAAGGAATCTGGAACCAAAGCCAGCAGATGACCTTAAGGCCAAGGAGCTTGAACCAGGAGGAGTTACAACCCGTTTTAAGGAAGCTATTGCTCAGATTCCGGAAGACCTACCCAAATTGGGAAGCTATTGTTCTGATTCCGGAAGGCTCACACGAATTCAGAAGCTGACGCTCAAATTCTGGAAGTACTACATGAACGAGAGTGATGCCAATCAAATCAACACATATGGTTCTCAATCAAGTCCAAGGAAATCAGCAAATGGGAAAGTAATATATTTGTGCTCTTTTTCCCTTCCTTTGGTTTTGTCCCAATGGGTTTTCCAAAGAAGGTTTTTAATGAGGCAATTGGATTACTTCCAAATCACCCATTTGTTGATCAGTCTCAATTCTGGAAGCCACTGTTCGGATTCAAGAAGATCTTCACAAGTACCAGATTCAGGAAGGAAGTGTTTGGATTCGGGAAGGAAGTGTTCGGATTATGAGAGGTCTTCCCGAATCGACGTTTAGGAAGCTTGAACAAGGATTTAGGAACCCCTTCCTAACGACGGATCAAATTCACAAACTGAAGGGATTCCGAAGGTCAAGAGTCCTTTTCTTCAACTGAAGAGTCAAGTCTTAATTTTCATTCAAGTTTTATCTTAATTTCGAAACCCTCAAACATCCTTTGCTATAAGTATCTCCAAAACTATTGTAAACAATAATCAACTTTTTATCAAACTCTTTTCGTTTTCGAAACTCCCTTTGAGAGAGATTCTTATCTGTTCTTCGTTGAACAAAACCTGTTGTTTGGTGTGTCATATCCGATCAACAAACCTCTTCCTATTGTCTAGGTGTGTCATATCCTAGGATAGTTGGAGTTGGAATATCAAGGGCAATTCTGCACCCCTTGTGAGACCATTCGATCCACATCACCTTAACCCAGGCTAGTAGCTCGTGGTTGAAGGCATATCCATCTATCAATCCATCCTTTGAGTGCAATTCCTTGGGAAAATTGTATCATTTGGTATCAGAGCACACTTGAAGGATTGGTATCGTTCTAACTCCATCTTTCTCATCTTCCATCAAATTTCTTTTCTTTCTTCCATCAATTTCTTTTCTGTCTATCTGTTTGCTAGTTGAGCCAGCCTCAATCCTAGATCAAAAAAAAAAGAAATCAATTCAAAAAAAAAAAATCGATTCCCAAAATCAAAAAAAAAAAAAAAAGTATTGATCATATAGGAGGGCTTGGTTAATCTCTAGCCAAAAAAAATCTTGCAATCTGTCTATCTTTCTTCTTCAAATCTTTTGTTGATTGGTTGATTCACTGGGTTTGATCGGGTTTTGTTCCCTTAGAACCTTTGAGAGATCATTGAGTGATAAACACAAAGAGAGAAACAGTTTGGGAAGATACAGTTGTGATTTAGGAAAGGCTGCTTGAAAACGCTTCTGAAGAAATCATTTGCTTCTAATCGTGTTTGTTAGTGTTTGCAGGGACAATATGTTTGGTCTTCAAAAGAAATCTAGCCATGAGAAGATCCCACACAAAGGCGTTTTCAAATCCACTTCTAAAACCTTATTTGATAGTGAGCAACCGATTTTTACAAATAAGAAACAGTTTGCTTTTGACAAGTTTGGTTTTGTGCAGGAAGAGCCACGCCTAGGGAGGTCACATGAGAAGCCAAAATGTAGAGGCAGAGAGCAATCCAAACCGACCAGAGAAGAAGCAGATCAAGATCACAACCATGGTGGACAAAGGAGGTTTCAAAACCGGTTTGACAGCCAAGTGTTTTGTGAAAACTTTGAGAAGCAAATGATGAAAACACTTAAGGCCGTGAGTAAGAGCAAGAAAGAGAGCACAAGCTCACGCCCATCACCAATACTGGAGCTGACCAACAGATTTTCATCAGTGCAGAACCCAAAGGTATCTCTGAATTCTCTGTTTTGGAGAATATTGCTGATCCATCTTGTTTGTGTCAAGACAGAGTATCCAACTCAAGAGAATACAACAGCCAGGACCTCAATGAGCTAGAGGACGTGCCTATTGCGTTTGATGAAGAAGCTGATAGCATCCCTGAAGAGAAGGAAGAGTTCTTAGATGTTTTGCCAATCTTTGATGAGAATGAAGAAGATCTATTTCAGTGCATGACATCTTGTGAGGATAAGTTTAATTCTCCTTCTTCTGAATTTTATTCTGTGCTTGAAAATGAACAAACTTGTGAAGAACTTACCTGTCTTAAACCGGAGCTGCCGAGTTGCCTTGGTTTTATTTCACAGGTTCAAGGAGAAAGCCATGCAGAAAAATCACAAGAGAGTTTGCCACATGAAGATGTCTTGGAGGAAAAAGCTAGCCTTGTACCAAAACCGCATTTTCACTCATTCCTTGGTGAAAACCCTATCCAGCACTGTAAGGGAATTGGTGTGAACAATAATCTTTCTAGCTTGTTTGTTCTAGTTACTCCTCATGAAGAAAAATGCTTTGGCTTAGAAAATGTGAAAGAATTTTGTGTTTCTGAATTTGTTTTTGATAAAATGATTCAGTCTTTTGAAACACTTAAATCTGGGAATTTATCTATGCCAAACTGTGTTTTAATTGATGAATTTCGTGGCCTTGTTTGTCCAATTGAATTTTCTTTGAGTGAGAAAACCTTTGAGCCATTTAGAGCAAAAACAGAGTTTTCATTTGCTGAAATTTTTCCTGAGTTTAGAGCTTATCACAAACGATTTGGTTTTGAAAACTTGGAGGATTTTGACAATGAAAAACTTGTTTCAGAAAATGGGATTCAATCTTTTCGAAGGTTTCAGCATGATAAGATCTTTAAGCAAAACAGTTTTCGGTTTGAAAAAGTGTGTGATTCTAGTCTTGTTTTGAAATCCTTTGGAGAAATCTGTCAAAACTTTTTCTGTGAGGATTTGTGGATTCAAAAATTTGGTGAGACAAACTGGACATGGAAGGAAAACGTTGTTGATGAAAGATTTTCTAGGCTGGAGCAAGTGTTCATGTTTTCTGAAAAAGCTTTGTGTGAATTTAGATCATTTCAGGAAATGTGTGCATCTGATTGTTCTCTGAATGAGCTTTGGTTTAGGAAACTGCGTGAGCTGCTTAGGACTAGCACAATTTTGATGTTTGAAAATGCTGAAAAGGTTTCTAAGTGGGCTCAATTCAATCAGTTTGTTTGCATTGATACTTCTTTGATTGTTTTGTGTTCAAAAAGAGATTTCTGTGTCAATGTGTGTCATCATGCCAAACTGGTCTATGAAACTGCTTTAGATGATGATCCCATGAATCTTAGTCTTCCTCTAGACGTCCTTACTCCACAGAAACTGCTTGTGTATTTCTTTTGCACACTTGATGTGGTTGTTCTAGTGTTTGTGAAAGGACAGGTTAAACAAGTCAAGGAATCTGTTCCCATCGAAAAGAGTATCACCCTGGTTCCTTTGTCACCACGTGAAGTGCAAGAAGACCAAGTCCAGCTGAAGCAGAGCAGAGATAAAGCTAAGGGAAAAGAAGAAATCAAATCGGCCAAGGAAAGGAACAGTAAGGAAACCCTTCCTAAATCTCAGCTAAGTTGTCCGGATCTCAACATTAAGGACACCCTTCCTAAACCTCAGGTAAGTCGTCCTAACTTTTTCATTAAGCTTGGTGGAGTGAAGAAAGCTTTGTTTTATAAACAATCTATGGTGTTGCTTATCTATAAGGGAAGCTTACTAACCTCTTCTGACAATGCACTGGAGATTCCAAGTGATTTGAACCAACTTTTGCAGGAGTTTAGTGACGTTTTCCCTGAAGAAAACCCGGATGGATTACCTCCTCTTCGAGAGGTACAGAACATCAGATTGACTTTGTGACAGAACCGGTCTTTATGTCATTCCCTTATGACTACTCCAAGAAGCACTGTAAGGAATTTGATTTGTTTAGGACAGAGCCTAATTTGTTTGTTTGGGTTTGTGCTCTTGATGAAAAGCGATTTGGCTTGGAGAAAAATAAAGAGTTTTGTGTTTCGGAATTTTCTGAACTTGTTTTCAACTTGGTTACAATTTCTGAAACATTCATCTATGAACAGCATTTGATTGATCATGTTTTAAAAAGCTTTTCTGAATTTACAATGATCGTCTCATGTTTTGATAAAGCCTTGCTTGTCTTAAGAACACTTTTGGATTTTTGGTTCTCAACTCAGTTCTGGGTTTTTGATAAAATCTTTGAGGTTCATAAAAAGCATTTGGAACTTGTTTTGAATGTTATATGCATGGAAAACTTGTTTGGGCATCTTCAGAATTTTCTTGATTTGAGATCACTGCCTGATTTTTGGAGTTCTAATCACATTCTTGTTCGTGATATAGTTTTTGAAAATCATGAAAAGCAATTGGGATTTGTTCTGATCTATTTATGCAATGAAAAATTTTTAGAGCAACCTGAGGGTTTGATAAACTATTCCTTTTGTACACTTGATGTGAGTTTTCAAGTTGTGAAAGCACAGGAAAAACAAGTGCAGGAAATTATTGATAAAGGGCTGATGATCCGAGTCTTTGATAAGCCTGATGAACATGGAACAAAGGAGCCTTTGAACCAGGAACAAACGTCTCAAATGGGAGCAAGCAAGAGGAACCAACAAATGACTTGTCAGTTTAGAAATTGGAATAGGAAGTACCTAAGGAAACCGATTCTCACAGTCCAAGGAAGTTCCATTCCAACACTTTTATTCACTTTTCTCCACATGATTGTTTCCCTAATCTTTTACTTTGTGTCTAACTCATTTCTTCTTGTGGTAGGAGAAATGGATTTGAGGACAAATCCTTTTCAAGGGGGAGGGGATGATACAATCGTGGAAAGCATCAAGGAAAGGAATCTGGAACCAAAGCCAGCAGATGACCTTAAGGCCAAGGAGCTTGAACCAGGAGGAGTTACAACCCGTTTTAAGGAAGCTATTGCTCAGATTCCGGAAGACCTACCCAAATTGGGAAGCTATTGTTCTGATTCCGGAAGGCTCACACGAATTCAGAAGCTGACGCTCAAATTCTGGAAGTACTACATGAACGAGAGTGATGCCAATCAAATCAACACATATGGTTCTCAATCAAGTCCAAGGAAATCAGCAAATGGGAAAGTAATATATTTGTGCTCTTTTTCCCTTCCTTTGGTTTTGTCCCAATGGGTTTTCCAAAGAAGGTTTTTAATGAGGCAATTGGATTACTTCCAAATCACCCATTTGTTGATCAGTCTCAATTCTGGAAGCCACTGTTCGGATTCAAGAAGATCTTCACAAGTACCAGATTCAGGAAGGAAGTGTTTGGATTCGGGAAGGAAGTGTTCGGATTCTGAGAGGTCTTCCCGAATCGACGTTTAGGAAGCTTGAACAAGGATTTAGGAACCCCTTCCTAACGACGGATCAAATTCACAAACTGAAGGGATTCCGAAGGTCAAGAGTCCTTTTCTTCAACTGAAGAGTCAAGTCTTAATTTTCATTCAAGTTTTATCTTAATTTCGAAACCCTCAAACATCCTTTGCTATAAGTATCTCCAAAACTATTGTAAACAATAATCAACTTTTTATCAAACTCTTTTCGTTTTCGAAACTCCCTTTGAGAGAGATTCTTATCTGTTCTTCGTTGAACAAAACCTGTTGTTTGGTGTGTCATATCCGATCAACAAACCTCTTCCTATTGTCTAGGTGTGTCATATCCTAGGATAGTTGGAGTTGGAATATCAAGGGCAATTCCGCACCCCTTGTGAGACCATTCGATCCACATCACCTTAACCCAGGCTAGTAGCTCGTGGTTGAAGGCATATCCATCTATCAATCCATCCTTTGAGTGCAATTCCTTGGGAAAATTGTATCAGTTGGGTTCTTCTTCTCGGCTGGTTCGCCTACTTCTTCTCTCGTTTGGAAAGCTAGAAGGTTGCACCGTGCCTTTGGCGACCAATTTTGAGGATTGGTGCTTTCCGGCTGGGACCCTCATGTCTTCCTCGTAGATGACGAAGTTGGAAGCGCGGTGGAGAGCATCTTGAATGGTGACTGGTGGGTTCACGGTAATCTCCTTTCGGAAGTTCGAAGTCTTCAGCAAGGACTTCTTCAGGGCGTTGATCGCGGCACTGTTGCTTAGTCCGTCAATTTTCGAGACTATTACCTTAAACCTTTCGATGAAATCTCGGAGGCTTTCTTCAGGTTCCTGTGACAGCGAGTAAAGATCCGCGTCGGATGTTGACTGTCTTATGAACAGCGAGTAGTGTTTCAAGAAGGCTATTGACAACTGCTCGAAACCGTCAATTGAATCTCTCTCTAGCCTCGAGAACCACGATAGGGCTGATCCTTTCAGATGCTCCACGAAGAGGAGGCAGAATCCCGCGTCCCTCTCTTCGGGTTTGAACCTAGCACGTCCCATAGCGATGCGGAAAGCTGTCATGTGGGCCTTCGGATCAGTTGTCCCGTCGTAGAAGGGAATTCGGATTTTGCCCGGGTCAGAGAGTCTGACGCTGGTGATCCTCGAAGTGAACGGGATCTTCTGTGTTTCCTCTAGGACGCGGTCAATCTCCGGGGCCGCACTTGTCGCTTTATAGACTTGCGACCTTACCTCCTTCATCTGACTTGTCGTGAGTTCTAGGCGGGCACGGAGCTCATCCAGCTCGTCCCTTCGGCTAGCGGATTGATTAGCTCTGGCCTCTCGTTCCTCCTTCTCCTGCTCTTCGATCCAGCGGAGCTCTTCTTCGTCCGCGTTCAGATCTCCAGCCTCGTCGTCAGTTTCGTTTTCGGCTCTGTTCGTGACGTCTCTCGAGTTCTCGCCGTTGGTCACCGTGGAAGTTGGCCGTTCGGCTGTTCGCCCAGTGGTGCTCTTCCGGTACAGCGGGGGTGGTGCTGATAGCTCTTTCCTTGTTCCGACGGGGGTTTGTTCGTCTGGATTATCACGGCCCGAGGGATCAGCTCGTGGGGTGAAGACGAGGCGTCTCACTCCTATGGTTCGGGGGGCGTGCGCTGGTTCCTGGGAAGCCGCTCTTTCTCGTGCGGCCGCTCTCTCCTGCCTGTTTTGCCGCTCCGCGATTTCAGCTACGATGTTTCGCAGTTCGGTGATCGCTGCATTCTCCGGGGCGGTGTTGGCTGTTTCCGTGATGATCGGATCTTGGAGTGGCATTCCGTATCTGGCGAGGGCCCTGGGGGAAGTCTCGGGATTTCCGACTGCTCCGTCGGTGGATGTCCCGGCGGCAGTTGTTCCAGTTCCGGCCGCCGATGTGCTAATGGCGGGAAGTCCCATTCCGGCTGCTGCTCCGGTCGGTTGGTTGGTGATGTCGTCAGTTCTTCTGGTCATTGTCTTCGTTCGGTATCCTTTTCGTTCTTAGGGTTAAGAATATTTCTCGTCCCCACAGACGGCGCCAAACTGTGAGAGCCGAAACTCACACTGTCAAAACTTATATTTAATGGGGGCTCGAAAATTCTATTTATAAAGAACTAAAGGACCAAAAATGCAAAAAGATGAAAAAGGAGATTTTATTGATATTTTCCGAAAGTACAAGGGAAATTAGCAAAAGCTGAATAGTCTTAAATTGCTAAAACTCCTAATACTCGGATCTGGGATGGATTTAACCTTTACATGAGCGTACATATATATACTGGCAATCCTAGGAGGCTAAGACTTCAGATTTCCGATGTGGGACCTTGTCCTTCGCTCCCAGCCGCCGACTTAAGCTTTTTGGGCCCGATTTCCAGCCCGAGAGTCTTCCGTGATCCGTCCGCGCGTTCTGACCCAAATCCGGCCCGCCGATGAATAGTAATCCGAATCTCGGTTTAAGCTCAATTCGATCTTTCGGTTAACCTTGTCTCGGGATGAATAGTGTTTTTAACGGTTTTTCCCGCGTGAATAGTGTTCCGAGCGTTTTATGACTTCCGAGATTTGAACCGCCCGTTTTTTATTTGAACTTCCAGCCGCCGGTTTCAGTATTGATGGCCAGCCGCCGGTTCCTTTGGCTTGTATGCTCGGCGACTGGTCCACGGCTGGCTGGACGTTCGTCACGGTCTTTCGGGGAACGTTTATGGACGTCTTTGGAGTTAGAACATGCAAACGGATGATCTCCGGGTTGGTCCGGGCATTGAGTTACGTTTGACGGTCGGTCGACTGGACGATGTTCGGATGAGGAGTCTCGACTTGAGAAATGATCGTGGACATGTGATGAAGACCCGGCGGCTGGGACAAGTGCCAGCCGCCGGCCACGGACGAGGGGAGATCCGGCGGCTGGCCTCATCCCAGCCGCCGGCCACGGACGAAGGGAGATCCGGCGGCTGGCCTCATCCCAGCCGCCGGCCACGGACGAAGGGAGATCCGGCGGCTGTCCTCATCCCAGCCGCCGGCCACGGACGAACGGAGATCCGGCGGCTGGCACTTGTCCCAGCCGCCGGCCACGGACGAAGGGAGATCCGGCGGCTGGCACTTGTCCCAGCCGCCGGCCGTTGGTGAAAGAGGACCCGGCGGCTGGCCATGTCCCAGCCGCCGGTTGGCTTCCTGGACGGATCGTGGGCAGTTTGCCTTAGCTCGTCCGTTCCATGTTCGGGATAGGTTTCATTTGGTCTTGTCCTTGTCTTTTCGTTCCGTCAATCTTCGAGGAGGGGATTTCGACCCCAACAATCAAGGCGATTCAGGATTGGCCCACACCTACAACCATTGGCCACGTGCGGAGTTTTCATGGACTGGCGAGTTTTTACAGGAGATTCGTCTGAGACTTTAGCACAATAGCAGCGCCTCTAACTGCAGTTATCAAGAAGAACATACTATTCAGTTGGGGTCCAGCACAAGAAGACGCCTTCACTAAGCTAAAGAAGAGCCAAACCGAGGCACCAGTTTTGGTTTTACCTAACTTTAACCAAACTTTTGAACTTGAGTGTGATGCCTCTGGAACAGTAATAGGAGGAGTGCTAACACAAGGAGGGAAGCCGGTTGCTTTCTTCAGTGAAAAGCTCAGTGGCGCCACGCTGAACTATCTGACTTACGACAAAGAACTATATGCATTGGTAATGTGTCTAGAGGTTTGGCAGCATTATCTATTGACGAGAGAGTTTGTTGTCCATACAGATCACGAGACGCTTAAGCATTTAAAGGGGCAGAACACTCTCAAAAGGCGGCACACTAAATGGATGGAGTTCGTGGAAACCTTTCTGTACTTGATCAAGTACAAGAAGGGGAAGGAAAATGTGGTTGCCGATGCTCTATCCCGGAGACATGCGCTGATCAGCACTATGGAGGCCAAGATCATGGGGTTTGAGCACATCAAAGGAGCATACGCAGACGACCCTGACTTCCAGCATGCATACGAGGACACTCATACGGCCGCGTCTAATGGGTACTATCAGCATAATGAGTTTTTGTTTAAGGATAAAAAGCTTAGTATTCCACAGGGGCCGATGAGGGAGTTGCTGATACAAGAGGCTCACGGAGGAGGATTGATGGGCCACTTCGGCCGAGACAAGACTTTGAGCGTTCTCATGGAACATTTTTACGGGCCGCATATGAAGAGGGATGTAGAGCGGTTCTGTGTCAAATGCATCACGTGCCTTAAGGCTAAATCCAGGTCCCATCCTCATGGTTTATATATGCCTTTACCCATTCCTAACCTACCATGGGTAGATATCTCTATGGACTTCATTTTAGGTTTGCCAAAGATCAACAACCGAGATTCTATCTTTGTGGTGGTGGACCGGTTTTCAAAAATGGCACATTTCATTCCGTGCACCAAGACCAATGATGCGTCCCAGATTGCGGACCTATTCTTCAAGGAGGTCGTGAAGCTTCATGGGATTCCGCGGACCATTGTGTCGGACCGAAACTCTAAATTTCTCGGGCACTTTTGGCGGACGCTTTGGAAGAAGCTCGGAACTAAGCTTCTTTATTCCACCACTTGTCATCCCCAGACCGATGGCCACACTGAGGTAGTAAACCGGACACTCTCAACTCTCCTGAGAGCTACGGTGGGTAAGAACTTGCGTAATTGGTTGCCTTGTTTGCCTTACATTGAGTTCGCTTACAACCACGCTAAACACTCGGCTTGATGCAAAGATTCTGGGCGGCTGGAACTTGGTCCAGGACAAGTCCAGCCGCCAGGTCTTGATGCAAAGATGCTGGGTGGCTGGAACTTGGTCTGGGACAAGTCCACCCACCAGGTCTTGATGCAAAGATGCTGTGCGGCTGGAACTTCCTCTGGGACAAGTCCAGCCGCCAGGTCTTGATGCAAAGATGCTGGGCAGCTGGAACTTTGTCCGGGACAAGTCCAGCCTCCAGGTCTTGATGCAAAGATGCTAGGCGGCCGGAACTTGGTCTGGGAGAAGTCCAGCCGCCAGGTTTTGATGCAAAGATGCTGGGCGGTTGGCCCTTATGCTCGGGACACGATCCGTTTGATATAGATCTTGAGTTCTCGTTCTATCAATCTTCGAGGAGGGGATTTTGACCCCAATAGTTAGCCCCCCAGCTTTTTGCTTTCGTAGTCTGAATCAATGATTTTCAAGCTGAGAGTTTATCGGGATTGATGGAACGGGAAGACAATTAGTTTTTTTCCGTTTGTCCGTAAGTCCGTTCTGTTTTTATTGTCTTGTCAGAGATAAGTACTGTCCATCGCGTCTGCATGGGAGTTCGTGCCGTCCTTGCTATATCATGGGGTGGTTTCTTCTTCATTCTTCACAACTTCACTTCTTTCTTCAAGCTTTCTTTGAAAAATTTTCAAGTATTGTTCTTCTTTGTTTGATATGCCTCACAATCCACGAACTCCTCTCGAGCTCAACATGGATGCGATGTTGAACTATCCTATCGAGTTCAATTACTATCCGGAACTGGATGCAAGACTCGTGCACGACCTATTCGGGGCTGGCGAAGATGCCATTCCACAAGTGGCGCCTGGCCCCGAAGGCATGCCTCAACTGCCGCATGGCTTTGACAATGCTCAGCCAATGGCGTCTGGCATTGCTGGTGTCCCTCAAGGGGCGTCTGGCCAAGAGGAAGCTCAGCAAAGGGCACCTGGTTTGGAGGGTATGCCACAATGGGCGGCTGACGCGGTGGCTGCTACAAAATGGGCGCCTGGTCCTAGAGGAGCTTTATGGAGGGCATCTGACTCTCCTCGAGGTAGCGTTAGTGGCGCCTTAATTCAGGTTAGTGGCGTTCACGGCGTCTGGACTCCTCTGCGGTGTGAAGAGGAGACTGCTGTTTGGCGTCCATGGGCGTCCAAGGCTCAGGTATCCTTCGGACATTATAATTCTTTGCCCGAAGTTGGCGATAACCCTGCCATGTCCAAAGGAGAAGCCTGGTCTGACCAAGAGGCCGAGGTGCCCGACACTATCCACCCAGAAGATATGGTAGTAAAGCTTGAGTACAACTCCCCGGGAGCGTGCAACGCTTACTGGGGTGAAGACATCTTAGCCTGGCGGCTTATAAAGCCTGGACCGGCCACATGATATAGGAAAATGACCAGTGGGTGCGAGCTCGGAGCCACTTTGAGCGAGCAATTTCCTTGCTCCGGGCCGATTTCCTTGTTCCGAATAGGATTAAGTTTCGCCTTCTAAAGGAAGGAGATCGGATGGATAAGGCCCCGAAGGGGTACTTCGCGGTGCATGAGTCGTTATTTTAGGAAGCTTTCTATAATGCCCCAACCGCCCCTACCAGTGAGCCCACATGTCCTCTCATTAAGCCCATTGAGCCTCTCACTAGGCCCACATGTCCTCTCATTAGACCCATTGGGCCCACCCCTGTTCGACGGTCGGTGCGTTATTTTTTGAAGACCTGAAAGTCATAATATACTGTCCCTGCAATCACCACATGACCGTTCCCCGTGTTTTTTCCTAACTCACATGGTACCGCGAATGACTTCCCGGTAGGTCACCCATCTTTCCACTGCTCCAGCTCAAGCACGCTTAGCTCAGGAGTTCTTTCGGGATGGTTAACCGAAAAGGTAAGTGCACTTTGGTGACATAGGTAGCCAAATCAATTCTTTTAACCTCTCCCACATACTTTCCATATATACCAGTAATTGGGATGTTACACTTCCCTTTGGTTCCCGAGGAATTATCTTTGAGTTCTAAGAGCTTCATGAGGTTGCGATTTCGCAGCTCGTTCCTTCCTCGATGAGGACTTTGATTAGCTTAATAGTTCGATTTGCCGAGTGTGGAATCAAGTTGGAGGTAAACCATATACGACACTTTTTCTCCATGAGGAAGACAACACTCTGGATCTCTTTTGTCAACTTTCTATCCGAAGAATGCCGAAGTTGTAAGCATAGCTCGTTCTCAGTTGTTTCCGATTACGGCGGTCCAATTAGGACCAATTGGAATGAGCCCCGTAAGTATTTCGTCTCTTTTTATTTTATTTTTTATTTTTTGTGAAGTTCTTCTATAAATAGGTTGAGTACCTCTCTTCATCTCTCATAATTTTACTTCTCACAACTTCTCATATTTCTCTCTCAGGTCGTATCTCTTACACTCCTTGGGTGTCTGGCCTTAGTGAGATTTTTCAGGAAGTTGCTAAGAAGAAAATTGATTGGGAGAGCCCTGAGCTTTGGAGCCATTTCCTTGACGCGAAGGACATTCTTGAAGGGTGCGCTCCTCTGAAAGGTTTAGACTTTGTTGCCGATGGCATCTTATCCTGGACTAGAGGGCGTTTTGATGTACCGTAAACAGAAGTACGGCGAGGCTGGTCCGTCCGAGTCGGCAGTTGGATTTGAGTCGGCGGCTGGGCGCTCTGATCTGGCGGCGTCCGCGACTGATCCCCGGGATGGGGACGTTCCTGAGGAAAAATTTATTGTTCCCCAGGAATCTGATCATGTCACCGCCCTTGACAAGGTCAAAGGAATCGCTGGGGGCTCGGGCCGCCCGAAGAAAGAAGAAAGCTTCAAGAGAGGCCAGGGCGTCCGAGCTCGGCCTTATGTTTGATGCCCGTAAGGCGGCCGGGGGAGATTCGATAGAGTCTGCCAAGCTTGTGGACTATCTTGGCGAGTCCGCTGCGGCCACTGCCCGGCCGTTCGATCCCTCGCTAGCGTATGAGGATTTCTCTTCTGGTCTGGTGATGGTATATCCTTGTTCCTTTGAGTTTTTTATTTTGTTCAGATCGCCCAGGTCGCTTTGGAGGCCACGGCGAAAGAGTCCCGTAAGAAGGACAAGAAGATTAGAAACTTGGAGGTCAGGCTCAAGAGATCGGAGAGGAAGGCCAAGAGGCTCTAGTCTGCCACAGCCGCGGAGGTGCATGCTTGTAAAGACGAGCTCAAGGAGGCCAAGAACGAGATGAACAAGGCGGTGAAATACTGCCGATGGGAGGCGGCGGAGAATTTCCGTCTTCGCATTGAGAGTGTGAAGGCTGCCTTAGCTCCGCTGCGTCAGGCCAGGTTCGCCGAGGCTGCTCTAACCGAGGTCGGCTCGAACCTGGTGATGGTCCGGGAAATTAAATCCAGGAAGAACAAGGTTGAAGAAGAGGAGGCCAAGTTGGAGTCCATATTGGCAGAGCTCAAAGGAAGGGGTTGGGTAGGCTCTTTTGACTGGGCTGTTTCCGAGTTCGACGGTTTTTTGGCATACTCCCCTGTTTCCTCATATCAGTCTCCGGGGGGTGACGCGGACATCCAGGACATGGATGAAGCCGGTGCTACTCCTCTTGTCGAGTATTATTAGGCCTTTGCTTATTTGCTTCTTTTGTCGAACTTACTTGATCGTTTGATTTTTCCGTTTATGGATATCATTTCGTCTTTCAGTTATCTTCAGCTTTGATTTTAACTGCATTGGTTTGAGCTTTGAAACCGGCGTATGATTTTAGATACTATTTGGATTTTAGTTTCCGCTTCGGTTTCGGACTTGTATTGCGAAACCAGTATATCCTTTCGGATATTATATGGGTTTTTGTCGAATCTTTGCTTGATTTTGCCGGATTCTTCGGACCTCTTATCTGGATTTGTGCTTTGTATGGTGCATTGGAGATGCTTTTCTGGGCACTCCGAGCTTTCTGACTAGGGTTCTTGTATTGCGGATACCTCCTGGGTTCAATGCTTGTTTCTGGTGTCGCGGGAATTGAGTTCGCTTGACTTCCTCTTTCGACGGAACGCTTTTAAGATCTCACATCAAGGCCGGTTTGATACCGCATTCTTGAGATGTCTTAGACCAGCTTTCCATGTCAGGCACTTTACTGGGTTTGGCGATTTTACTTCGCGGTTTACACTTCGCACTATTTGCCTATGCGAAACGCTCCTGAAAATAAACTAGTCAGAACATCGTCTTGACGCTTCCCGCATTCCCGTTCAGGTTACGCCTTTCCGATGTTAGTCCGGAAATTTATATAGCGCGCTACTTTTATCGTTGTGGGATGCTGAGAGAACCATGGTTGAATGAGAGTCTTGTTGTGGCCAGCAACAGACGTGTTTGTTTGAGAAGACTTGAGTACTTTCCAGTATTTCAACGGATAGTCTCGGATGAGTTGCGAGATGCTAAGTCCCGATGTTTATCCGGTTCGTTTCTAGATTAGTATTCGAGTTCTGGATGTGTTATGAGATGCTAAGTCTCAATGTTCATCTTCTCGGGTCTTTCTAGATCGTTTGTTTCTCTGGATGGATTACGAGATGCTAAGTCCCGATGTTCATCCGTATCGATATTTTCGGACAATTTTTCGAGTTTTTGATGTGTTATGAGATTCTAAGTCTCAATGTTCATCTTCTCAGGTCTTTCTGGATCGTTTGTTTCTCTGGATGGATTACGAGATGCTAAGTCCCGATGTTCATCCGGATCGAAATTTTCGGGAAATTTTTTGAGTTTTTTGATGTGTTATGAGATTCTAAGTCTCAATGTTCATCCTATCGAACTTTTTGCGAAAATTTGGGAGTATATATATGTAGGGGGGCAACTGAACACGTTTTTTAAGCGAGCTGCCTACGTACCCTTCGTGAAAAAGGATCAAGTCACCCGTATTCCGTTTTATTTCTTTGTGAAAAGATGGCTAGACTTCGGCCACAGAATTGTCTGTTGCGGCTTCCGCGTTCTTAGGCATCGTTTCTTTGGTAGCTGTTGTGTTTTCTTGATTGATTTTATCTTCTGCAAGCGAGACTTCTGTTCTATCGAACTGGTCGGTCTTGCTCACCTTTTTTGCTGACTCGGTACTTTCACTTCCCTTCTTGTGTTTTGGATTTTCTCTCTGCGGGATCGCCGGATTCCGGAGCTTATGTTCCGCCAGAAAACAGATCCGAGCCTCCTTCTGATTTCCCCAGATAGTTTTGATTCTGCTTGGTGTCGGGAACTTCAGACAGAAACGGTAAGTCGACGGGATCGCTCGCATCGAGTTGATCCACGGGGTTCCCATTATTACGTTATAAATCGCGGGGTGGTTTGCCACCGCGAAATTAACGATCTTTGTGATTCCACCGGCGCGAACCGGGAGCTGGATTTTCCCGTCTGTCATTGTGACTTCGCCAGAAAACCCGGTCAGTGACCTTGGATTTGGTTTTATCGTCGACGGGTCCACCTTCATCCTTTGGAGTGTCTCCCAAAAAATGACGTCTACCAAACTTCTGGTGTCGATCAAAACCCGGGAGACGTTGTGGTCGTTGATGTCTAGCTCCACTACTAATGGGTCGTCATGAGGTTGGTCGAGACCTTCGGCGTCTTTTTCATGGAAGGCGATCCGGTCGTCTTTGACGGTGATCGGCTCCTGCGGGTTAGATTCTTTGTCTCCTCTTCTCAAGAACGCCTTTATGGAAGCTACCGTGTCTTGACAATACTGGGATCCTCCGATGATCATGTGAATTCTCCTTCGGTTTGTGGCAGAGTCGTCTCCATTTGGTCTCCTTCCTCGCTTGGGTGTTTCCTCGGCGGGCCTCTTGGGACGTTCCGGATTGGGTCGTTCACCCGGGGCGCCCGCATCTCCTTCGGCCTCTCCGAGACTTTTGAGAGTTACCCCGTTCCTGAGTTCTTCGGCTAATAGTTTCGCCGCGAGCGTTCTTCCGATTGTCCTACAGTTTTCGGTACAGAAGGAGTTTTCGTCGTATCCTAGACGGGTCCACTTATTCCATGATCCTTTGTTGCGCCCATCAGATGGTCTCTCCGTGTTTATCTGATAGTTGTGCTCTCCTCCCGCGTTGGGTTCCTTGTCTCTTCCGCTTTGCCTACTCTTCCTCTCGTTTGGAACGTTTGAAGGTTGCACCGCGCCTTTGGCAACCAACTTTTTTATTGGTGCTTTCTGGCCGGGGCCCTCATGTCTTCCTTGTAGATTAAGAAGTTAGAAGCGCGGTGGAGAGCGTCTTGGATAGTCACCGCCGGGTTTACGGTGATTTCCTTTCGGAAGCTAGAAGGCTTTAAAAAGGATTTCTTCAGGGCGTTTATTGTGGCACCGTCGCTTAGGCCGTCGATCCTGGATAAAATCACCTTGAACCTTTCGATGAATTCTCAAAGGCTTTCTTCCAGTCCTTGTGACAACGAGTATAAATCCACGTCGGATGTTGATTGGCTTATGAACAGCGAGTAGTGCTTCAAGAAGGCCGACGATAACTGTTCGAAATCGTTGATTGAGTCCCTCTCCAGCTGCGAGAACCAAGACAGGGCCGCCCCCTTTAGGTGTTCTACGAACAGGAGGCAGAATCCAGCGTCCTATTCTTAGGGATTGAACTTGGTCCGGTTCATCACGATATTGAAGGCTGTCATGTGGGCTTTTGGATCCGTTGTCCCGTCGTAGAAAGGGATTCGAATCTTGTTGGGGTCCGGGACTATGACGTTTGTGATCTTTGAGGTGAAAGGGATCCTTGGGTCTCCTCTAAGACTCGGTCCATTTCGGGAGCCGAGCTGCTCGCTTTATGGACCTGCGACCTTACTTCCTTCATTTGACTTGCCGTGAACTTCAGTCTGGCGCGGAGATCGTCCATCTCGCTTCTGTGGATAGCGGATCGGTTCGTTCGGTTTGCCCGTTCTGCCTTCTCTTCTTTGTCCATCGTTAGGTCTCTGTCCTCGTCGTCAGTCTCGTTCTCCTCTTGACCGGCTCCGTTTGCGGCGGCTTCTCTGTTTTCCCCGTCGGTCACCGTTGAGGTTGGCTAATCGGTGGTCAGCCTAGTGGCGCTTTTTCGATGCAAAAGAGGCGGTGCCAAGAGTTCTCTCCTCGTTCCGACGGGATTCTGCTCGTTGGGGTTCTGCCTGCCCTGTGTACTGCTCGCGGGGTGAAACTGAGACGTCTTACCCCGAAAGTCCAGGGCCACATGTTAGCTTTTGGGAGGCTGCTCTCACCTGTGTGGCTGCTCTTTCTTGCCAGTTTTGCCGCTCTGCGAGTTCGGCTATCATGTTCCTTAGCTCACCAATTGCCGAGATGTCCTAGGCTAGACCGGAGGGAGCGGCGTTGGCTGCTTCCGTTCTAGCTGGATCTCCGATCGACATCCCAAATCTGGGTGGTGCAGCGGTGGAGGTTCCTGCGGTGTTCCCTCCGGCCGGCAGATCGTCGGTGTTGTCGGTTCTTCCATCTTTAGCCACGGTCTTCCTTCTCGTATCCTCTCGTTCTAAGAGTTAAGAATATTTCCCGTCCCACAGACGGCGCCAAACTATGAGAGCCGAAACTCACACTGTCAAAACATATTTTATGGGGATCCGAAAATATTATTTTAAAAGAACTAGAAGACCGAAATGTAAAAAAATGATTTTATTGATATTTTCGGAAGTACAAGAATATCAGCAAAACCTTTAATAAGTCTTATAATGCTAAAGCTCTTAATAATCAAATTTGGGATGATCTCAACCTAGTATAAGCGTCTATATTTATACTACGAGACCTAGGAGGCTAAAACTCTTTCTGGGCGATGTGGGACAAAGTTCCTTCCGTCCAGCCGCCGACCTAGTCTTTTGGGCCTGATTCCCGTCCAAAATCTTCAGCAGTCTGTCACATAGTCTGATCCTAGCCCGGATCCGTGAATAGTAAACCAGATCTAGATTAAGCTTAAATCGATTTTCGGTTAAGCTTAAATAGTGTTTCGTGAACAGTACTTTAACGGCTTTCCCACGCGGATAGTGTTCTGGGCATTTCAACGACTTTTAAAACCGAGCCGCCCGTTTCATATTGATATCCAGCCGCCCGTTCTTTGGCTTGTGTGCATGCGCGGCTGGTCCATGGGCGGCTGGCCAATGCTCGGGATCAGAACGTGCAACGCCTTGCCTCGAATCGGTCTAAGTCGGGAATCATGCTTGAAGGAAGGATGACGGGCGGCTGCAACTTGGTTCGGGACAAGTCCGGGCGCCAGGTCTTGATGAAAGGATGTTGGGCAGCTGAAACTTGGTTCGGGACAAGTCCAGTGGCCAGGTCTTGATGCAAAGATGATGGGCGGGTAGAACGTGGTGCGGGACAAGTCCGGCCGCCAGGTCTTGATGCAAAGATGCTGGGTGGCTGGAACTTGGTCCGGGACAAGTCCAGCCGCCAGGTCTTGGTCTTGATGCAAAGATTTTGGGGGGCTGGAACTGGGTCCGGGACAAGTCCAGCCGCCCGGTCTTGATGCAAAGATGTTGGGCGGCTGGAACTTGGTCCGGGACAAGTCATCTGCCATGATATGATCATGGGCAAGGATATTCAAGAGCTTGTAGCTGAACAGGAGCAAGGATCAATCAAGCTTGTAGCTGAGCAGGAAGCAGCTTACCTCGGAGCTACTTTGGAGCGTAGATGGAAGAAACCTGATCCCAAGCCTCCTTGGTTTATGATCCACGTCTGATCAATCTAGACTATGGTCTTAATGTGCATCCAAGTTGAATAGTCATAGATCGGTATTGTTCTTGTGTGCTCTTTTCCTTGTCAAGATCTTTTTCCTACTCTGGGTTTTGGTCTTGGCAAGGTTTTTAACGAGGCCAAGACAATACCACACATTTATCTATGTTCTAATCACTTGGACCGCCTAGCTTATGTATTTCGAACTTAGCTTATTTCCCTTTTATTTATGCTGTACGTTTTGGGCCTTAGGGTTATGTGAGGAGCGTGTTCCTCACCCCAATAAATACTCTTCTTGTTCTCTTGGCCGAAATCAAGCAATCTTTTATCAAAAACTCTCTCTTAGTGTGTCATATCTAAGAGAAACCCTTGTTGAATCTTTGTGCGTCATATCATCGATTCTTCAAGTCTCTTGTTCGATTTCATTGTGTGTCATATCAGCGGAATTGTTCAAGGTCGTTCGCAAGAGTCTCTCCATCCCTCATGCCGACTCCATATCTATCTCGTCCACAAATCCACTTATATCAATCGCAACTCCATCGCTTAACCCTTCATCTTCCCCATCGATTCCATCTCTATCTTCCTAAGTGTGTTCCAATCGATCAATCCACAAGTTCACTTGTTCATTTAGCATATCAAGGCTCTAAGATCCGGCTGGGTTCATATTACGCCAGGTCTTGATGCAAAGATGCTGGGCGGCTGGAACATGGTCCAGGACAAGTCCAGCCGCCAGGTCTTGATGCAAAGATGATGGGCGGGTGGAACTTGGTCTGGGACAAGTCCAGCCGCCAGGTCTTGGTGCAAAGATGTTGGACGACTGGAACTTGGTCCGGGACAAGTCCAGCCGCCATGTCTTGATGCAAAGATGATGGGCGGCTGGAACTTGGTCCGGGAGAAGTCCACGCCAGGTCTTAATGCAAAGATGCTGGGCGGTTGGCCCTTATGCTCGGGACACGATCTGTTTGATAATGATCTTGAGTTCTCGTTTTATCAATCTTCGAGGAGGGGATTTGGACCCCAACACCGCCCACCGTCCTTTCTTCTCCCCGAGGCACTTCTTAAGTCTGTCTACGATGGTCTTGTTTGCCGCTTCGGCTTGGCCATTCCCCTGCGGGTAGCGAGGCGTTGACTTGCTCAGCCGTATCTTCCATTTCTCGCAAAATCCTTCGAAGCGGGCTGAAATGAATTGGGAGCCGTTTTCGGTGACGATCTCATATGGGACTTCGTGCCTGCAGATGATGTTTTTCCAGACAAAGTGCTCCAGTTGGGCGTCCTTGATACCGGCGTATGAATCCGCTGCGACCCACTTCGAGAAGTAGTCCGTCATAACGAGAAGGAATTTCTTCTGCTTTGAGTTATGCATTGGTCCTACTATATCCATTGACCACCTCATGAACGGGTATGGTATGGAGATTGACGAGAGCACTTCCGTTGGTTGGTTGATTATTGGTTCGTGTCTCTGGTACTTCTCGCACTTAAGGGAGAACTTCTCGCACTCTTTTATCATAGTCCGCCAGTAATGTCTGTGGCGCTTGATTTTGATTGCGAGAGCTCTTCCTCCAGAATGATTTCTGCATGATCCGCTATGAACTTCTTAAATGATCCTTCTTGCTTCTTTGCCTTTTACGCAGGTCATCAATGGTCCGGATAACCTCCACTTGAATACGTTTCCGTCCATTTTTCCGCTGGGACTTCTCCATCCATGATGTCGGCTCGTATTCGGCCCATCCACTCGCGATCGCAAACGTACTCTTCATTCAGGTCGGTCGTGAGTTCTTCCTCCGGGGGCTCTTCCTCCTTGTCGTCTTCAGGAAGTTGTATAAGATTCGCGACTCGGGGAAGATCGATGCTTGGTTGTTCAAAGAACTAAACGGAATTACTCGTCTCTCTCCCGGGAATTAGGTCGATGCTAGGGCCACCAACGCGTCGGCTGGGGCGTTCTCTCCTCTGGGAATTCTCGTCAGCTCGAACTTCTCGAACTGTTTTGCCAGGTCTTGGACGATTTTGAGATAGGCTTCTATCTGGTCGTCTCTTGCTTCGTAATCTCCACTGAATTGGTTCGCCACCAGCTGGGAGTCACAGTACGCCTGGAGGTTTTGGATTTTAAGGCCGAGGGAAAGTCTCAATCCCGCGATCAAGGCTTCGTACTCAGCCTTGTTTTTGGAGGTGTTGAAGAGTAATCGAAACGACTGCTTGAGGATTTCTCCGGTGAGCGATGTTAAATGCACTCCAACTCCAGAACCTTGCTTTGACAACGACCCGTCTGCGTGAAGAGTCCAAACCGAGTTTTAAGTCAGCTCCTCGATGCCCGGGGTTGGTAGTTTGAAATCTGTGAGAGCCGAAACTCACACTGTTGAAATTTATATTTTGCGGGGATCCGAAAATTCTGTTAAATAAGAAATAAAGGACTGAAAAAGTGAAAATGAGATTTTATTAGAATATTTATCTCAGTACAAGAATATTCGTGAATGTTTAACATCTTTTATCACAAAAGCTCTTGCACTTGAATTGGGATGATCTGAAAGTGAATACAAGGGTGTTTATTTATAGTAGAGAGTCTAGGTTCTCAAACTTCCCGAATTGCTTCGCTAGGTCTTGGACGTTCTTTAGGTAAGACTCCATTCGGTCGTCCCGTGCTTCGTAATCTCCGTTGAATTGGTTCGCCACT
This sequence comes from Isatis tinctoria, assembly GCA_010577795.1. NCBI lineage: Eukaryota > Viridiplantae > Streptophyta > Magnoliopsida > Brassicales > Brassicaceae > Isatis > Isatis tinctoria. The sequence goes on from CM021250.1 coordinate 22,628,817, forward strand.
TGCTGGGAGTCGCAAAATGCTTGAAGGCTTTGGATCTTGGGTCCGAGGGCGAGTCTTAAGCCAGCGAGCAAAGCTTTGACTCTGCCTCGTTGTTTGAGGCGTTGAAGTGTAATCAGAATGATTGCTCCATGATTTCTCCGGTAGGCGATGTTAAGCGCACCCCAACTCCCGATCCTTGCTTTGATGATGACCCGTCTGCATGAAGAGTCCAAACCGAGTCCGGAGTTGGCTCGCTCACGCCGCCATCGGTAGTTCAATCAGGAAGTCTGCTAGAACTTGAGATTTGGCGCATACCTGCTCCGGTATTCGATATCATACCCACTCAGTTCTACTGCCCACTTCGCCAGCCGTCTCGATTGGCTAGAACTATGCAGGATCGTTCTGAAGGGGAAAGTAGTGACTATGATGATCGTCTGTGTTGGGGTCAAAACCCATTCCTCGGAGATTGAAGGACCAAGTGACCAGACGTTGACACAACAAGACAGGAAAACCACTTCCGAATACTAAAAGAGACTAGATTCTCTTCAGTCAAGGCGCCACTTTCTCCGGAAGGAAGCAAGGTGCCACATTATTTTCCTCAAGGCCAAGGCGCCACTTTCTCCGGAAGAAAGCAAGGCGCCACATTCTTTGCCTCAAGACCAAGGCGCCACTTTCTCCGGAAGAAAGCAAGGAACCACATTCTTTGCCTCAAGGCCAAGGTGCCACTTTCTCCCGAAGAGACCAAGGAGCCACTTTCTCTTCAAGGCCAAGAAGCCACTTTCTCTTCAAGGCCAAAAAGCCACTTTCTCTTCAAGGCCAAGAAGCCACTTTCTCTTCAAGGCCAAGAAGCCACTTTCTCTTCAATGCCAAGAAGCCACTTTCTCTTCAAGGCCAAGAAGCCACTTTCTCTTCAAGGCCAAGAAGCCACTTTCTCCTCATTGTCCAAGGCGCCACTTTCTCCTCCGAGACCAAGGCGCCACATTCTCCAAGGCGCCACTTTCTCCTCCGAGACCAAGGCGCCACATTCTCCAAGGCGCCACATTCTTCAGGGCAAGGCACCACATTCTCATGGAAAGACCAAGGCGCCACATTCTCATGGAAAGACCAAGGCGCCTTGAGTTTGTAAAAAGAAACGGGCGCCTTAAGTTCGTATAAAGAAACGGGCGCCTTGAGTTCGTAAAAAGAAACGGGCACATTGAGTTTGTAAAAAGAAACGGGCGCCTTGAGTTCGTAAAAAGAAATGGGCGCCTTGAGTTCGTAAAAAGAAATGGGCGCTTTGAGATCGTAAAAATTGTTTGGCCTGAGGATTTGACTCGGAACGACCCGGTTCGGGACACTGCTTCGTGGCGGAGCACAAACTCCGGAACCAGACGATCCCACAGAGGGAAAATCCAAAGCGCAAAGATGCTGCGCGAGTCTAGAACCGCCAAACAAGGCAAGCAGGACCGACAAATTCGAGAAAACTGAAGCCCTGCCCGCAAAACACGAAAGTGACTCAGAAAAACCGACGAATATTGAAGAGGACAAATCCGAGAACACAGAAGTCGCGAAGGACGATACTGTACCAAAGGCCTTGCCTCGCTCATTTTTAAAAAAAAAAGAACTACGGTTGACTTGATCCCTTTTCACGAAGGGTACGTAGGCTGCTCGTCTAAAAAACGAGTTCAGTTGCCCCCTCCCATAAAAAAAGGGGGAGTGGGTCCGTATATCCATACTCCCGTAAAGAGCCTAAGCGACACCGTATTTTTGAAAAAAAGTTCGAACGATGAACACTGGGACTTAACATCTCATAACCCGTCAAAAATTCGAACAATCTCTCAAGAATGTCGACCAAGGTGTGAACTCCGGATGAACACTGGGACTTAGCATCTCACAACCCGTCCGGATAAACTGACGATCCACCCAACAAACGAAGAAAAGAGCGAACCACGGATGAACACCGGGACTTAGCATCTCGTAACCCATCCAGGTTCGTTCACCCGACGATTCAACTCGGACACACTTTCACGATTCACTCAAGTTTTCAAACAAATCCGTCTGTTGCTGGCCACAACAAGACATTCACATCTTAACCATGGTTCTTTCAACATCCCATAGCGGATAAATCTAGCACGCTATACAAATTTTCGAACTAATATCTGAAGGGCATAACCTGATCGGGAATGCGGGAAGCGTCGGGACGATATTCTGTTTAGCTTATCTTCCGGAGCATCTTGTGAAGTGAAAAATTACAAGATGTCAACCGTGAATATAAGCTCTCCAAACCCAGTAAACGCCAAACAAGGAACGCTGGTCTTAACACATCTCGCAAAGGCGCAGTACCAAACCGGTTCTAGTACGAGATCTTAAACGCGTCTCATCCAAAGCGGAACGAAGAAACCAATGGACCAAGTTTCCCGCAACAGCAAAACGAACCCAGAAAGTATCATCGATGACACATTGGTAATAATGATCGGCATGCCCGGCAAAGCATCCCCATCACAACACTCAAAACTCAAGTAAATCAAAAATTCAAAGACAGTCGAAAGATGATCAAAGACAATGCATAAAGAAAAAAGACCATAAAGAGTTCAACAACTGCAACAAGGTTCAAAGCAATCCGAAATAACATAGGCGAAAAACAAATTACAAGTGCCATCCTAATCGGATTCAGCACCGAAATGATCATCCTGGGCGCCAAGATTGGAACCGGCAGTGTCCGTTACTCCAGCATCGGCAGCCTCACCCTCAAGGGGATCCTGGCCAAGGCAGAACTCAGAAACATACGGAGATACGGGCGAATAAACTAGCGTCCCAGCATAAGCCTCTAAGCTCCGCTTGAAGTAATCCACATCACCAGCACGAGCATCGGCCTTCGCTTGGCATTCGGCCAGCTCCTTGGGAACGTCAGTAAGGTTGGCATCAAGATCCTTACGCAGGATCAAATTCCCGGAGATCTCAGTGACCTCCGCCTCCACACGGCAGGACTCAGACAACCCTGCCAGAGAGGCCCTTGCCTGCTCCAAGCGAGCACGAAACGCCTCAACATCCTCCCATCTTTGCTGCTTCTTAGCCTTCGAGATCCCTTTCTCGTAATCACGCCTCTCCTGCTCCAACGTCTTCCGAAGAGATTTCGTTAGTCCCTTATACTTGCGGGACCTCTTCTTCTCATCATCAAGTTTCTTCCTCTCATCATCAAGATTCTTTCTCTCGTCTTCAAGCTCCTTCCTCAGAGCTGCGGCTTCCTCGGTGTAGCGCCAAGCGTCATCGGCATGGCGCTGAGCCTCAAGCAACGCGGTCTCATGAGCCACCTTGGACGCATGCACGGCAGCGCAAAACTAAAGGAGCAAGACAAAAGAACACTTAGCCAAAACCTAACCAAAAACAAAAAGCAAGTATCGGAAAAATCCGAAGAAACGTACCGTCACCGCCTGAGAGGCCATGTACCCATAAGAGGCTAGACAATCACTTTTGCGAAAGATTGTTCAGAGTTGGTGAAGATGGTGTCTGGACCGACGGGTTGGCCGGCATTTGCAGTACATTTGGAAGAATTCCATCGTTTCAAGCATCCAAGTTTTCAAGATCATCCACATCTAGCGCTTAAACAATATTCGAGCGGACAAATTAGCAAGAAGTGCTAGAGTTTATCCCTCCTCTTTTTTTGTTTAACACTTTATTTCATTGAAACTTGTTTGGAACCGATTACATCATAGAATAATTTCAACAAATGAATACCACAACAGTCCTAATTCGAGACACATTAGCAATGCCACAACAGTCCTAATTCGAGACACAAGGTAAACAATTAGACGTTCCCGTATCCACACTAGCGGACATACTTCTAATACCTTTTACGAAAATATGACAATAATTCACATAGGTTATATACATATTCTTCTATGAATTCACCATATCTAGAAACTTAAACACCAGAAACAAAAGCAAAAACCCTACAAAAACTTGAACTTGATAATGATCGAGAACCGTTGCTGCCACGCTTCATGATATGTCAATACAAAAAGACTGAATTCTGACTCTTCATGGCCACCACCACGCCTCCTAGAGAGAGATTCATAAACCGATATATGATAAAGAACCAAACCATGACGGATGTAGTCGGAAATCGTCGAAATAACATCACTCCGAATCCACCAAAAAAAAAGGTCGAAGAAAGTTCATGATGTTAGAAAATAAATTCTGAAATGCTCAGATTAGATCGAAATTTATGAATAAAAATGAAAAAAAAAATAAAGGAAAAAAGCACAACTCCGAAGCTTGTAAGTCATCAGAAATTGGCTGAAAAAGACAAGAGAAGATAAAAGTTTAGAATGACAGCCGCCTAGGGTTTGAGAGAGAAGTGCATTTTCTTCAAAGTAAAAAACTAGTTTATCCCTCCTCTATTATTCATGTTGATGTTGATGTTCCGACTTGGTTTATCAAGTCATAGTAGGGGTTAGTTATTGTTCATGTTGTTAAAAAAGAAAAAAATAAAGCTACTCATAGTAATTAAGTGACTACTGAGTAAAAAAAGTAAAACTATGCAAAATAATTACTTAATTGATGAGGTAGCTTCAAAATAGTGAAGGGAATGTCCTGGAGATCATACTTGTATACACTCTAACATAGTTGTTAAGTCGAAATAAGACTATCATGTGATGTTGGGTAATTATAATGTTTTGCTAGAAGCCGCTTATAATTTATGAGTTGTGAACTCATTGCCAACATTATATGATCCTATAGGATCACACACCTAAGCAAACTGGATAACGAGTACTGGGAATGATCATTAAAGAAATGATCTCATCGATCGACACCACTTATTGGTGTCGATCGACACCACTCGGGATTAATGATACCGGGTTCAAATTAACGACTCAATTTGAACCGGTTAATCCAAGGGTTATGGGATTTCGTGCTTGACTCCTATATATAGGAATCAGAGCCACGAAATCAGTTGTAAGTCTTACCCTAGCCGTCGAGACAGAAACTCAAAAGCTCCCAGAGGCACTAGCATCCCTGATCCAGTCTTGTGTGCGTGTGGACTAGCTATAGAGGCGCAACGTTTGAGGCGCTCCAGATCTCGCTTTACCTAATCATTCCGCTGCAAAACTCCAGGTAAATCCTTGATCTGAGGACATAGATTCAATAGCATGATCTTGTGGCAATAGTAACTTGATAGTTTTAAAGAGTTAAAACTTGACAAAATTCCTTCAGTGGTAGCAGAGCCATATGTTTAATTGAATCTGTAACATGCTGTGTTTAAGTAATGAATTCGAATTTGAGTTTTGAAATCATTAGGAATCGCATGTTAGATCTTTTGTGTCAAAAACGTTTTGATAAAAAGAAAGAACTAGGGTTTCTGCGCGGCAGTGTTGATCGACACCAAGCGTGTGTCGATCGACACCGGCCTTTTTCGCATCGAAAACTTTAAGTGTCGATCTTTCGATCGACGTTCCGGAAATCGCAGTGTCGATCGACACAAGGGTGGTGTCGATCAACACGCGTCGATCGCCGTGGTTCAATTAGATTGAACCGGACTGGTACGATCGGTCTAATCGGGTTTAATCGATTTCATCACGATTGAACCGATTAGCTGGTGTCGACCGACACAAGGGTTGTGTCGATCGACACCCGAGTTAACCGTCACCGTTCAATTGGATTGAACCGAAATTGATTGGTTTAATAGGGTTAGACTTTAACCGCGGTTACATTGATCAATTGGTTTCTCACGTCTCGAATTGTGTGGTGTCGATCGACACCAAGCGTGTGTCGATCGACACCAGCACAGATTCGAAGTTCCAACCTTAATCAATTTGATTAGATTAAAAGATTTTGTGTGAATATTAATTCTAATCTTTCTCAACACATATATGATATGTATTGAGAGTTATGTTTCATTCCTCAAACATAATATCAAGCATTTCATGTCTTCCCAGTTCTTGTCAACTGCCAAGACTTGTTTTGTTGTGTGATGGGCTTGCCAAAGCAAGGCGTTCGCAACTACACAAGTACGGCAGGTGGTAATCGTGATACCACATGACTCAAAGATTGGTTTGCTTGACTGGGCCATCAAAATGGTTTTGGGCCTAGAGACATATGATCGGTTGTGATATAAGATATCAATCCGAGACAAGAGTCATATTGGATATGATTAGCAAATGAGTTGCTTACCTAAATAACTGAAGTCTGGGCGATGAGCCAAAGCTCACTCAGATTTCAGTGAAATATGGATCTTGGATCATTATATTTTATTAGAGGAAAATTAAAATATAATGTGAGTTTTCTTAATTGTTAAGATTTCTCAACTTTTGAAACATCAAAACTAATTAAACTCTCTTCTTTTCTTTATTCAGCTATGTCAACCAACAACACAAACTCATTCACGTTGAGATCCGTCCTTGAGAAGGAAAAGTTGAAAGGATCCAACTTCTTGGAATGGTATCGGAATCTGAGAATAGTTCTCAGACAGGAAAAGAAGGACTATGTCCTTGAACGGCCTCTTCCTGAAAAGCCGAGATCCAATGCTCCCAATGCAGAAAAGGAAAGGTGGGAAAAGCATTCAGATGATGTGACAAATGTGATTTGTCTGATGCTGGCCACGATGAACTCAGAACTGCAGAAGCAGTTCGAGAACGCGGGGTCACCGATCGAGATGATCACAACCCTGAAATCTATGTTTCAGGAGCAGGCTCGCACTGAGAGGTACCAGACGGTCAAGTCTCTCATCGAGTGCAAGCTGTCAAAGGACAGTCCAGTGAGCCCTCATGTCATTAAGATGATGGGTTATATTGATAACCTGGCTCGACTGGACTCTCCCCTTAGCCAAGAGTTGGCTACGGACATCATCCTGCAATCCCTGCCGTCTAGCTTTGATCAGTTTGTTCTAAACTACAATATGAACAATCTGACGAAGTCTCTGACTGAGCTGCACGGCATGCTCAAGACGGCAGAGCCCAACATCAAGAAGGCCAAACCTGAAGTACTTATGGTACAGAAGGGTAAAGGGTTTAAGAAACCCGCTAGAGGCAAAGGAAAGGCCAAGGCTGTCCAGGTTGAGAATCAGGACAGGCCTGAGCAGAGTTCCAAGCCCAAACGTAGCCCCACTGATGCTGACATTTGCCTTTATTGCAAGAAGCCGGGGCATTGGAGGAGGAATTGCAAAGAATTCCTGGAAGGTCTGAAGAACCTGAAGAAGTCGTACGAGACGACATCTAAAGGTATTTATGTTATAGAAGTAAATGTTGCTTCATATTCAGGTTCTAGCTCTTGGGTATTGGATACCGGCTGTGGTGCTCATATTTGTACTAATATGCAGGACCTGCGCAGCAGTAGAACACTGAAGAAAGGACAAGTGGACCTGCGAGTTTGGAATGGAGCAAGAGTTGCTGCATTAGCCGTAGGAACTTACCATTTGTCTTTGCCTTCAGGCATGATTTTAGAGTTGGAGAATTGCTACTATGTACCTGCGATAAGCAGGAATATCATTTCTATTTCTGTTTTGGACGAGAATGGTTTTGAATTCTCGATTAAGAACAAATGTTGCTCTTTTATACGAAATAATATATTTTATGGTAGCGCCCCATTGGAGAATGGGCTTTATATTCTCAACCAATCAATGTCGGTCTATAACATAATTAACAAACGGTTTAAAACCAATGACTCGAACCCGACTTTTCTCTGGCATTGTCGTTTGGGACACATTAATGAAAAAAAGGATTCAAAAGCTCCATCGTGATGGGCTTTTAGACACTTTTGATTATGAATCATTTGAGAAATGTGAATCCTGCTTAATGGGCAAAATGACTAAAACCCCTTTCAACAAGAGAAATGAAAGGGCCAGTGACTTGTTGGGTCTTGTACATACCGATGTATGTGGCCCAATGAGCATTAGTGCTAGAGGAAACTTTAGGTACTTCATTACATTTACTGATGATTTCAGTAGATACGGCTATGTTTATCTCATGAAACATAAGTCGGAATCCTTTGAAAAGTTCAAGGAGTTCCAAAATGAAGTACAGAACCAACTTGGTAAAAGTATTAAAGCTCTTCGATCTGATCGTGGAGGTGAGTACTTAAGCCAAGAGTTCGACGATCATCTTAAAGATTGTGGAATCATTTCACAACTTACTCCTCCTGGAACACCTCAATGGAACGGTGTGTCTGAGAGGAGGAATCGGACTTTATTGGATATGGTCCGATCGATGATGAGTCATGTGGATCTACAGTTATCCTTCTGGGGATATGCTCTTGAAACGTCTGCGTTTATGCTGAACAGAGTCCCATCTAAATCAGTTGAAAAGACTCCATATGAGATATGGACTGGAAAAGTTCCAAGTCTGTCTTTTCTGAAAATTTGGGGTTGTGAAGTTTATGTCAAGCGATTGATAACTGATAAACTTGCACCCAAATCTGATAAGTGCTACTTCGTAGGTTACCCTAAGGAAACCAAGGCATACTATTTCTACAACCGATCCGAGAACAAAGTGTTTGTTGCTCGGAATAGTGTCTTTCTCCAAAGAGAGTTTCTTTCCAAGAAAGACAGTGGGAGTAAAGTACAACTCAAAGAGATTTGAGAGTCACAGGACGCTGCTCAACCTAACGAGGAAGAGCAGCCGTTGGATTCACAAGAGGTTGTGGAACCAACACATCCGTTGGATTCACAAGAGGTTGTGGAGCCAGCACCTGTGGTGCCTGTAGTTCGCAGATCCGAAAGGATTCGCAACGTGGTCGAGAGATATGGATTTCTCGTAACTCACTGTCATGATCTGTTGATCATTGACAGCGACGAACCTGCGAATTTCGAAGAAGCCATGATGGGCCCTGACTCCGAAAAGTGGCTTGAGGCCGCTGGATCCGAAATGGGTTCCATGTCACAGAACCAAGTATGGACTTTGGTTGATCCACCTGATGGTGTAAAAGCCATCGAGTGTAAATGGGTCTTCAAGAAGAAGATCGATGTGGATGGAAACGTTCAGATTTATAAAGCTAGATTGGTGGCAAAAGGTTTCAAACAAATTCATGGTATTGACTATGATGAAACCTATTCCCCAGTCGCCATGCTTAAATCTATTCGGATTCTCCTAGCAACTGCCGCTTATTATGATTATGAGATTTGGCAGATGAATGTGAAAACAGCTTTCCTTAACGGGATTCTGGAGGAGGATGTGTACATGACGCAGCCTCCAGGTTTCACAGATCCTAAAAACGCTGGGAAGGTATGTAAGCTTCATAAATCCATTTATGGATTGAAGCAAGCATCTCGGAGTTGGAACCTCCGTTTTGATGAAGCAGTCAAAATGTTTGACTTCATCAAGAACGAGGAGGAACCATGTGTATACAAGAAGACTAACGGGAGTGCAGTTGCATTTCTCGTATTATACTTAGATGATCATACTCCTTATTGGAAACGACGTTTCGTTGCTTCAATCTGTAAAGACTTGGCTCGGAAGTTGCTTCTCGATGAAGGATATGGGAGAAGCCGCGTACATTCTTGGAATAAGAATCCATAGAGATAGATCAAAGAGGCTAATTGGACTATGTCAAGACACTTATATCGATAAGGTCTTACATAGGTTCAATATGCATGATTCCAAGAAGGGCTTGCTTCCGATGTCACATGGCATCACTCTCAGCAAGAAGCAGTGTCCTTCGACACCTGCGGAGCGAGAGCGCATGGGTAGGATTCCTTATGCTTCTGCAGTAGGATCTATCATGTATGCCATGCTATGTACACGTCCGGTTGTCGCCTGTGCTTTGAGCATGACAAGCCGATACCAATCTGATCCCGGTGAGAGTCACTGGACTGCCGTCAAGACAATCCTGAAGTATTTGAGAAATACTAAGGATAAGTTCTTGGTGTACGGTGGATGTGATGAGCTTGTGTTGAGTGGATACACCGACGCTAGTTTCCAGACGGACAGAGACGACTCCCGATCTCAGTCTGGTTATGTCTTCTGTCTGAATGGCGGTGCAGTCAGTTGGAAGAGTTCCAAGCAGAGCACCGTGGCGGATTCCACAACCGAAGCTGAATACATTGCTGCTTCAGAAGCGGCAAAGGAGGCTGTTTGGATCAGAAAGTTCATGATTGAACTCGGTGTGATTCCTAGCATATCTGAGCCTGTGGCATTGCTGTGTGACAACAATGGAGCCATAGCTCAAGCAAAGGAACCCAGATCACACCAGAAGTCCAAACATATCGAGAGAAGATATCACTTGATACGAGAGATCATCGAGAGAGGTGATGTGAAGATCAGCAGAGTCCCGACGGAAGATAATGTTGCTGATCCTCTGACCAAGCCACTCCCACGGCCTAAGCATGAGAGTCATGTTGCTGCAATGGGAATTAGATTTTTTGAGCAGTAATCTTAGTTTGAGTGGGAGTCATTTATTTTGTTTTGATGTTTATGTAAACATACTTGAGTTATGTATTATTTAATGAAATTGTTTCAGTATTATTTAATTGTATTATTAAATGATTAAATAAAAGTCCCAAAATAATTTGAGACATTATTATAGGACATCAAATGCGTGATTTGATCATGAAACCCTATAAACGGTAAATGTCGTAAATTATTGAGGTCCCTAGTCGAAGGTCATTAAATTGGGACATTAATGACCGCGTGAGATTAGTATGTGATGTGACTGATGACCAAGTTTCATGGTGTCATTGATAGGAGTATCAAAGTCAATCACATAGATATGTGTTGAGAACACAGTATCGGACATGACCCGCTAATGAGTACTCAACAAGATTGTTATATGAGTGTCATATGAGTCTCTCATTACGACTATAAGAGTATAGTCCTTAGACCTGAGTTCATCATGATTTCCTGCACATGAATTGGTTTGCTTTGACTTTGTCAAACGTCAGCCGTAACTGGTGACTATAAAGACATTGATTGGACACGTCATGAAGTTCGTGGGTAACAGGGGATGGAACAAGATGGAATTTGTCCCTCCTATATAACGGGAGATAAATATCTCTAGGCCTATCGGAGATTTGGTACTGAGGAAATGTGTGGCCACACTCGAACGAGCTGAAAGTCAGTCGTTTGCTTTTAGCAGTACAAATCAGAGTTCGATAAACATGATTTGACTTTATAAGGATGACACGAGCTCTTGCCTTATGTTGAATCGAGATATAGTGACAAAGGGATTATTGGTATAAGTTGATTCCAGTACAAGTGGGAGATTGAAGGGAATGTCCTGGAGATCATACTTGTATACACTCTAACATAGTTGTTAAGTCGAGATAATACTATCATGTGATGTTGGGTAATTATAATGTTTTGCTAGAAGCCGCTTATAATTTATGAGTTATGAACTCATTGCCAACATTATATGATCCTATAGGGTCACACACCTAAGCAGACTGGATAACGAGTACTGGGAATGATCATTAAAGTAATGATCTCATCAATGTGTAATTGTTGCACGTTGATATCGAGTTTATAAGTGGGTGTCGATCGACACCACTTATTGGTGTCGATCGACACCACTCGGGATTAATGATACCGGGTTCAAATTAACGACTCAATTTGAACCGGTTAATCCAAGGGTTATGGGATTTCGTGCTTGACTCCTATATATAGGAATCAGAGCTACGAAATCAGTTGTAAGTCTTACCCTAGCCGTCGAGACAGAAACTCAAAAGCTCCCAGAGGCACTAGCATCCCTGATCCAGTCTTGTGTGCGTGTGGACTAGCTATAGAGGCGCAACGTTTGAGGTGCTCCAGATTTCGCTTTACCTAATCAATCCGCTGCAAAACTCCAGGTAAATCCTTGATCTGAGGACATAGATTCAATAGCATGATCTTGTGGCAATAGGAACTTGATAGTTTTAAAGAGTTAAAACTTGACAAAATTCCTTCAAATAGAAGTTAAAAACTTTGCATAGTGTGATCTTCCACCTTAACCAAACCTAATTGTCATTCTTTTTTTTTTTGTCATCTGGATGATTATATTATAGGAGGAATGAAGCACAAGGCTTTACAAGTTTAGCAAGACCGCTACCATACAAGAGACCATAATCTAAACTCATCTATCAAGCCACACCATATCAGAAACAGAAGTATGGTGCTATATAGTCCTAACCTAAAAAATAAGAACAATAGAGAACAATAGAGAACAATAGGGACAAAAGGAACTGCAACTAAACAGAGGGAGATGGTCTCTCATCATCAAAGAGGACTTTCAGCCAAATAGGTCCACCCAACGCCACATAGGATTGAATCCTATATTCCCGACACACACTTTGAGCTATGAGAAACGCCCCTCTATAAGGTATTGCATTGGTCTGGGAAAGCCCTTCCTAGGGACCGGGGAAGCTGGGCCGCTATAACTATCCAAGAAGACACTCGAAACTGGAAGGATATTTGTTACCTTGTTATCCAGCTCAACTCTCCACCATTCCAATAAACTCAGCCTAGCAATCACCTCAGCCGCTTGATACCTAAAGGAAGGCCAAGCATTTGGACGAGTTATCGACCCCACCAAGCTCTCATCTTCAAAGCTGAATATCACTCTATTCATTCGGTGACTTACCATACTTTCAGTAGCCCATAAGACAGCTTTAATCCTAGTATCTGCAATTGAAGACGACTCCATGAAAGCTTTCCGATTATGCAAAAGAACCTCATCTGAATCGTCTCTAACAACCCAAGCACCACCACCAAGTAGGTTTCCTTTCCTCCAGCAAGAAGCGACATTGCACTTGACCCACCCTCTATTAGGTGGAGACCATTTTTTTTAATGACCTTCTCAGAGGCAACTACGAGAGCAGCTTGAGAGTCGTCATGTTCCTGCGCTAAAAACCACAGGTAAACTTCTTCCTTAATCTTCTCAACAACTTCTAAAGCATCAAAGATTTTTCCTTCAAACAAAAAGCTATTCCTATTCTTCCACAGAAACCACACAACCCATGGTACAATTCTTCTAACCTGTATAGGCACCGATAATGATTTAGAGAACCTGAGAACAGTATTATAATTCGCATAGATCGAGTTTTCACAGAAACCCCCTTGAGGGTGAGGAAGACCAGATAAGGCCTGTACCTGTCTTGCCACCGGACAACTGAATAGGACGTGATTGATGGACTCAATATCTGCACCACACAATTGGCATCTCATATCCATTCTGATCCCCTTAGAGGCAAGACCTTCAGACACAGGCACAGCACCACTCAGGACTTTCCAAAGAAAAGCTCTGATCTTCGGTTCGGTTTTCAGAGTCCACACCGATTCCTTTAGAAAATTCCAAGATGGATTTATCTCTGCTTCTTTTATCTCCATTTCCTTAGAAATCCTATTGATTAACCAATAACCTGACTTGACCGAGTATGCCCCACTCTTGTTATGTAACCAAATCCAGAAATCGTCCATGGAAACCACCGGTTTTCTGGCTGTGATGAGCGCAATGTCTTGGGGATAAAACAGTTGACCCAGCAAGACATGATTCCAATCCCGGTTTTGCACATCAATGAGTTTACTTACTGATAAATTAAAATCCACCATAGGATTCATCATCAAGGGCCTCCGCATTCTCCCATCAAAGACCCATTCATCAACCCAAACTTTAGATGATTTGCCATTGCCTACCTCTTTTCTTAAACCAGCAATCAGAAGTTCTCTTCCCCAATTGATGCTTCTCCAAGCATAGGAGGGACGTTTACCCATACACACAGACAGAAAGTTCCCCCCAGCGAAGTACCTACTTTTCATAACACGCGCAAATAAGGACTTCGGGTAGTTGATGATTCTCCAAGCTTGCTTAGCAAGAAGAGCCTGATTAAAATTCCGAATATCTTTAAACCCCAAGCCTCCTTGTGCTTTAGACAAGCAAAATTTCGACCATCTAATCCAGTGAATCTTCTTTTTGTGATCCAAAGCATTCCACCAGAAGTCTGACATCGCTCTTGTCAACAGATCACATGTCTTTTTTGTTAACTTAAAGCAGGACATGGCATACACAGGTAACGCCATCGCCACCGCTTTCAGTAATATCTCTTTTCCTCCTTGAGACAGCAATTTGACAAACCACCCTGACATTCTCTCCTTGAGTTTATCATAAATGAAGCCCAACATCTCAGTTTTGGAGCCACTAAAACATTCTGGGAGGCCCAAGTAGCTTCCTACACCACCTTCATTTATGATCCCTGTTATGTTCTTGATCTTAACTTGCAACTCCACGGGTATTTTAGCTCCAAAAGTTAGGGATGATTTTTGCAAATTTACCATTTGACCTGAAGCAAGACCATAAGTATTCAGAATCCTCATAATCTCTAAGGCTTGAGCTTCATCCGCTTTGCAAGTGAACAGACTGTCATCTGCGAATAGTAGGTGATGAATCATAGGTCCCTCCTCAGAGAATTTAATTCCTTGAATCTTTCCTTCAGTTTCCGCTTTTGACAGTAGATGAATCAAGCCTTCAGTGCACAGAACGAATAGGAAGGGAGATAGAGGATCTCCCTGCCTAATACCACGATGAGGAGTAATTTTACCAAAAGCTTGATCATTGATGAGGACAGAAGATGATACTGATTCCACGCAAGACATGATAATTTTAACCCATCTCTGATCAAATCCAAGCGCTAGCATGCAAGACTGTAGATAAGGCCACTCAACTCGGTCATAAGCTTTGGACATGTCATATTTAATCGCCATAAAATTCTTTGAAATAGCCAAATTCGTTCGAAGACTATGAACTACCTCATGCGCTATCAAAATGTTGTCAGAGGTCAGTCTTTCTTCCACAAAGGCAGATTGTGTTGGTTAAATGAGCATAGGTAGCAAAGGTTTCAGTCTCCACATCAGAATCTTTGAAATCACCTTATACATAACAGAACATAAACTGATCGGACGAAGATCTTTCATGACTGAGGGGTCAATTACCTGAGGAAGGAGATATATATGAGTATAGTTCCAATCCGGTGGCAGTGATCCATTCAGAAAGAATCCCTGAACTTCCTTAGTGACTTGCTCTCTCACAACATCCCAGTACTTTTGGAAAAACAAGCTGGTCATCCCGTCAGGATAAATTAGTTTCATGAAAACCAATAGCAAAACCCGTAGCACTACCCGAGAACGAACCTTCCTCCCTACGATTGTTGTTCAGAAAAGCGGGTTGGGATGCCAGAGCATTGGCGTTGAAAGACTGCTCCCTGCTCAGCCGCATAGCTTCTTTTAACTCCTTAGCTTCAGTGTTCTCAAAATCAATTGACATTGCTTTCTCTTGAAGGGAGAAATAAAAAACAACTCCTTTTCCTTTGTTAACATCAGCAGATACCAGAGGAATAGGTTCCCTTCTGAGCATCGTCTTTTGACCTAGTGGATCCGATTCCAAATCTTTGAGGGTAGACTTGATTCTTTCCTGTCTTGCGAATCTCTTAGGTCTGTTGGCTGTCAGGAGGTACTGCCTTAATTCTTCTAAAACTTCAGGAGCCATTTTGGGTCTTCCAGTTGAAGGGTCCAACCCAACTTGACTTTCTGCAACAACACCAAATAGAGGATCCTCATCCACAATGATTTTTGTCTTTGGAGGAATCGCTGAGCTAGTCTGAGAATCTCCTTTACTCAAAGCATCTGTATTCATCGGGAGCCGGAAAGGGCATGAGTCCGCCATATGGGTTAATCTTTGGCATCGAAAGCACCTTTTCTGAATTCTTTCGTAGTTATACAGGATATTAACAACTTCACCATTAGGGAATTTGAATTTCTTGGCTAACCTCAAAGGTCTCGACAGATCGAATAGGACTTGACTCTCTCGAAGATATTGGCTTGAGGCTTCTCAGGGTCGAAAACAACTTCCTTAACCAAACCTGCAAACTCCCCTAGCATTGAAATCGTCTGCTCTGTTCTGTAGTTAACAGGAATGTTGCGAAGTTGAACAAAGGAGCTCAAGAACTGCAAGTAATCTGGAGGAGGTTTGGGAACCCAGCGTTCAGTGGCTATGGACCATTGGTTGTACGTATTAGCTCCTCTTTTTAGGATATCCTCCAGATCATGTTCATATTTGAAGATAAATTGAAACCTATCTTTGGAACTAGCAACTCCTCTAACCCTTTCATACAATTGCCATTTGCGTGGCATATCTTTAATAAGATCACTCATGAGTTGGCATTCAGTGTTGAGAAGGCGACCCATCAAACTAGTTGCGTTTCTTTCGCTGGAGCAGAACTGTGGCAGATCAGGGATCTCGTACGGTTCGTCGTCTTCGTCGATAGACAAATCCAGAAGGGCACGGTTTAGGTTCTGATCTATTTTGAGTTGAATGAACCGGACGAAAAGATGGAAAGCGAAATTTTAGGTTCTCGATGAACAGTGAATGGCTGCGCAAACCCTAATCTAATCTCTTGATTGAAGAAAGAAGTAGGTTTGAGAAGCATAAAGGGGATAAAAGATACAGTAAATTGAGTGTTTAAGGGAGGAGAAACGAGGGTGGGATATAGCCCTGGGCATTTTAACCGAAAACCGAAAACCGAACCGAAACCGAACCGAAATAACCGAAACCGAACCGAACCGAATTTTATGATTAACCGAACGGTTACTAAATCTCTATAACCGAAAAACCGAACCGAAACCGAATGGATAACCGAACGGATAACCGAATATCCGAAATACGATCCATATACTTAAAATTATTATTTATATTTATATTTAAAATAATTAAATAATTAAAATTAACCAAATATTAGTAAAAAACCGAATTATCCAAAATTATCCAAATGTTTTATCCAAAATATCCGAAAATATCCGATATTATCCGAAGTTATCCGGTTTTTTATCCAAATTATCCAAAAAATATATAAAAAAACCGGAACCGAAACCGAAATAACCGAACCGAAACCGAACCGAAACCGAACCGAATTTTATGATTAACCGAACGGTTACTAAATCTCTATAACCGAAAAAACCGAAAACCGAAAAAACCGAACCGAACCGAACCGAAAACCAAACGCCCAGGGCTAGTGGGATAAGATCAAAGACTCTAATACAATTAGAGAGGTCTGTGCCCAAAAAAGGGAGCCAAAAAGTTTCGACCTAATTGTCATTCTATTCTCTTCCTTTTTCCTTTTCTATTTGGTGATACCAAAACTCTCCGACTCCGTGTCTTCTTCTTCTTTCTTCTTTGTCCTGGATAAATCTTCTTCTTCTACGAGGTCTCATTATCAATTTCACTCTAATTTGGTGAACAGTCATCGCTGCCTTGATCGTCCTTGACTTTTTGGAAGTCTAGGCGTTCTTTCTCTTTCGCTGCGAGGTATGATGATTCCCTTGTATTCACCTTCGCGTTTTTGGTTCTCTCTTCGTTAAGCCGTTCGATTGAATGTCGCACCTTGTGAGGAGCATGCGAATTGATTTCGCTTTACGTTCGACTCGACGTTTCGTCTATCGCATAAACTTAGCGATCGTTTCGTTTTGCTTAGAAGTGGGCTCACAAATTTCAGAATTTGCTTTATCAATTTGTAGTCTTACGTTAGTATTTTTCTCTGTACTAATTGGGTACGACCTGAATTTGATCGACATTACTCTTCAACTGATTATGTAAAAACATTGTCCTTTTCTTCTTGTACTATGATATAGTATCGGAGGAGACTTTGTATCTTTGTTGATTTCAATAGTTTTGGTATGTCTTATGCAGAGAAGATATCTAGATTATCTGAGCCATGGTTGCATTAGATTCTTATTTTCCCAGCACAAGAAAGAAAGACTCTACTTTGGAACCAAATTTTTTTGGTTGGACGTGTATGGGAGTGTACAGTTCGGATGTTTCGATCTCCGCAAGGGAAGCAGCTCAAGATTACTCTTGTGACAGGTGCCACTTTTGTAGCTGTTGTTGTAATTTGTTTAATTGGATGGTCAATCTCAAAAACTGTAATTTTTTCGCTTTTCAGCTGCCATGGTTTGGCAACTGTATCTTCCGCTTGTTGTGATGAACTGTGTGGTCTAGATTCAGCCTTGGAGATGAGCTGTAGGTCTAATGGAGACTGCCGTGAGGTTCAAGAGGCTTGTGGTAGTGGCACAGCTTCTTCTCTAGACAAGAGTGTTCCAGGATATACAATGTATGCAAGCGGCTGGATGTACGGTAATCAACAAGGCCAGATGTGTGGCCCTTATACGCAACAGCAGCTATTTGATGGGCTATCCACTGGTTTTCTTCCCGAGGATCTTCTTGTATATCCAATTATCAATGGTTATATGCCAAACTCGGTACCACTTAAGTACTTTAAGCAGTTTCCTGAACATGTCGCCACTGGCTTTGCGTATCTACAAAATGGAATGATAAGTGTAGTCCCTCCTGTTAGTAATAATGCCACGGTTCATCAACGTGAGACTCAAGCGGAGCATACAACTACTGCTGCTCATTTGATTTCCCATCAGGCATTGCCTCCACAGACCAATTCTAATGGTTCTCTCTCGGATCAGTTGATATTAAACCAGGAGGAATCAAATATGTTAAATTCATTCGTCTCATTGGTAACTTCCTTTCACGGTGATAACTCATTTCAAAAATCCATCAGACATGATGGCTCGAGTTCACATGAGAAACTTCTTAAATTGTATTTAACTGTTGGTGATTTTGTCAGGGAAGCGAACATGCTTGCTGGTTTCTTGTGGATGCTGAGGGTAGAAATCACGGACCACATTCTATATTGGAGCTCTATAATTGGCAGCAGCATGGATATGTTTCAGATGCAGCCCTGGTAAGCTGTAAAGAATATAGACTTAAAAAGAATTTTCTGAAGATTGTGATAAGTTGAGTAATTACGATGATGTTGATCGTGATGTCTCTTTGAAGCCTTGTGCATGCCAAGCTTTGTTTTTCATGCATCATCTTATGAGGAGAAAATATGAGTGATTTTTTCCCTGTTTCATCTCTGTTTCTGAAGTCTGACCACCGCTTCTTTACAGTTTCGTATTTACATCTTAGAATACTTGGTGATATGTTTTCTCCCTTTTTTAACGTTTGCCTAAAATTTTGTTTTGCAGATACGGGATGTTGAAAATAAGTTAAGACCAATCACATTAGCATTGTTAATTGGTGTATGGAGGGAGAAATGTGGTAGTGCTAATCTTGATGAGTCAGTGACTGGGCTGAGCTTCATATCCGAAGTTTCTGACGAACTCTCTTCTCAGCTTCAGAGTGGGATTGTGAAAATAGCTAGGAGAGCTCTACTCGATGAAATCATCAGCGGTGCGATTTCAGACTTTCTGAAGGAAAAGAAAAGAGACGAGCATCTCAAGTCTGATCCACCCAGTTCTGCTGCCCATGTTGTTGAATCCAATTCGGTAATTTCTCTATGTATTTCTGCATTTATGTACGCACGCACAACTTTCCTGTACATACATGGAAAGATAAAACATCTGGGGCTATCATTGAATCGTACGCTAATTTAGTAACGTTTTGCTTGAACAGTTTCAAGTTATCAATGCGGAGAAAACTACTCTTTCAACCACTGAAGCATCAGGCTGTAAGAACATATTAAATGAGCGGGGTCATAGTCGTATAACTTCAGAGTCGCTCAAATATACTAAATCTGTTGGAACCACTGAGAATTTTCAGACATCTTGCTCGGCTGTATGTGGAACACTTTACAACAATTGCATGCAAATCATGTGGAATGCTTTATTTTATGATACTGTGGCAACTTATTCATCATCTTGGAGAAAGAACAAACTTTGGTTTCGATCTCCTGATATCCCAACCGTTTCTAGCTACTGCAAGGGCTCCCGGACCAACTATTCAGACAAATCTGAAGCAGCTGTGAATGTGAGCTTATTTTAACCTTTTCTACCCCTTCAACTAAACGATTGTCGTTTTTTTCTTATTAGCTTTGTTCATTAATGAAATGAATTTCATTTTTAATGTTTGCAGTTTACTTGTAGGGTGGATTCCTCTTCCTGCAAAACTGCTTGCTCTAATGAACTTGACTTAGCTAACAACGCAGCCAGTTTTCGTGAACCGTCTAGAAAAGTAAACTTATCAGACAGTGATGGAATAGAAAGCATCTCAGAACATGTAGAAAGTGAGCTCTTTTTGTCTCTGGAAACTCACCTAACTGATTATATTGGCATTCTCATTGAACATGGTGCGAATAATACTGCTAGTACTGTCCAAGATGGCGAAATGCATGAGGTAAGGAGAAATAAAATCTCCTTGTGGATATTTTTGAAGTTTCCTTTCTCGTTCTGTTGTTGTTTGTGACATGCTAGCGTGTGGGTGCTGAGTCAAATTGTTGCAAGTTACTGCAGGAAAATCTGTCATCTTTTCATGGTAATCTGGAAAAGTCTGGTGAAAAGAAGAATGACTTAAATGATTTCGGTGATTCTCAGAGACGGTTGCAAGAGGGAGAATCGTCTGAGCAAATCACATCTGAGGATATTGTTGCTAATATTTTTATTACAACATTGGAGACATCATCGGTCAGTCCTGGCAATGATGGACTTGATACTCTGGATAGTCATGAGCCACCACCACCTGGATGTGAGAGCAGCATTACAATACCATCTCTGAGCTGTAACTTTCGGCCTGTACGGTCCAAGGAATCCGTTCCTGAGATTGAAGAATATGTTGCAACGGCTTTATGTAGACAGAAGTTGCACAATGTTGTTATGAAAGATTGGAAATCACTGTTCATGAAGTGTTCTCTTAACGAATTCCTTGCTTCACGGAAAGGAATCCATCAAGTTTCTCGCAAAGAAACACTGGGCCCGAGGAAGCTCAAAACTGTTACTCGGAACAAAAAGCCAGTTCAGTCTAATATATCAAATCAGACACCAGAGAAGCCAAAGAAATCGTGTGTTAGATCTTCTGAAAGAAATTTGGTTAAACGATCTAAGAAACTGTCTAACGATTCTCATTCCTTGAGTGTATCCCTTAAAGTCGATACACCCAGTACAGATTTGTCAATTCGGAAACCAAGTCAACAGAATATAGGGAGTGCTGTCCAGCGGGATCGAAGTATGTAATTCTCACCCTTTTCCATCTACACTAGAGAAACTTGACTTTTACCTTATATTTGTTCTTTTTTTATAATTATGAAGATACCATAAAGAAAGTGACGAAGTTTCGGAAAGAAAAGGATAGTAAAGATGCTCTTAGCAAGGTTATCTGTGAGAAAAACCAAAATGTTGGAATGGCAGATGAATCTGATGATGAGCTTCTTATAAGAAGACTAAGAAGTAAGTTTTCCTTTTACTATATAGGTTTGATTCTATTTTGATATCAGGGTTTGTGTTTTTTTTTTTTTTTTTCTTCCGTTTCATGTTATTTCCGGTGTATATATATTAGGGATATCAAGGAATAAAACAAAAGAGCTCAGAGAAGGTACAGACGCTGCGAAATCCTGTGAGGAGATTTCATTATCTGCTAAGGAAACCGTGGAAACCGTTGGCTGCAAAGATCATGAGGAAAATCTTTCAAATAAGTCTTCTCAGAAACTGCAAAAAGGTAAAAATACTCATTTCTTTGTTTCCTATACATTCAACCTCCTGTCATCGTAGCTCTTATGCTTCTTTACCATGCACCCCGAGGCTACTAATTTCATCCTTATGAAAAGCAGCTCATAGATCAAAGCTAAAGAGAAAGAATATGGTAGAAGTCGAAGGTACAAAATCTTGCAATGGAGCATTCAGAGATTGTACTGAGATATCTGGAAAGGAAACTGATACAGAAAGCCTTGGATTTGAAACCAGGGATAATGTTTCCCCTCAACTCCCTAGCAAGAGACAGAAAAGTAAGATCTATGAGGTTTTCATCTCAGATTTTTTCATTTTGAGAATGCCTCCTGCAATTGCATTACTAATTTACTATCTCCAGAAGATGCTGCTGAAGGAAAAAAAATTGTCGAGAAGTCTGCATGCAGCGTATCACAGAAGTCTCGTAACTGTAAATTTCTATTTTGTACTTTGTTTATGTTACATACTTTAGTTTCTTTAAAAGATATCTGGCTACCTCAATGCATGTGCCTCATGTTTTAACCATTCAGTACTTTGTTTCATGAAGCATCGCAATCATCAACGCTAAAGAGGAAGCACTCATTGGATGCAAAAGTCCCCATTGTACCTTCATGTCGAAAAGTTTCATTTACTTCCAAGGATTCTGAGGGTGCTGTTGGCAGTGAAGAAAAGCTTCCCTGCAATACATCAAGTAAACTTCAGAAAGGCATTTATCTCCTAAAACTTTTCACTTTTAAGGTTCCATGGTCTTGTAATATTCTCCAGTATATGTTATTTACCCCTAACTACTTGAATTTCGTTGGTTTGTGTATTAGGTTCGAAGAAATTAAAGCTTGGAAGGAAGCTGTTACCAAAACATACAACAGAACTTTCTCCCATTAAGGATTTGACAGCGGATAATGGGAGCCCTATGCCGATTGAACTAAAACCGTCGGCAAAACTGAGACCGAAAGTAGGCAATAAAAGGGTGTTAATGTCAATGCCAATTTCTGATGGATGTGCACGCACTTCTATTAATGGCTGGCATTGGCATGCATGGTCACTAAAGGCTAGTCCTGAAGAGAGAGCCCGTGTTAGCGGAAGTTCTTGCGTACACACCCAACATTTTGGTTCCAAAATTAGTTCGTCTCAGAACGTTCTTTCTGCAAGAACTAATAGGGCAAAAATGCGTAATCTTCTAGCTGCTGCAGATGGTGCTGACCTCTTAAAAACTTCTCAGTTGAAGGTGAATAAAATAACCTCCAGTTTTCTTTTTGAGTAACATATCCGTGTGGTGTTATTATATTTCTTTTTCTTTTTTTGTGTCATGATGGTGATAGGCTAGGAAAAAGCGTTTGCGGTTTCAACAAAGCAATATTCATGATTGGGGTCTTGTCGCACTTGAGCCGATTGATGCTGAGGACTTTGTGATCGAATATGTCGGAGAGTTGATACGTTCTTCTGTAAGTATGACTTGCTTGATCATGTGTTCCGTGGGATTATTTTGTGGGTTGTAATAGTTCTGTAGTGTATCTTAGCTTCTTTGATGTTCTACTTAAGGACAGACTGTTACGTACAGTTCCTTTGAATTCGATCATGATAGTAGTTCAATATGTCAATCTCACAGATATCTGAGATACGTGAACGCCAATATGAAAAGATGGGAATTGGAAGCAGTTATCTTTTCAGGCTTGACGATGGCTATGTGGTTAGTCGCCTGTGCAATACATTAATTCTTATCTAGTTTATGTTTTCATTTTTAGTAACACTCCTGAATCAATTCTTACACTTTTGAGTCTTAGATCGATGCCACAAAGCGAGGTGGCATAGCGAGGTTTATAAACCATTCATGCGAGGTAATTGTATGCATGGCTTTGTATCATTTAGCTAGATTGTTTTGTGGATTCGAGGTTTTATAGACATTGTGCTTATGCAGCCTAACTGTTACACCAAGATTATAAGCGTGGACGGTAAGAAAAAGATATTTATTTATGCTAAAAGGCATATAGACGCTGGTGAAGAAATAAGCTACAACTACAAATTCCCTCTGGAGGACGACAAAATCCCCTGTAACTGTGGAGCGCCAAAGTAAGTTGCATCAGTTTCATATTTACTTGTGTTTTCACGTTTTCTTGGTTTTGTTACTTCCTTCTTATATATCACGCTGTTCTGTATCTTGAGTATGATGATCTGTTTATTATCTTGACTGAATGATTGTTGATGTGCAATGGCCTTAGTTTAAGTGTGTGTAATGCTTTTGAAAACAGGTGTCGTGGATCACTTAACTAGGAGTGATGTGGTTATTAGAAGAAACTGAATCAGGTGTGTACTATGCTCGGTTTAGCACAATATAAAGATGTTAATTAGTTAGGCAAAGATTTTCTAATGAGCAAGACTTTGGCTTGTTTAGAATGTTTTTGGTTGCCTTTCGCATGGAGAGAAGGATGAATCTCACTTCTGCAACATACATTTCCAGCAGCAGATGAGTCTCCTCTCTTTTAATACAAACTGTAACTATTTTATTCCCACATACTAACACTTAGAAAAGCTGCTTTTCTTCTTCTCTCTTTTGTGGATATTATTGTTTTTCCTTTGTTGTTATCGTCGTCAACAAAACGAGATATAATGAAGGCCAAGTTAATAATAAATCTACTTTATAACTCCTTATCTATTTAAAGAAAGGAGGTGAATCTTTATTTTGTGTTTCGTGCAACAAAACAAAAGGTTATTATTGCTAAGAACTTTTTTTAGATGTCCATTTGAAAAAAAATGCCAACTTACAAAAATTAGACCTTTGTTGGATTGGTTTCATTTAGACAGAAGGAAAGGAGAAGAGAGAGATTATCATTGTTACGGCTCAATGAAAGCAAAAAGGTTTATTTGTTATTGTTTTGCATTTTTTTTATAATCTTTTTGTGCCGTCTTAATGTAGCATGTTTGTTGTTTATATCACATTTTAATGTTTTTGTTTTGGTTTGCAGGAATTGTAAAAAAATATATTATCAATCTCATAATTCCATTTCCTCAACCCCATTGTCCTTGATATGGTACGTCTATTGTTATCTATGTATTTAGCTTCCCCATTTTTTATTTCTTATCATTACAACTAATTTGGCAGTTTGACTTGAGATTTTAATTTTTAACTAAACGGAGAAAATCAAAATTGCTTCATGAGACGCGAAAATGCACATGCCTATTTTAGAGGACATACGAACTTTTTGACGATTTGGTAAATTTGGGACCTCTACTTTTACTCTTTATAGTTAAAGGAGAGGTTGGTCAAAAGGTAAATGCTGGGGAAGTGTTCTCTTCCTTCCTCTGACGTTTTTGGGTTTGCCAAAGAACAATTTATTCGTTTTCTTGTCGTTGGGGTACCACATTTCTCTTTTAAAAATAATCTGTTGTTTTAAAACTACATGTATTATGTATATTCATCATTAAGACTAGAATACAATAGTTGAAAATACAAAAGACTACGAGGTGGTGTGAATTAGTTTCAGAAATTGCAGTTGTTTTTATAATTGTTTGGTTACATATTTTATGCAAAAGAGATTATTACTTCTTTAAATCTCCATGAGGACGTGATGCATGTGTTGAATGCGGGTGCTGCATTCATGTACTGAATAGTCCTGGTTAATTCATGTTGATTTGATGTGGAACAAAGTCTTTGTTTTGGTTAACCTGTAGAATCTTAGGCGAAAGACTGACTTACTCACCTCAGTTTCCAAAGTTAAAAAAAAGTTTAGGTTTTCTTGCCACTTAAAATGTTAAGGATGGTAGAGCTGAATTTTTGTTTCTCTTGGAAGAAGAAACATAGAGTCAAACAAAAACTAGTGGAATTAAGTCTTCGTCTAAATTTTTACCATTTAAATTGAATGAAAATTGATGAACTTAAACATTCTTTTAAAGTTTTACTGTTTAAATTAAAAAATGCTAAAAACTATATAACTAATTCCACTAAAGATGAAAAAATAAATGGAAGTAAGAATATTCTACAGAGTAATTGTAAAAATGAACTATATTAATTTGTTCAATTAAGTTTACTATAAGATCCATAGTCTTGTAAGTACAAATTAGTTATTACAAGAACGAGGTCCTCGGCTTTTGAAACAGCATATCGTAATGTAGAAGACTCACTCTCAGATATAGGCTCTCAATGGTGACCATAGGAATGAGTGAGAACACTTAATTCCTCTTCGTTCCTAAAAAAATACACCATTCACAAGGAATAATTATTACACATGATTCATTCTCATTCCTTATTTTGCAGAGAATTAAAGAGTAAAACTATTACTTGGGAAGGAACAATTATTCCTCTACATTCCTATTATTTTTGTTCATTTTAATTCTTTTCCTTTTCATTCCTACTATTCCTCTATTGGTCACCATTCAAAGCCATAGAGTTCCTGTAAAGATTCGTATATAATTTTACTATCAAATTTCTCTTAATATAGGTTAACGGTTAACCATATGGTAAATCTTTAGGGAAAGATGACAACTATGTACTAAAGTTGATCAATCATCTTGCCTTGTTTTCACCTCCTGGAACACGAGTTTACATACCCTCCGACTCCAATAATTTGATAAATACATTTTTTGTTCCTTTTTTTTTTGGCAAATTAAAAGTTTAATTAAAAATAAAAGTTTAGATATGGCAACATGAGTTAACAAATTGTTTGAGCTATGAGATAGGTTTCATGGCAAAAGATAAAAACATGAAAACAAAAATAATCTATATTATGATTTTTTTAGGTTGAAAACATCAATATCAGACGGTAGCGATAAAGAAGTGCAAGACCCAAGGGGAAATGAAGCTGCAATTGAGTCGAAAAGATAGACCGTCTCATAAAAAAAAGAGGTAAAAAGTTGTTTCATCTGGCAACTCGAGAAAACCTTAACACAACAGATATAAGAAAAACACAAACAAAGACAGTATTCAACGTCTCAGAAAGAACACTCATCTGACACACCTAGATCCAACACTAAGTCGGAACTACACTAACTTACAACGCTTAAAAAATGCTTGTTCACTTTATCAAGATCATTCTCCGATGTCGGCTATCACATAACCAAGGAGCAATACGTCTATGAAGCCTTACTACACCTAATGCAAGGTAAATGAAGACACAAATCCAAATTCGAAGATCCACAGTCTAACCGCGCTCGCGGAACAAAGCACTCCAAATGGGCAGACAAGCAACATCCAAATCTCCTAATAAAACCGATGCGACACCAACCAAAGACAAGGAAGGATCGTTGAAAGTTGCCTAAAGTGAAAGAGAAGCACACACAGCCACCATGCAACAAATTCGCTGAGCCCAGCAGACCACTACTTTCACCAGACCTTCACTCGCCCAAAAGAGATAGGACCAGAGAATCCTTATTGGAGGAGGCTAATCACAGTGGAGGGAGGATACACTAGAAAAGCCGGCCAGAGAGGAGATCAACCATCTCTGCAGCCGCTACACCAAATGAATCAGAGAATAAGCCACCTTAACAAACGAGAAATTAGCAGAGTAAAGGTGCCTTCACGAAGCGACAGTGACCAACCCTAACTGGAGCTGCTGCCGTCCTTTAGCCGGGCAGATCCGCAAGGGAGAGCCTTCTTCACACCTTCACTTTTCATTAAACCCTTGTCGATCGTCACCATGCACAGGTTACTCTGCCTTGAACCACCGAAAACAGATCTAGTATTGCTTCACATCCAAGAAGCCCACTGCTATAAAGGAAAGAAAACTAAAGAAAGATAAGAGAGAGCCCTCTCACAGCATCGGACGACGCCAACGAGGCAAGGAAAACACGACTAGGTTGTGAGGCAGGAGAAGAGTTGAGAGAAAATGATAGATCCTTAGGATGGATTGCACTCTTAGTTGGTATCGTTGAAAGGATAAGCTTGTTCTAGATTACTAACACTTGAGGTTCAAGGGATTGATCGAATGGGACCGTTAAGGGCTGCAGAATTCCCGTAGTATTCCCACTCAATTGGCTTAGGATGTGACACACAAAGACACCAAATGGAGGTTGCTGTTGGAAATGACCCTTACCGAACAACAAAAATGTTCAAGAATAACAAAGAGAGAAAAAAATTCAAAATGAAAAGAAAATATCAAAAGTTGTATTTAAAGTTGGAAATCATTTACAATATATAGAGGACAAGTCAAAAGACTTGATCGTGGAACATAAAACTTAACTTAGCAAAATTTGAAAAATAAACGTTTTGGACAAAACAACCCTTTGCATTCAAAGTGACCCTTGGCTACTCGGTCGGGTGATCATGGTCAAGACCAACGACCTGGATCATCTTCGTGAAGGTAGGCTCGGTCGAGGGTTCAGGGTCGCGGGTAAGGTCGAGGATGATACTTCCCAAATCAGCCTGAAGTTGCTTTGAACACATCCGGGTGAGTGCTCCACGTGAAAATTCTATAACATGGTCGAGAAAAGGGATTTCTTGGCCAATTCCTGACTCCATCTGAACCAAGGTGATTTGGTCTTGATCCATTGTCCTAACTTGTCCACTTCGTCACAAACCCTCACATTTGAGTCCATGAGTTTGTACTTCCAGTCGAGCTTCCAATCTTAGTTCACTTCCCTGTCATTTCAGTTCGATACAGAACATGGTATGGTCGGTAGGGCCTGTCCCACGTTCCACCATCTAAGCTTCTTGGCTAACGTCAGTTTCAGTGCCATCTGCATCCGTCCTTGGTCCATTGGTACGTCCCAAACCATCGTTTTTTGGTTCATCCTGGTCCGTAACATCTTCCTATGTAGCATGATTTTTATCATTCCGCTTTTCTTAAAAATGATTTGTCCACAATTCTGGATCATCTGCAACAAAAGGAGATAAGACAAAAACATTAAAACTTGGTGGAATATCACAATTTCCTTGAAGATCAAGTTGGTAAGCATTGTCATGAAATCAGTTGACAACCGTGAATGGACCATCCTTTCTTGGCATCAATTTGTACTTCCTTTCCTCGGTAAACCTTTCCTTCCTAAGATGGATCTATACTTGGTCTCCTGGTTTGAACACCACTTTGCGCCTGCTGTTGTTCGCATACTTCTCGTATTGCTTAGTATTTGCTTCAATATTGACCCAAACCCTTTCATGCAGCTTCTTAACGTCTTTAACTTTCTTCTTGCCATCCACACTTATACGATCTCTCAAAGGTAAATGCAATAACTCCACTGGTGTTCAAGGGTTAAAGCCATATACAATTTTAACGAGTGAGTATTTGGTGGCAGAATGCATTGAATGGTTGTATGCAAACTCTACATGCGGTAAGTGTTCTTCCCATGTTCCGAGATCCTTCAAGGATGAGAAGGAGGGTAAAGGAGAATCCAGACCTTCAGATTGGCTATTAGATTTTGCTTCTTTGCAAATGACACACCAGCTGCAAATTCTCTCCACATCCTTCTTTAGACCTGGCCAATAGATTAGTCTTGTAGAAACTAAAATGTTCTGACTGGTCCAAAGTGATCCATTTGTTCACCTCCATGAGTTTCTCTGGCAAACAACTCCCTCAAAGAAAAGTGAGGTACGCAGAGTCTATTATCAAAGAACAAGAAACCTTGTAGCCTAAAATACTTGCCTACGGCATGTCTGACACAAGCTAAGAAAGGGTTTTTAAAATCCGGGTCATTCAAATACAAGAGATCGATTGCAATACTTAGGGGTCGAATTCCACAGAGACTCAAGATAACCCAATAGATTATCAGATTTCGAATTATGCTAAACGACACTGAATGTAATGAAAGCAATGCAGTAAAATTGGTTGTAAATCATATGGGAAAAATGTCAAGCTCAGGGAATTCTCGGGAAATCAGGAATGCAAGCTAATCAGTCAATCAAGATTCTGTTATGTTCTAGAGCTCAAACACAATGATAAAGTGAACCAGCTGTCGCTGCGAAAACTAGAAAATCAAATTTCTTTGCAAGTTCTAAAGTATAAACATGCAATAATATTATGTTAAATAAGTTCACAAGATCCCTAAATCAAATTCCTTTCCAGATAGGTACTTTGCTCATCTAAGCTTCTTCTAGCTAATTAACCAACTTTCGTTGCGAGAATTAACTTATTATTAATAATCTAATTCGTCTGTTCAGATCAAGCATTAATCACAACCTAGATGAAGAACTAGTGTTCTAGAATCCTGAACTAACCAATCAACTTAACAATCCATGAAATCCCTAATGAGAAATCTTAAACCTAACTAGCAAACGACTCAAACATGGAGATTGAAACAATAAACATGATTGAATAAGATTGCATAAAAGAAATCAATAGAGAACAAAAAAGAGTTCTGAATCTTCTCTGAAGGAGTCTGAATTCTTCTCTCTAAAACTCTGCTACAAATCTCTCTATATAAAATAAAGCTTAGATAAATGATAAGATTAAAACAATGAGTTAAAAACCTAAAATATAGTCTAAAATACAAGTCTTTAATGAATTCAATTCCCAAAATCTTAGTTTTAAGGGGTAAAAAGAAGCGCATACCTGCGGGACATTACATCAGCCACTACATTCTTCTTACCTTGTTTATACTTGGTAATATAAGGGAATGTCTCGATGAATTCCACCCAGCGTGTGTGTGTCTTGTTCAGATTTTGTTGGCTCTTTGAGATATTTCAGAGACTCATAATCCGTGTGTATAACAAATTCTTTCGGCCACAAGTTGTGCTGCCAAGTCTAAAGTGCCCAGAGCAACGCATATAGTTCTTTGTCATACTTGGGATCATTGAGAGTTGTACCTCCTGGCTTCTCACTGTAGTAAACCACATGTTACATGTCCTCCATAAGAACAACACCAATACCAACACCTGAGGCATCGCATTCTATCTTAAAGGTTTTAGCAAAAATCCGGAAGAACAAGAAGTGGAGCAGTGGTTAACTTCCCTTTAAGAGTTTGGAAAGCATCCTCCTGAGTTTGTTCCCACTTAAAGCCTACGTTCTTCTCGATAACCTTGGTTAGTGGTGGGGGGGGGGGGGGAAATGGTGCTGAAGTCACAGACGAATTGCCTGCAGAAACCAGCTAAGCCATGGAAGCTTCAGACCTGATCTATGGTCTTGGGACTTGGCCATTCCCAAATTTGTTTGACTTTCTCTTCGTCCACTGTAATACCATCTACACCAACAACAAAACCAAAGAAAACCAGATGATCTGCTCCAAAAGTGCATTTAGAGAAAACAGCAAACAAACGCTCAGTCTTTAAAACTTCAAAGATCTTTTCTAATTGTTCCACATGTCCATGCAAGCGCTGGCTATATATTAGGATATAATCAAAGTATACCACCATGAATTCACCTATGAAGGACCTGAGTACATGATTCATTAATCATATAAAGGTGCTAGGTGCGTTTGTTAGCCCAAATGGCATCAAAAGCCGTTTCAAAGTGACCCATGTGCCACAATTCCTTCTTCATATAAACCATGTTTGGTTTTGAAAACAGTTTTCCACTCTTCCCCTTTTTTCATACGGATTTAATAATAGCCACCTTTAATACCTTTAGAGACTTATTATAAATTCTTAATCTTGACTTAAACCTAAAACTAAAATCTACGCTTGAGAAAAAAAACATTGGGAGCATCAATCCTCTAGTAAGCTAAAAAACAATTACTTGATATTATGATTTTATAGCTGAATTTTATGTGAATATATATGTGTGTATATATATATACATACTCATACTATATATATGATATAAAATTATATATTATGATTTTGTAGCTGAATTTTATGTGAATATATATATACAGACACACACACACTCATATTAAACATGAAATAAAAGGTGCATAAACATGTTTTGTTTCTGTTTTTTTAGGGTTTTCTGCAAATAAACCCATCACCTTACTCGAATTTGCAACTCAACCCATCACCTTCGGAAAATGCAGGTCAACTCCTCACCACGAAGTCAAACCGTAATATAACCCTCGTCTGTGTATTGATTTTGCAGCCCGTATATAGCCGTGTATTATCATCCAAAACTACGTCGTTTTGATTATTCAAAGAAAAACAAAGAAACACAAAATGGAGTTTCGAACTGGCGACCACTTAGACAAATCCTCATGCACAAAAACCACTTTGCTACAACCGGTTTCATTGTATTAATAAATCTCAAAGCAGGCCTAACCAAACTGTTCGTCTAACCAAATTGTATTAATAAACCACTTTGTAATAATACAATGAAAACGGTTGTAGCAAAGTGGTTTTTGTGCATGAGGATTTTTCTGAGAGGTCACCAGTTCGAAACTCCATTTTGTGTTTCTTTGTTTTTCTTTGAATAATCAAAACGACGTAGTTTTGGATGATAATACACGGCTATATACGGGCTGCAAAATCAATACATGGACGAGGGTTATATTGCGGTTTGACTGCGTGGTGAGGAGTTGACCTGTATTTTCCGAAGGTGATGGGTTGAGTTGCAAATTCGAGTAAGGTGATGGGTTTATTATCAGAAAACCCTTTTTTATCATTCTCCATCTTATCACTCTATATATTTTTTCAATATAACACCAACTATATTCTCATATCTAATCTAATAATATTGATGATCTATTCATTGGTAATGAGGGATAGGGCAACATATATTATACATAAAGGTAATCAGGGAAAGAGTAGAATGCCAAAGAAAAAGAAGGGGGAAAAGGAAAAGCGACTTATTACTCTATGAACTAAGTATTACATGTTCATTCATACACGATTTATTGTGTCAGACCATAAACTACATGATCAATTAAAATATGGTCAATTTCATCAAAGCCGCAATTAAAAATGGTTTATCCATTAGCAATTGCTAACGTGGATAGACGAACAGTTTGGTTAGGCCTGCTTTGAGACGTGGATAGACGAACAGTGTCGATCGATACCCCCGTTTGGTGTCCATCGACATTCAAAACTTGTGTCGACTGCGATCAACAAAGGTCCGTCATGACTCGAAAATTCGCGATTTTTCATTGGTGTCGACCGACACTCCTCCTGGGTGTCGACAGACACCACTTTGGTGTCGATCAGGTCGGTCGACAAACGTCCGTCGGGAGTCGAAATTTCAAGATTTTTGATTGGTGTCGATCGACACCTCCATCTGGTGTCGATCGACACCATGTCTGTGGCTCCAAAATCTCCATCAAACTCTGCAGTACCCACAAAATTTTCTTCTTCTCTCGGCATGATGGCGTTGACATGATGCCTTGGATTTGAATCAGTCTTTCCAGGAAGAAAACCCTCTTGCCTTTTTATGGATGAAGCGGTTTGTGCAACTTGAGTGTCCAGCTTCTTGACATGGGTGCTCAATGTTTCCAATTTGCTATTCAGGTCTGTGTAAATGGAATCCAACTTTCCATTGAAGTCAACTGCCAACTTTGTCTGACCTTCAAGAACTTGCTCTAGCATGCCCTCCAATTTGCTTGCTGAATTTGGTGTAGGGATTGGTTGTTAAGAGGAAGAGCCATATGTCCTTGTGGAGTTGTTGTTGCTCTGAAAAGAAGGCTTCTGGAACTGAGGTTGTTGAGTGAATACAGACGAGTTCTGACTGCCTGTGAAGGCTCTCCTCTGACCATAACCATTGAAAGCATTCTGAAAACCCGTTCCACCAACATAGTTCACATCCTCTTCTTTAGCTGGTTCAAAAGTCTCAACCTTTGTAGCAAATTGCATTTGCTTTTGGCCTACAAGAATGCTGTGAACAGAGTCTAATTTTGCCTTCACCTCAGCCATCTGACTACCATCA
The DNA here is from genome assembly GCA_010577795.1 of Isatis tinctoria. Classification (NCBI taxonomy): domain Eukaryota; kingdom Viridiplantae; phylum Streptophyta; class Magnoliopsida; order Brassicales; family Brassicaceae; genus Isatis; species Isatis tinctoria. The sequence goes on from CM021250.1 coordinate 22,661,938, forward strand.
ATGCCTCCAGCTGCTTTCTTCCTCTCAAAATCTGCATTCTTGGTACTATTGCTAGATACCAAGTTCTCAATAAGCTTTTTGGCTTCAGCTGGACTTCTAGTGTTGAAGTTTCCTTCACTTGCAGCATCTAAAGCCATCTGATACCTCCAGTCAATTCCCCTGAAGAAAATTCCCAGCAGCTGAACATCACTGAACCCATGATGGGGACAGTCTCTTTGATAAGATCTGAATCTCAACCAAGCAGCCTTAAAAGCTTCAGTAGTTCTTGGGAAAATGTACAGATCTTTGTTCTCAGCTCTTCAGACCTTGCATCATCAAAAAAGTTGTTGAGGAAGGCATTCTTGGTATCAAACGAAGTGGTTAGAGAACCTGGACTCTCATTCTTGAGCCAATAATGCATCCCTAGCAAGAGAATATGGGAAGAGCTTGCACAGCAGATAATCCTCTGAGACTCCATCACCAAGTCTTCATACTTCTCAATATGGTCCATTGGGTGCTCATGAGGAAGACCATGAAAAGGGTGCTGACCCACAAGAGTGAAGTAGACAGGCTTCAGCTCAAAGTCGTTCCTTTGGAAGGGAGGAGGACGGATTGCAGACCTGTTTTCATAGAAGAGATCAGGCCTGTTAAAAATCAGCGAGGGTCCTCCCTATAGCAGCATTCGCAGCATCTTGTACAATGACTTCTTGGACAACATTTCGCTGATCATCAATTTGGTCACCATTGTCATTATAAGCATGACCCTCTTGGTCTCTTAAGACTCCAGCAGCATCAGGTCCAATGATAACTCTCCTCATGTCTGCTGATCTCTTTGTTTTTAAGTTCGTTCGTTCAAACTCTCTCAACTCCTGATTTGTAAGATGATCCCCTTTGTTGCTTCTGGTAGTGCTAGAATGCATACACCTGAAACACAAGAAAAGAGAAAGAACAAATGTGAGTAAACAAGAAATAAAATGTTTAGTCTAAATTATATTGTAATCTAATGGCGAATTCAATGAGTCCAAGGCAACAACACCAAAATTTGATATGCTGAAATTTACCCTTTGAACTACTCTCTCAAATTAAGAGATCAATTGCAGTACTTAGGGATCGATTTCCACAGAGACTCAAGATCACACAATAGATTATAGGTTTTCGAATTAAGCTAAATGAGAATAAATTAATGGAAACAGTGCAATAAAATTGGTTGTAAATCAGATGGGAGAAACGTCAGGCTCAGGGAATTCTCAGGAAATCAGGAATGCAAGCTAATCAGTACATCAGGATTCTGCTATGTTCTAGAACTCGAAACACAATATTCAAATCAATCAACTCTCGTTGCAGAGATTTCTATGTCTAGATCCTAGAATTCCAAATCTCTTTGCAAATTCAAAGGCTCAGACATGCATTAAATTCAAGTTCGATATGTTCACAAAATACCTAAACCAAATCTCTTTGCGAATAGTTATTTTGCTCATCTAAGGTTCTTTCTAGCTAATTAACCAACTTTCGTTGCGAGAATCAACATATGATCAATCTAACTCGTCAGTTCAGATCAAGCATTAATCACAACCTAGATGAAAAACTAGTGTTCCATAATCCTTAACTAACAAATCAACTTAACAATCCATGAAATCCCTAATGAGAAACCCTAAACCTAACTAGCAGACTACTCAGACATGGAGATTGAAACAATAAACATGTTTGAATAAGATTGCATAAAGAAATAAGAATAGAGATTAAAGGAGTTCTGAATCTTCTCTGAAGGAGTCTGAATTCTTCTCTCCAAAACTCTAGCTTAGAATAACAGATAGGTCTTAACAATGACCTTAAAAACCCATAAAAATAGTCTAAAAATATGGAAAACACGTTTGACACTTAATTGTAAATATTATGAGCTTCAAGGATCTTTTTGCAACTCCGCAAAGCCTGGAAAACGCGTCTTGAAATTGCCGTCAGGAATTGGTGTCGACCGACACCAGGGATGGTGTCGATCGACACCATCTCTAAAATTTGCCTCCGAGTTGAAATCTTTGGCACAACTTCCTACTTAACTCCAGAATGATCCATAATCTCCAAATAAGCTCCAAACGTACCTAAACCTGCAAATGACTCTAAAAGACTCCAAAAAAACTAAAAAGACTCTCTATATACAACTTATATCATGGCTAAAAACACTAAAAACCATGATATATCAAGGAGACTCTATGGAGGGAGGGATAAATTATCCGAACTTGAAACACATGTTGAAGATAGGGATAAATTAAGAGAAGCAACAATTTTGACACACAAAAAAAAAGGGTTGATGAAATCAAAAGTTTCATCCTCTTTAAAGTCCTATGATTACAGAAAGAGTATTTAAGTGGGACAATATCAGGCAAGATAAAGCACAAAAAAAACTATATAGAAATATCTTATAAACTTGAGCATTTAAATGCATTAGAGTTTCCAAGGATTCTAGCACATAGATTGTGCTGTAAAGTGAGGTTGGGCTCAAATCATGCTCATAAGAAATATCATCCCAAACAGAGGATTATGAAATGGAACAATTCTTATTGTAGTAACCATGGAGAATATAGTGATTGGAGCAGACATACTGTCAGATAGCAATTGGAATAAGTATTGATCCTTAGGATCATGCTTTCACCAGAAGATGCACAACATCCTTTCACTATAAGAAGAAGATAGTTTCCAATACGAGTATTGTATGCTATCAAGATCGGCAAGAGTCAATGAAAAATATAAGATAGTATTGCATCACTACAAGAAAAAAGCGTATTGATAGCGTCCGAATAATGCTATCGTATGATACGTTAGCGTTAAGTTAAACGCTCTATCATCGCCCGCGATAAAAAGTCCGACACTTTAGATAGTGTTTTTTGTAAATGCTATGGTCTGTATTTTTAAGATAACGTTTTTTTATCTTCTATTGCTTTAGATATGATAGCATTTATTTGGACACTAACCTCCTTTGCCCCTCCGTACTTGAAAAAAAAAGCTTATTTGTCCTTGTTATAAAATTTAATTTCTTTTTTATTTTTGTTTAAATAAAGGTGAAAAGACAAGTTAAGGTTTAATGAATCACTTAAATTACGAACCAACCAAATAAAAGTCAATTGGGCTTTGGCCCAAACTTAAATTTGAACGCAACCCATAGCTGGACCCCAACCCAACGAAAAATAACTTTTTTTAATCTATTTCTTAATCATACTATTCGTACTAGTTGATCTAGTCGTACTAGTTAACCTAGTCATACTAGTTGATAGTATTTGACTTAATAATCGTACTAGCCGTACTAAATCTACCAGCAATATATTTAATCAATTCCTTGTTTTTGTAGCATGATGAGGAAGTTGTAGAAGAACAAATGCGGCTCCTCGGATATTTCTTCAATGCCACCACATATGGAAAAGGAGGCAAGCTAAGTAGCAAATGCGTGCAACACAAATTTAAGGAGAATGAATTTCCGAATTTGGATGATCAAGAGAAGAGTTGGTTTCTGAAAGCACCTATTTCACATGAAGACTTATGCAACGAGAAAGGTGATGGGGCTGTGGATTTTGCTTATACGCACCTATTTCCATCGATTTTAATTTATTTTCAATATAACGAGTTTTATCGATTCTGCTTTATTTTTTGTAGGTAGAGTAAATGTAGATAAAGTCTGAACTCCTACAAAGGTGAAAAACCAGCAAAAGACCTAGTCTTCAAGCCCAAACAGAAAAAAAAATGATTAAGAAGCGTAAGAGGAGTAAGGGCATGTTCGTTTGCAACTCGCAGCGATCTGCGACTGCAACATGTGACAGCTTTTTGTTTGTTTGCAGGTCGTAGCGACTTGTCGCAACAACCTACGACTGGTCGCTAATTTTTTTATTTTTAGACCTGCATGCGACCAGTCGCTGTGACATGTAAACGAACAATAACCTGCAACACTTAGTCGCAGTCGCAAGTCACAGTCGCAGGTCGCTGCGACCTGCAAAAGAACAGGCCCTAAGACTCCAATGCTTAAAAGAAAATCGAATCGTTCACGTTCAGTGAATGACCCTTTTGTTAGTACGTGAGAATGAATTGAGCTTAGGCTTTGGCTTATGTTGTGTGTTTTTTTTATAATTTGTCTTTGTTTTTTTCAAGATTTGGACATATATGCAAGTTTTTTTATGTGTTAAATTAAAAGGTATAACTAGCACAACTAAACCAACTACAAGTGAGTTTAAAAAAAGGTGCGGCAGCAAAATAAATGTGTGACAGCAAAAAAACGGGTCCCAAAAAACGTGGAAGTTAAAAATAGACAAAAAGAGAAAATGAATAAAAAATACCCACTTGCGCTGTCAGAATATAAAATGAATAAAAAAATGACCACTTGCGCCGTCAAAAGAAAAAATGAACCCTATTTTGTAACAGAGTCGTACTAGTTTTCTAGTCGTACCCACTGTCCATGAAGTTGGAATTTGATGGTAAAATTTTGTAATCAGTCGTACCATACCTTAAAACAAACTTTTGTAGTTGTACTTATGAAATTGAGTAAATAAAGTACATTTAACATATTGTAATGCTATAACTTGTATAAAAGTACAAACTTTCATGGTTTTCATGTTTGTGTGGTTAAGTTTTTTAAAGGAACCTTAAAAGTCTAAGGTAGATTGTGAGTAGACATTACATTTTATGGATCAAAATTTTTTATGATCAAATTTATTTAATTATGAAATGTTCAAATAGGTTTGCACATGTTCTATGGCATATTTTATATGTAAATATGTTTACAAACACGTTAGTAAATGGTGTTATTTAAATATTTGTACAAAGCATAGTCATACTAGTTTTACCAGTTGGACTTGAGTACAACTAAAATATAGTTGTACTAGTTGTACTGAAAACGAGCGATGTTCTCCAACAAATTCCGGTGGTAAGACTTATTGCGACTTTATCTCTTTAGGTGCAACCCATTCAGACATATGAGAAACTTGATAATTTTTTCCTCGAGTTTGCCAATGCCCATTGATCTTCCAAATAATATTTGGAGTTTTGTAGATGAAGTTCCCAAATAAAAACATCCTCATCATTCTAAATATATGATGATTTCTTCGTGTTAAAGACAAATGGATAGTAACAACTTTTCAGCTGGGATGTAGTTGCATCATCAAAACCTTTTGGCAAATGTTCAAATAGATTTACACATGTTGTATGACCTATTTTATATGTAAATATGTTAGTAAATGTGTTATTTACATATTGTAGAAAGCATAGTCGTACTAGTTTTCCTATTTGGACATGAGTACGACTACATTGTAGTTGCATGGATAGTAACTACAATGGATGTAACTAATTTTTAGCTGAGATGTAGCTGCATTATCAAAACCTTTCTGAAAATTCCCTCCACTAATCCAACATAAGTGACATCTTCCAACGATTTCCTCATCACTAAAGTGTGAATCTCATATTCTCCAGAATTCCATATAATTTGATAACCATCTTTTGAATAGAATCCTCCATAATCAAAACATATGATTGTGCAACATTTACTCATTTCCCCCTGAAAAGAAGAAAACAATCGTTATAACTTATACTAGTTGTTCTAGTTATACGCGTTATGCTAGTTGTACACAGTCGTACCCAGAAAGTTTAATTTTTAGTACGAATCATCGCGATTTATTACGATTCATTGCTCAGTTAATATCTCATTTAATTAACAATGTCAGTTTCTAATAGCCTTACCCAACAAATTCAGTAACTCGAATGAGCAAAAAGAAATCAAAATTTTCTTTAATATTAAAATCCCTAATTGAGATGAAACTATGTATAATTGTTTTTCCTATCACATAAACATGATAATTCAATCATGAAATCGAAAATAGCCCGAAAAAGAGCAACAACTAACCTTCAATTTCAGCATCTGATTTCGTCAATGAGCAAAAGGAAATCAAAATTTTCTTTACTATTATAATCCCTAATTGAGATCAAACTATGTATAATTGTTTTGCCTATCACATAAACATGATAATTCAATCATGAAATCGAAAATAGCCCGAAAAGAGCAACAACTAACCTTCAATTTCAACATCTGATTTCGTCAATGGTGGAAAGTGAGAGGAAGGAGACGATGGGAGGGGTGAGTAGGGTCCTCTTCTTTTCCAATTTTTTTTTTTTTTTTAAATAAGTGAAGGTTAAAACAGACAAATCATATAGCAGAGGGACAATTAGATTTGAGGAGGGCAATTAGAATAACCTTCTTGTACGGAGGGACATATGGGGTTAAAGTCCCATTTATTTGGTGTTATTAATTAGCTATATTACAGCATAAATTTTTTATAATTCAGTTTTTTATATAATTTGTTTTTATAATTTATTTAGTAGATTTTGTTATTTATGAATACATTAAATAAAAAAAATTCATTTTATTTGTAAAAATGAAAAACCTTTTACATAATGTCAATTGGAGTTTACAAAAAATAAAGACAAATGTAATCTCTATAGGGAACTTGAACTTCCTGAGCATGGATTCTACACACACTGCTTCTATGTAAGTCCAACGAGAAACCAAACCTGGTCTTGAACAAACGGATTGTTTCGGCTAGCCTTCCCAAAGCACCCACGCAACTAGTTTTGGCTAGTCCCAATGATTAAGCTCCACGCAATAACACTAAGTCCTCCCGATTTACTTAAATCTGCGGAGAAGAACCATGAGAAACAAACTTGAGGCCATTAACGTTTGTATCAGAGATTTGATAGCAAGTCAATGATGCCTCTAGTTACCATTTGCATTATCGATAGGTTCAATTAGGACCAAAAGTTCTTGCAAAGCCTAACATTCATGCTCAGGAAGAAGCAACTTTCTTACCTGCAAGTTTAAAAGTCTCTTTTGACTACCCCACGCATTTACATTAATCATAATTGAAAGACGAGTACATACGAGGTTTTACCTTGTTAACTGATTTCTCGTTATCAGAGATCGGGTTTCCTTCAATATTCAAGTTTCTCAAACATGATAGTGTACCTAAAACCTAACATTTGGGAACACGGTTTATTATTAGATCAAGGCAGATACTTGCTACGAGCTAGACAAGGCGAAAAGTTTGTTTTCACTTGTACATATATATACCTCTAAACCAGATAGTCCAGTGACCATATTATTTCCCACATCCAGATTCAGTGCAAGTTCCGCTGGGAGAGACTAAACATTTAAGGGTAAAGGAAATAAGTCATTATCAATATATAAAAGAAGATTGTGGAAGATTGTATGTATCTATGGAAGAAAGGTTACCTTGATTCACTGTGGGCGAGTCTTAGTTCTCTCAAATCAGAGCATGACTTGAGAGACCAGCCAGTACCTTCTATCTTGCAGTCAGATAAAGAAATCTGAAGCAACAACGATTAGATTTTGATCTCAAATTAATTGTGATTCCACAAACGGGAGTAAAGAAATGAAACTCAGGCTTTACTAACTTTTGAGAGGTTTTTCGATTGGAAAGTGAGTCACCAATTTCATGGCTAGGTTCCTAGAAAGAACAGTATCAATCCAAAACAGAAACAAGTATATTTAAGTGAATGAAATTGTTGTGGCAAGTATAAGAGTAACATGTTGATTTGATCATGTAAGAACATACCAAGACTATTCAAGTCTTTCAGTAGATCTAGCTTGTAAATGGAGGAGATTTCACTGTCTGCATCATGTGTGACAATAAAGCGAATTCATCAAGTGAGACGATTAAGCGAATGCGGCAGTTTTCGACGAGATCCATCTCAAGGCCATACTCTTATATATGGAATGTCTGAACAAAAAGTTGAGAAATAATTAATTGTTTATGCCTAAAGAAAATCAGGACCAAGACTCTAGGGTTTATGTCTATGAACTCTAATGTGGAAGAAAAGAGAGTCAATCAATCCTCGCGAATTATTGAGAGGCGTCTGGTTTCTTCCTCGACGCGACCAAGCTACCTTTGGATCCGTTCACAGACTTCGATCCTCCTATTATCGATCTCATCCTTTTTTGATGGCGAGACGACGTCGTGCGACTCTCTCGTCAACAGCTTCCGCTAATCCCTCCGGTCAACTCAGGTTTTCAATTTCTCAACGTCGGAGCAGGTGTTTGGGGCGGAGCTGCTGCATTTTATTAAGAACAATATGAGCTTGTTTCGGCCGAGGTTGGCTCTGGAGAGGGTCGTCATCGGTTGCCGCAGGCGGAGATGCCATGGAGAAGAGGGAGCTGAGTCGAATCGCAAGAACTAGACGAGACAAAATTGGTCGGCAGCGAAATTAGAGGCGGCCGACGACGGTGACGTAGATAAATATAAGTTTTCTTCTCTTTTTTGGGGGTTTGGGGATTTTTCGATGTATTAATCTGAAATGGAGAAGAATCTGAGAGAGAAACTAACCAAAGCGAGAGAAAATCAAAACAAAAGTAGCTGCCATGTTTGTAGACGGAAGTCGAGAGATCGGAAGAGGAGGAAGAAGATTAGATAAAACCTAAAGGATGAAAGATCCATTTTTTCTTTCTTTTTTTCTTCTAACACACGCGGGCAACCAAATTTTTAAGTCCCGCTTCAAGTTCTCGTAGCGGTTTTCAAAGCGCCAATCGAAAAAAATGGCCGCGTGTATTTTGTTTGTCCCGTTTAATATTTTATAATGACATATTATTTGTGCTGTTGGATAATTTTTTATGACATTGTCGTACCCGAATTGTGCACCTATTATAGCAAAAATAGATTGCTATAGAAATTAATCGTGTAGCGTTTTTTGTTTTGCGATGACGTGTTTTTCAATAGCTATTATGTTTTTCTGTATTATACTCTATAATTACATATTTAAAGCGCTGTTGTATATTGTTTCGTGACATATAGTACTATCGATTTATGCACATATTTTGAAAAATTATTTGCAATAGGATAGGATTTTGTAGCTTTGTATTCGTGCTATAATGTACGATTTCATGTCTTTGAGTTTCTGTTATATATTATTCAATCATAGCACTGTTTAACATGCAATTTCAATTGTATTTAGTTCCATATTTGTTATTTGAAAAACTTGAATTGCATATAATATAACTTGTTTTATTCAAACACCCTAAAATCATAAATGCAATTATCCAAATTAAGCAAACAGAGGCAATACATAGAAAAACTCCAGCACATTAGTCTTCAAAGAGTCTCCCATTTCTTGCATCGTTTTGCATGTTTTGGATAGCTGTCCTGACGTGTGGTTCAATGTCTCCCTCCTCTTCCTCAATTCGTATTAAGTAGCCAAGATGAGCAAGAGATCGTCTATACTCCAGTTCTGAGATCTCCTCCACATCAAGATCCATAGCAGTTCCATGATTGTCATTTGGTTGTTATTGTGGTTCTGCTTGTTGTGGTTGTCATCGGAGTGCGGGGAGCGTGAGGACGATTTGCTTCGCTGCCATTGATTGTGTAGCAAATGGGAGTCAGTTCAGGCATTTCTGTCTTCATCAACCAACTCATCCATATCCACTAATACTGGCAATGGGCCAACTTCTGCATTTCCAGCAGCATCATCTTCTTCATTGTGTCTTCTCGTTGGACATCTCATAGCAACATGCCAACTTGATTTGTCATCTACCCGTGAATAAAACACTTGCTTTGCTTGAGAGGCTAGTATGTATGGATCTTTTTCATAGGAGACTTGACTTTGGTTAAGGTTGACAAGTGTGAAGCCATCTTCTTCCCTTACTCTGTTGCCTCTATTTGCCCATTCACACCGGAATATAGGAATATAAAAGACATTGTACTCAAGGAGTATAATCTCTACCACTCTTCCATAGTAGGACACAACATCAACTATCGGAGAATTGTCTTTTGCACTAGCTCTACACATCGCTATGGCCTCATGTAACACCCCACTATTCTGTGTTTGCCTATCAATCGAAACGGTGTGAAAACGATGGCCGTTGACAATGTAACCCGTGTATGACCTTCCACTTGTACGAGGACCGTATGCTAACAACTTAAGTGCATCTTCATGATGTTCTGAACTTAGAGGATCTGTTTAAAAAAAATTTCTGTGTCAGTGTCTATACATAAAGTAAGTAAATACTACACATATATAAGAGAGGTAATAAATAACTTGCCTGTTCTTTTAGCCAGGACGCAAATTTTTGAGTATGTGTAGACCATAAAGTTCTCAAATCACGTCTACATCGTTCACTAGAGTCTTGTAGATGTTGTAGGTACATGCTTAAATCGAAAAAACAACACAGTATTAACATCATGGTTTATGTAATGCAAATGACATATGGAAAACACAAAATGAGCTAATAGAGATAAAGTAACTTACTCCACATAAGGTTCCAGCATAGCCATATTTTGAATCACAGCAAGATGTGCTATGTTCTTATCCCTCTCAGTAAGTGTACATGAAATGGCTGCGGATATAGGGTGACCCTCCAGTATGGAGCTGTTTTCATATTCAGAATTTCTATCCAATTTCTCCTCAACATTTGTAGTATTTTTCAAGAACTCATTACAGAACCGTATGCATTCCTCAGCTAGATATGCTTCAGCAATACAACCCTCGGGTCTTGCAGTGTTTCTTACAAAGTCCTTCATAAGTTCCATGTACCTGCATACTAAACGAACTGCAACTTAATAACATAAATGGTTATTGTACAATACAGACAGTAAAAAATGGTTAGAATGTACCTCTCAAATGGATACATCCAACGAAAACTGACTGGTCCACATAAGCGAGCTTCCCTACCTAGGTGGACTGTCAAATGCACCATTATATCGAAGAACCTCTCAAACATACACAGAGTTACCACAATTTCAGATTCCATTATAGAAATTGTCTCTCTGTCTATAACTCGCTGGCACAACTGGTTGAAGAAAGCACATAAGCGTCCAATTGCTATCCTAACACCTTTAGGCATCAAACCTGTAAATAAATACCATTCATGTGTTGAATATTAAAACCACAACCGCATGCATTCCTCAAATTACCTCTGTTTATACAATGAAAAATATTTCATTCACTAACCTCTAATAGCAACCGACAGTAGTTGTTGCATCAACACATGATAATCATGTGATTTAAGTCCTTTAACAGTAGAATCTTCAATCTTCACGTACCTGGATATATTTGAACAGTAGCCATCTGGACCTTTGAAGTCAAATAGACGCTTACAGAATAGTTTCTTCTCTTTGTTGGACAATGACCAAGAAGCTGGAGGAAGATATGTCCTTTTACCACGGGGTTGGGGATGCAAATCCTTCCTAATACCAAGCACTTGCTGATCTTTTGGACAGTTAATGTCATCATTTGACTTCCCACAATGCAACAATTTAGAGATAATGCTAGCAGCAACATTTCTCTCCACGTGCATCACGTCTAAATTATGCCTAACCGGCAGTTCCTAGACAAAGTAAAGACATATAATGAACGCAAGTTAAAGAAATAAAATGAAAAAATGTTAAATACATATACAGAACAAAAAAAATGAAACATACATTCCAATAAGGTAACTTGAAAAATATTGAGCGCTTCTTCTATCTAGGTAGCTCCTCTTCATCTACTGGTTCGTCCTCTTCCTCAGATTCACTAGAATTATCATCACTATCCGAGTCTGATGCAACAACAAGTGTTTTCCTCTTTCGTCCAGTGACTTTGACATTTCCAAAATCATTCTTGTAGTTTTAAAGTATTTAATAGATGTTATGACCACTCAGAATCCGACCTCTTCTCCCATGTTCAGATTTACCGTCAAACCATGATTTGTTTTCCTCTGTAAACATGTGTAGGTGGATGGGACTTCCGATGGGACATATAGACATGTTTTCTGCAATTACTCAACCACATATTGTCTGTGTGTTTCCCACACACAGAACAACCCATTTTGCCCTTTACTAAAATAGCCTGCTAGATTTCCGTATGCAGGAAAGTCTTGTATGGTCCACAGCAGCATTGCTCTTAAAGTGAAAGTAGTGTGACTGAAAGCCTCATAAGTTACATCTCCCTTCTCCCATAGATGGTTTAGATCCTCTGTAAGGGGTTCCAAATACACATTTATGTTGTTTCCAGTTGGGTTGGACCAGGAATAAGCAATGTCAACATGATGTTTTCCTCCTTCATACACTTCTCAGGTGGCATATTGTAGTTGACAAGCAAAACAGGCCAAGCAGTATAGTTTACATTCTTCATATTGAAAGGATTGAACCCATCTGTCGAGAGTCCAAGCCTTATGTTCCTTTCTTCCTCTGCAAATGACGGGTATTTGGCATTCATATGTTCCCACGTGACAGAATCAACCGGATGTCGCATCTTTCCATCACAGCTCTTATTAGTAAAATGCCACCTTAAGTCCTTCACATTGTTCTCTGACCTGAACATTATCTTGAACACTTTCTGTGGAATACCCTTTTTTATCTGATATGTGCGCGTGTTAATCTTCCATCGTGAAAAGTTTCATTTTGGACAATTCTCGAGATCCTTAAACTGCTTTCTGAATAGACAACAGTCGTTTACATAAGCATGTATCTTCTCATAACCCATTTCAAAATATCTCAGAAACTTCTTCACCTCGTACAAGGATGTGTGCAACACATTATCTTTGGGTAGCATATGTGGCAAAGTTTCAAGTAGAAGATCGAAGCTTCTGTCAGACCAACCACTATGTGTCTTTATCCTAAAGAGTGAAACAATGGCCGAAAGCTTGCTGTGGTTTGCACAACTTGGATATAGTGGTGTCTCTGCATCAGCTAGCTTTGCTAGAAACTCATCTTCTTGATGATCCTCACCCTCAGCAACCTCACTTAAATCACCCTGCTTAACTAGGTCTTCATCTACAAATTCAGCAGTTTGGTACAAACCCAAAATCTCTTGGTTCCACTAATTTGCGTTCTTTCTACCCTCAGTCCCTGATATAACTTCTTCATGATGATACCAATCTTCACGATCTTGTAACAACAATCCATTCCTCTTCTTACAAGATGATCGACAACATCATCGGCTGAGTGACGATCTATATTTCGACAGTCAGTACATGGGCAGATAATCACATCAATATCTCCTAAAGATTCAGCCACAGACTTCACAAAATCCCAAGCACCTCTTTCATAATCAGGATCAGCTCTACGGTGAATTAATATGCAGTTAAAAACAATGACAAACCTTAGACTCTCTTATACAAACAATAAACCAACAAGTCCATCAACTTTACAATGTTTTCACGTACCTGTTCAGATGAACCCAAGCCTTTTTGACCATTATTTGTGCTTAACCATAAGGAAAATGAAACAAAGACAAGAGTAACTCGAATACAAGACTAACACATTCACACTCAAGTACTACACATTCACAGCAGCAAAATAAACAGTCAGGTTATAACAAATTTCAATGTGACAACTAACCCTCTTTAAGCTTCTGTAGATTGCGGTGCTGAGATCAAGTCGTCTTCACCCGCAACACAAACCTTCAAAACTCCTAATAGACAAACAAGATCCAACATGCAAACAAAGAGAGAAATCAATGCCAGATGCTGCCGAGGTGAATGCCATGATTTCAGCTCCGCACATTTCGGGACATTTCAGCTAGGCACGTTTTGGGATATTTCAGCTAGGCCTGTTTTTGTTTACGGAAAAAGTCATTTCTCGTATAAGTTGATTCGGGAAATTTACGTACGTTTTCAGCTCGGCAATGCACGATCCAGCTCGACATTGCCTAGCTGAGTTCAGGTCGGCACGTAAGAGAGGGACTCGAGGTCGGCACCTCTTTGGAAGGTCCTGGTCGGCATCCTTTTGGACAGTTCCGGTCGGCACCTTCGGGAAGATTCCAGGTCGGTACCTTTTTAGCTTAGCTAGTTTTCGCGAAGATCAGCTTGGCCAGTTTGCGCAAAGATCAACTTGGCCGCGCTGGTTTTTCCCGCAAACTTATCATTTACACGAATATGGGAGTTGACTCGGAACTCCGTATTTTCTGATCTTTGGATTCTCTTCGATGTTTAGGCATTTCTAGCCATTAATCTCGAGAGTGCGGGTTTTGATCCCAACATGAAGGCGACGGCTAAGGCTCGCGAGGGTGATGTAGGTTGCTTTCAGCGGAGCTCAGACGCTTATGTCGGGATGTTGGTCTACTCGCCAGTGTCTCCGTACGTGTCCGAGTGTTGCTCCGGTGAGGATCCCCTTGAGGGCGAGGCTGCCGATGCTGGAGTGACGGACACTGCCGTTTCCAACCTCAGCATCCATGATGATCATCTCGGTGCCGAATTCGATTAGGATGTCACTTGTAATTTGTATCTTTGCTTATCTTGTTCCGGGTCGTTCAGACCCGTGTTGTACTTGTTTCCTTTCGTGATCGTTGTTCTCTTCGGATTTATTGAACTCTTGTTGTCTTTATGACTTTTCGTTTATCTTTTGATCGACTTGAGTCTTGAACGTTGTGATGGGGATGCTTTTCGGGGCATTCCGATCTTTCGGACCAGTGTTTCGTCGGGACACTTCCCGGGTTTGGCGCTCGGCGCTTGTTCTTAATATCGCGGGGAACTTGGTGCATTCGACTTCTCAATTCCTCTTTTGACGAAACACGTTTAGGACCTCGTGCTATAGCTGGTTTGGTACTGCTTTTGCAAGATGTACTAAGACCAGTGTTCCTCATTTGGCGGTTACTGGGTTTGGAGAGCTCATTTCGCAGTTGACGCCTCATAATATTTCCAATTTACTGAACCCTTCTGAAGATAAGCTAAACAGAATACTGTCCTAACACTTCCTGCATTCCCGATCAGGTCACGCCATTCTGATATTAGTCCGGAAATTTGTATAGTGAGCAACATTTATCCGCTTCGGGATGTTGAAAGAACCATGGTTAAGATGTGAATGTCTTTTTGTGGCCAGCAACAAACGGATTTGTTTGCAAACTTGAGTGAATTGTAGGACCGTCTTCGTGTTGCTCTTTGGGCGAACGAACCCGGATGGGTTGCGAGATACTAAGTCTCGGTTTTCATTTGTGGTCCGCCTTTTTCTTCCCTTGTTTGGATGGATTGTCTGCTTATCCGAATGGGTTGTGAGATACTAAGTCCCAGTGTTCATCCGGAGTTCATGCCATGGTTGATATTCCGGAGAAATTTTTCGAGTTTCGGATAGGTTGTGAGATCCTAAGTCCGAGTATATATATATACGGACCTACTCCCCCCCTTTTAATGGAGGGGGCAATTGAACTCGTTTTTTAGACGAGCTGCGAACGTACCCTTGGTGAAAAGGGATCAAGTCACCGTAGTTCCGAGTCTTCTTTTTTTTTTTTAAGGGAGTAAGTCTAAGCTTTTAGTGTGGGATC
Organism: Isatis tinctoria; assembly: GCA_010577795.1. Lineage (NCBI taxonomy): Eukaryota > Viridiplantae > Streptophyta > Magnoliopsida > Brassicales > Brassicaceae > Isatis > Isatis tinctoria. The sequence goes on from CM021250.1 coordinate 22,677,190, forward strand.
GTCCATCGTGACTTCTGTGACTTTGGACCTACTGTTGGGGTCGAAATCCCCTCCTCGAAGATTGACGGAACGAGAAGTCAAGGTCGTGATCGAATGGAACTTATCCCGAACATGGAGCGGACGAGCTAAGGCAAGTTGCCCACGATCCATCCAAGACATGAACCGGCGGCTGGGATAAGGCCAGCCGCCGGGTCTTCTTGATCCACGACCGGCGGCTGGGATAAGGCCAGTCGCCGGGTCTTCCTTGATCCACGACCAGCGGCTGGGATAAGGCCAGCCGCCGGGTCTTCCCTGATCCACGACCGGCGGCTGGGATAAGTCCAGCCGCCGGGTCTTCTTGATCCACGACCGGCGGCTGGGATAAGGCCAGCCGCCGGGTCTTCCTTGATCCACGACCGGCGGCTGGGATAAGGCCAGGAGCCAGGTCTTCCCTGATCCACGACCGGCGGCTGGGATAAGGCCAGCTGCCGGGTCTTCTTTCGTCCACGGCCGGCGGCTGGCCTTATCCCGGCCGCCGGTCATCATGATATACCAACCGGCGGCTGGGATAAGGCCAGCCGCCGGGTCTTCGTCATATGCCCACGATCATTTCTCAAGTCAAGACTCATAATCCGAACATCGTCCAGTCAACCGACCGTCAAACATAACTCTAAGCCTGGACCGACCCGGAGACTATCCGTTTGCATGTTCTGACTCCAAAAACGTCCATAAACATTCCCGAAAGACCGTGACGAACGTTCAGCCGTCCATGGACCAGTTGCCGAGCACACGAGCCAAAGGAACCGGCGGCTGGCCATCAATACCGAAACTGGCGGCTGGAAGTTTGTTTACGCCGGCTCGAATCTCAAAAATCGTAAAACGCTCGGAACATTGTTTACGCCAGAAAAACCGTTGATAAAACACTATTCAACGGTCTAATATTCATCGGTGGGCCGGATTTGGGTCAGAATGCGCGGATGGATCACGGAAGACTCTCGGGCCGGATATCGGGCCCAAAAAGCTTAGGTCGGCGGCTGGGGAGGAAGGACAAAGTCCCACATCGGAAATTTGAAGTCTTAGCCTCCTAGGATTGTCAGTATATATATGTACGCTCATGTAAGGGTTAGGCGCATCCCAAATCCGAGTATTAGGAGTTTTAGCAATTTAAGACTATTCAGCTTTTGCTAATTTCCCTTGTACTTTCGGAAATATCAATAAAAATCTCTCTTTCTACATTTTCGGTCCTTTAGTTCTTTTAAATAGAATTTTCGAGCCCCCATAAAATATAAGTTTTGACAGTGTGAGTTTCGGCTCTCACAGTTTGGCGCCGTCTGTGGGGACGAGAAATATTCTTAACTCTAAGAACGAAAAGGATACGAAACGAAGACGATGACCGAAGCATCAATGGATTGGAGTTCCGTGGATGGTAGCCGTGGCCGGACGATGACTTTCCGAGAAGGAGAAGCCACCGAAATAAACCATCCACACAACGATCTTCTCGTGATCAATCTTTCAATCGGAGGATACGAGATACCGAGAGTCTTAGTCGTAGGGACGATCCAACTCCCCGTGAAAGCGAAAGGAGTGGAGAAGGACACGAAGTTCTCGGTGATCGATTGTCCGCGAATCTGCGACGCAATCGTGGGAACACCGTGGCTGAACTCAATGAAGGCCATCCCGTCAACTTACCAACTGTGCCTGAAATTCCCAACTCTAACCGGAGTTGAAACGATCTGGGGACGGCAGAAAGATTCTCGAGCTTGTTTCTTAACAGAACACAGGTTGAGAAAGCCGGTAACCGATTCCCACCACCGGACAAAGCCCGAGAACGGAAAGGAAGAGCGGCAGCTTGCCAAACTCGAACAAAAGTTACAAATCAAAGAATCCCCCGTGCGAGCCAGTGATTTCGGTCAGCATAGACGAAACGAATCCTGAGCGATGTACAGAGATTGGAGCAAATTTAGAGGACCCGGTCAAGACGGAGTTAATCACCTTGTTAAAGGAGAACGCCAGGTCATTCGCATGGGCAGCAGAAGATATGCCCGGGATCGACATCGGCATCACAAGCCATGAACTCAACGTGGATCCGACGTTCAAACCGGTGAAGCAGAAAAGACGGAAACTCGGACCAGAGCGCGCCCAGGTGGTGAACGATGAAGTAGAGAGATTGCTCAAAGTCGGATCAATCACGGAAGTGAAATATCCCGACTGGCTAGCAAATCCGGTGGTGGTGAAGAAGAAGAAGAATGGAAAATGGCGAGTTTGCGTCGATTTCACGGATCTAAATAAAGCGTGTCCAAAAGACAGCTTCCCTCTTCCGCACATCGATCGATTAGTCGAAGCAACGGCAGGGAACAAGCTGCTATCGTTCATGGATGCTTTCTCCGGATATAATCAGATCATGATGAACCCCGATGATCGAGACAAGACTGCGTTCATCACGGACCGCGGAACATACTGCTATAAAGTAATGCTGTTCGGATTAAAGAATGTCGACGCAACATACCAAAGGCTTGTCAACAAAATGTTCGCCGAACAACTCGGAAGAATGATGGAAGTCTACATCGACGATATGTTGGTCAAGTCATTGGAGGAGAAAGACCACGTGAAACACTTGCGGGAATGCTTTGAACAACTCAACCGGCACAACATGAAGCTAAACCCAGCAGAGTGCAGATTCGGAGTAGCATCCGGCGAATTCCTAGGGTATCTGGTAACTCATCGAGGGATAGAAGCAAAACCGAAGCAAATTAACGCCCTGATAGAGATGGCCTCACCAAAAACTAAGAGAGAAATCCAAAGATTAACCGGACGGGTCGCGGCGCTGAACCGGTTCATCTCGAGGTCTACGGACAAATGCTTGCCTTTCTACGACACACTCAGAGGAAACAAAAAGTTTGAGTGGACAGAGAAATGCGAACAGGCGTTCCAAGAATTAAAGAAATACCTGGCAAGCCCGCCCGTACTTTCAAAGCCGGTCGAAGGAGAGCCCCTTTTTCTGTATACGGCGGTATCATCAACAGCGGTAAGCGGAGTGCTGATCAGAGAAGATCGCAACGAACAAAAACCGGTCTTCTACGTGAGCCAGACCTTGACGGACGCGTAAACTCGATACCCGCTAATGGAGAAGGCGGCCTTGGCAGTGGTGATGTGCGCTCGGAAATTGAGGCCTTATTTCCAATCGCACACGATCATTTTACTCACGGTTTTTCCGCTCAGAACGATCCTGCATAGTCCCAGTCAATCGGGACGTCTGGCAAAATGGGCGGTAGAATTAAGCGAGTATGATATCGAGTATCGGAGCAGGACATGCGCGAAATCCCAAGTCCTTGCAGATTTCTTGATCAAACTCCCGACCGCAGGCGTTAGTGAACCAACGTCAGATTCGGCATGGGTTCTCCACGCAGATGGGTCTTCATCAAAGCAAGGTTCGGGAGTCGGGGTGCGGTTAACGTCACCAACTGGGGAAATCCTAGAGTAGTCGTTCAGGTTGCTCTTCAACGTTTCCAACAACAAAGCAGAGTATGAAGCCTTGATCGCTGGACTAAAACTTGCCCTCGGACTCAAGATCCAAATTCTGCAAGCATTTTGCGATTCCCAGCTGGTGGCAAATCAATTCAGCGGGGACTATGAAGCAAAAGACGACCGGATGGAAGCATATCTCAAAATTGTCTGGGAGCTCGCAAAGCGATTCGAAAAATTCGAACTCACAAGGATCCCACGGGGAGAAAACGCTCCGGCAGATGCATTGGCGGCCCTGGCATCAACGTCTACCCCGGGAGGAAGGCGAATCATTCCCGTCGAGTTCATAGAACAACCGAGCATCGATCCACCACAAGTCATCAATCTTATCCAACTGCCGGAAGGTGAAGACGAGGAAGAACCTCCGGAAGAAGAATTAGCAACTGGTCCGACGGAAGAGTATGTCTGCAATCGCGGATGGATGGCTACATCATGGACGGGGAAGTCCCGGCGGACAAGTGGGCTGCACGAATGCTAAAGGCCCATGCGGCCCACTTCGTTCTCCTCGACGGCAACCTCTACAAATGGAGGATCTCCGGACCATTAATGGTCTGCGTGGAAAAAGAAGAAGCAAGACGAATTATGGAGGAGGTCCACAGCAGATCGTGCGGAAATCACTCCGGAAGAAGAGCCCTTGCAATCAAAATCAAGCGGCATGGACACTATTGGCCAACCATGATGAAAGATTGCGAAAAGTTCTCCCTCAAGTGCGAAAAATGCAAAGGCACGCACCAGTGATCCATCAGCCCGCAGAACTGCTCTCGTCAATTTCTGCGCCGTACCCATTCATGAGGTGGTCGATGGACATCGTGGGGCCAATGCATAACTCAAAGCAGAAAAGGTTCCTACTGGTCCTAATAGACTACTTCTCGAAATGGGTCGAAGCGGACTCTTACGCCGGTATCAAGGACGCTCAAGTGGAGCACTTCGTCTGGAAAAACATCATATGCCGGCACGGAGTCCCTTACAAGATCGTCACCAACAATGGTTCTCAATTCATTTTCGCACGCTTCGAAGGATTCTGCGAAAAGTGGAAAATACGCCTGAGCAAGTCAACGCCGCGTTATCCACAGGGAAACGGCCAGGCCGAAGCAGCCAACAAAACTATCGTTGATGGACTCAAGAAGCGTCTCAATGAGAAGAAAGGGCGATGGGCAGACGAGCTCGAAGGAGTCCTCTGGTCCCACCGGACAACTCCAAGGCGCGCAACCGGAGAAACGCCGTTCGCGCTGGTCTACGGCACCCAATGCGTTATACCATCAGAAGTAGACTTTCCCGGCGTCAGGCGAAGACTCTTGCCTGGGCAGGAAGGCCTCAACCATCTGATGATGTTAGATGAACTGGACCTGATAAACGAAAGACGGGATCAAGCGCTCATCCGCATTCAAAACTATCAACAAGCAGCGGCCAAGTACTACAACTCCAACGTGCGAAGCCTCAAATTCAATGAAGGAGACCTCGTCCTCCGCAAAGTTTTCCAGAACACCGCGGAGCCGAACGCAGGGAAACTAGGCGCGAAATGGGAACGACCGTACAAAGTAACAAAGGTGATCCGTCCAGGAGCATACGAGATGGAAAACAAAGAAGGGAAGCCAGTCCCGAGGACATGGAACGCGATGCACTTAAAGAAGTATTACCATTAGACGTTGTAAAATAGAACTACGAACCGGCTTGATCCCTACATTCAGGGTACGTAGGCAGCTCGCCTTCCGACGAGTTCAGCTATTTATATTTTATAATTTTCAAGGGGGGAGTGGATCCGTATATACATACTCCCAAATTTTCGCAAACAAATCAAGGAGATGGACATTGGGACTTAGCATCTCATAACACATCCAAAATTTGAAAAAGTTCCGAAAACACCATTCCTACAGACATCGAGACTCAGCATCTTGAAACCTGATCCGGAAAACCCGAGAAAACGAACATTTAATGCAAAAACATGTCATAACGTATCTCCAACTCAGACAACATCGCCCATCATTAAGGCACATCAAATGCCATCACTTCAAAAATCGCCCCTTGGCATACATAAAAACCCGCCTTTTAGCAAGCATGCCACCGTCCGTTGCTGATCACAACGGGACGATCCTTTTAACCATGGTTCTCTTTACATCCAAAAGCGGATAAAACGTAGCGCGCTATACAAATTTCCGGACTAACATCCGAAAGGCGTAACCTGACATTCCCCGATCCTGGCAGGAAACGTTTGAGACGATGTTCTACTTAGTCCATTTCCACTAAACGCCCCGCATAGGTAGAAAGTGCGAAGCGTGAGTCGCGAAATGAACTCCCTAAACCCAGTAAACGCCAACATGGAACGCTGGTCTTAGACATCTCACGACAAAGTACCAAACCGGCCCTGGTACGAGATCATAAACTTGTCCGAAACCTACCAACTAAACAAACCCAGTGGCTAACTCCGCTGGTCAAATAACACGAGGGGAACTCTTCCCGAACAATCAGATCTGAGCGCCCGGAACAGCGCCCCGATTAACCCGACTGAACCAAGCAAACAAAATCGAATCAATATGAAGAAGGTCAGCCGCCCAATCCAGTCAGATAAATGGGCCACCCAGATAGACGGGCCGCCCGATCTCTTGAGATAAATGGGCCGCCCGATCTCTTTAGACAAATGGTTTGCTTGGCCTCTTCAAAGAAACAGGCCAGCCGCCCACTCCGAAAAACGTAATCCGGCGGCCGGGACATTGCCAGCCGCCCAGAATCAATCCAACATAACAGGGCGGCCGGGACATTGCCAGCCGCCCAGAATCAATCCAACATAACACGGCGGCTGGGACACTGCCAGCCGCCCGGAATCAATCCAGCGTGGCTCGGCGGCTCAGACATTACCAGCCGCCCGGGAAAGATCTAGCATGATCCGGCTCCCAGCCGCCCGTAATCAATCCGGCGGCCGAGACATGACCAGCCGCCCGCGATCAATTCATCACGATCCGGCGACCGACCATCCTCTCCATATCAACACACGGCGGCCGGGTGTGTCTCGGACTAAACCCAGCCGCCCATGATCATCCAACCTGGACCTTCGCACAAAAGGAAAGTATACGGCAAAACGAAAATCTCGAAAGCTTATCTTTATTGAAAGCAAAGGAAAATCGGTCCAGACCAAAAATCAGGCCGTCCATAACATAAATCTATAAACAAAAGCCAAAAAATCAAAAAATAACTAGAAAGAAAAACCCCCGCATGGTCAAGGATCAGAACCAAATGCCTTGGCAGCAACAATATCCGAGATTCCGAGAACAGAGTCGTTCGATCCCGTTAGATCAACCACCCCGAGAGAAGTAGCCTCCTCTTCGACAGATCTTTCCTCGGGTATTGAAACATTGTCATCCTTGTGGGCTGGGCACAACAGAGAATCAATCTTCCCACGAATTCGAGCGATCACATCATCAAACCGAACTGCAGACTTATTGAACTCTTCCATCCATGTGGACAATTTCGCCTTCTCCTCGTCCAAGCTGGGAGGATCAGTCCCCTGAAGCAACGCGACAAGTTCGACATTACTCTTTATCTGAGCCAAATCTACTTCATGGTTCCTTGCCTCAGACAACGATCCAAGGTCTTCTTTTGGCGCATCCAAAAAGTCACGGAATTTCGCAACGGAAGCCTTGCGGCCGTCCGCGTAAGCCCGTTGCACCTTCGAATTGCGCGCCGCTTTCACACTGGCCATCTGGTCCTTCAAAGCCTGCACTTCCTTAGCATGACGCGCATCCTTGGCCTCTTGACGGGTCTTGAACTGCAATGCCTCGGCTTTTTCCGCGCGCAACGAAGCAAGCTCCTTCTCGAGCGATTTGGCCCGATGCGAAGACGTCGCTTCAAGTTCGTTGAGTTTCCTCCTCACTAGCCGAGCATCCTCCCGGGCTTCCTCAGCACGCTTGCGGATTCCACGGACAGAAGCATCATACGTGCTGATGCACTTGTTCACGGAAGACATGAACTAAAACAAAAAGAGGGAGGAGTCAGTAAAAAAAAGGGCAAGAATAGATAAACCTTCATCCCGCTCAAGGTCATATCCTCGTACTTCTCAGGCTCATCCAGACTATCACAAGAAGGAAACTTGAAACTAGCATCCGTGATCACCGAAAAACTCCTAGCGGACTGACGACGATTTTTACAAATAGCCTCAGGAAAAGCAAGCCCTGAGGAAGGACCCATACGCCGAGCCTCGGGAGAAGAATTTTTCACTCCGGGGTCAGTAAGGCAATCCGCCTGTTTTTGGCACAACAGGCCTTCTTCATCGCTCAGACCATAGGTGATCCCGCCAGCCGCCGCTTTAGTCTTGGGCAAACGCCTCGCGATACTTCGTTCAAGAATAGCCTCCTTCTTCAGAGGAGTGACCACAACGGTGGATACCGCCACTTATCCGCGGGCCACTCCGGTGGAGGAATGGCTTGACTACCGTCGGCCAATCCAGATCCAGAAGAGCCAGCCGCCGTCTTATCCTTAGAATCTTTCCCAAGTTTATTTGCCTCACCCTTCTTCTCCATCTGCCTCCTCTCGCGAAAAGATTGCCTAACCATTATGTAAAGTTCAAAAAAAAAAAAACGGAAAGAGCACTCGACAAAAGAAGGAACTCGTGGGGGAAAATAAGAAGGAAGGGTCCATATATATCGCCGGACGGTTCGAGTCCTAGTTCAAGTAGGAATTGAGTCTTTCCAATTCCGAGCCAACCGCCCACTAGTCCTTCATATGAAAAGGAATTTTTTGTTCACAAAAAAAGGAAAGAGAAGAAAAAAGGCAATTTTCCCGTTTCGATTAATCCCGATAAAACCTGGGCTTAAAGCTCATCGTCCTGGACTACGAGAACGAAGAGCTGGGGGGCTAACTGTTGGGGTCGAAATCCCCTCCTCGAAGATTGACGGAACGAGAAGTCAAGGTCGTGATCGAATGGAACTTATCCCGAACATGGAACGGACGAGCTAAGGCAAGCTGCCCACGATCCATCCAAGACATGAACCGGCGGCTGGGATAAGGCCAGCCGCCGGGTCTTCTTGATCCACGACCGGCGGCTGGGATAAGGCCAGCCGCCGGGTCTTCCTTGATCCACGACTCCCAGCCGCCGGGTCTTCCCTGATCCACGACCGGCGGCTGGGATAAGGCCAGCCGCCGGGTCTTCTTGATCCACGACAGGCGGCTGGGATAAGGCCAGCCGCCGGGTCTTCTTGATCCACGACAGGCGGCTGGGATAAGGCCAGCCACCGGGTCTTCCCTGATCCACGACCGGCAGCTGGGATAAGGCCAGCCGCCGGGTCTTCTTTCGTCCATGGCCATGATATACCAACCGACGGCTGGGATAAGGCCAGCCGCCGGGTCTTCGTCATATGCCCACGATCATTTCTCAAGTCAAGACTCATAATCCGAACATCGTCCAGTCAACCGACCGTCAAACATAACTCTAAGCCCGGACCGACCCGGAGACTATCCGTTTGCATGTTCTGACTCCAAAAACGTCCATAAACATTCCCGAAAGACCGTGACGAACGTTCAGCCGTCCATGGACCAGTTGCAGAGCACCCGAGCCAAAGGAACCGACGGCTGGCCATCAATACCGAAACCGGCGGCTGGAAGTTCAAACGAAAAATGGGCGGCTCGAATCTCAGAAATCGTAAAACGCTCGGAACATTGTTTACGCCGGAAAAACCGTTGAAAAAACTCTATTCAACGTTCTAATATTCATCAGCGGGCCGGATTTGGGTCAGAATGCGCGGATGGATCACGGAAGACTCTCGGGCCGGATATCGGGCCCAAAAAGCTTAGGTCGGCGGCTGGGGAGGAAGGACAAAGTCCCACATCGGAAATTTGAAGTCTTAGCCTCCTAGGATTGTCAGTATATATATGTACGCTCATGTAAGGGTTTGGGGCATCTCTAATCCGAGTATTAGGAGTTTTAGCAATTTAAGACTATTCAGCTTTTGCTAATTTCCCTTGTACTTTCGGAAAATATCAATAAAAATCTCTCTTTCTACATTTTCGATCCTTTAGTTCTTTTAAATAGAATTTTCGAGCCCCCATAAAATATATGTTTTGACAGTGTGAGTTTCGGCTCTCACACCTACTCTCTTCTGCTATCGTTGGTTTCCCTCGGTTGTTTTCATCTTTTGCGGGTATAGTTTCGGTCTTCTCGAATTTTTCGGTTCTGCTCGCCTTGTTTGGTGGTTCTACACTCGCGTATGCATCTTTGCGCTTGGGATTTTCTCTTTGGGGGACCGTCGGGTTCTGGAGCTTGTGTTCTGCCAGGAAGAAGATCCGAGCCTCCATCTGGTTTCCCCAGATCGTTTTGATCCCGCTTGGGGTCGGAAACTTCAGGCACAAGTGGTACATCGACGGGGTCGCTCGCATCGAGTTGATCCACGGGATTCCCATGATTACATTGTAGATTGTGCGGTGGTTAGCTACCGCGAAGTTTATGATCTTCGTTATGCCGCCCGCATAGACCGGCTGGATCATTCCGTCCGGCATGGTAACCTCGCCGGAGAATCCGGTTAGCGACCTTGGGTTTGGTCTCACCTTCGAAAGGTCACTGTTCTTCCGTGGCAGCGTCTCTTGGAATATCACGTCTACTGAGCTTCCGGTGTCAATTAAAAGTCTGGACACTTCGTAATCGTTGATGTCGAGTTCTCCCACTAGAGGATAATCATGAGGCTGATCGAGTCCTTCAGCGTCGCTCTCTTCGAATGCGATCAGGTCATTATTTTGAACGATTGGCGCCTGTGGATTTGATTCTTTGTCTCCTCTTCTTAGGAATGCTTTTATCGACGCGACCGTATCTCGGCAGTATTGGGATCCTCCTATGATCATGTGGATCCTCCTTCGGTTTCCAGCGGGGGCGTCATCGTCGATATTCTTCCTCGCTTGGGTGGTTCCTCGGCTGGCTTTTCCAGTCCCCTGGCAATGCCCAATAGTATCCCTTTGTGATAGAAATTCACGGATTATGCGACAGTCGGCCCACACCGACATCGTAACTATATCATCCCTCAATGGATCAAAGGAAGGTGACCAAGCCTGCACTGTGAGATAGCTTCCGAAAGCTTTCCATGGTCCCCATATCAAGGACGCCAGATACTATTCCTCTATGTCAAATCAGATGATGAAGAACTATCGTGGGAGATCTATCACATACATCCCTCCCTTAGGCTTCCACAACTCCCTTAGCCACTTATTTAACGTCATGATTGTGATATTCCGTCCCAACACCTTCACAACCGTGCATTGTTTCTACATCCCATTCATAACCTCCAGCACCTCCTGCCCTATTGTATTCACTGGTTCTCCATTGTTACTATTGTGAGAGTCGAAACTAACACAATCAAAACTTATAATTTGTGGGGGTCCGAAAAAATTATTTTATGAGAACTCGAAGACCAAAATTGAAAAGATGAATTTATTAAGTGAATATTTATCGACGTACAAGAAAACTCGCAAATGCTTAGCGTCTTATAATGCGAAAGCTCTTATACTCGAGATTGGATGATTTCAACTAAGTACATACATGTATATTTATACTAGGCCACCTAGGGTCCTAAGAATACTTCTGGGCGATGTGGGACATTGGAAACTCTGTCTTCTACCGGCTTTGGTCGACTTTGGCTCGATCCGCGGATCAATTCCTTAGCAGCCCGCCTCACAATCTAATCTTGGTCTAGTTTGCCTCCGTCCCGATCCGGCCCACTTTAGTCTCGGTTTCCTGCTGCGATCGGATCCTCCCTCCGGTTTTGGTCGGTATGTGAACACTGTTTTGTGAATAGTACTCCAGGCTAGGTTATCATTAAACTGATCTTTGGTCTTTTCTCTGGCTCGCGAACAGTGTTTCCGTGAACAGTGTTCTTACGGGAAATTCTGGATGAACAGTGTTCCGAACCGCAGTTAAGTAAACTTTAGCCCACCCTTTTTGTTGTTTGAATTTAGTCCACCCAATTCTTTCACGAACTCAACGCGCTCGATTCTTTTCTTAACCCAACCCGCCCGATTCTTTTAATCCGCCCAATTCTTTAAGCGAACTTAACCCGTCCAATTCTTTTCTGAACCCAACCCGCCCAATTCTTTTTGCGAACTCAACCCGCCCAATTCCTTTGAAAAGTCAACCCGCCCAATTCTTTATAGAGCTCAACCCGCCCGATTCTTTTGTTGAGAATCAAGTGGTGTGTTGGTCCGAAGAATGTGACAGCTTGGCGCTGAGGGAAAAAAGGGACGGCTTGGTCATGAGACAAGGAATGTGGTGGCTTGGTTATGAATGAAGAATGGGGCAGTTTGGATGAAGGAAGAAAGGGGCGGTTTGGATGAAGGGAGAAAGGGGCGGTTTGGACATGTAGGAAGAAAGGGGAGACTTGGCTTTGAACAAGAGGAACGGGTGATTTGGCTTTGAACAAGAGGAGCAGGCGGTTTGGCCTTGCATGAAGAAACGGGCGCCTTGGCCTTGGACAGGAGAAAATGGCGGCTTGGTCTTGCATGAAGAAACGGGCGCCTTGGTCATGAAGCAAAGAATGTGGCGTCTCGGATGAGAGGAAGTGGATGTTTGAGCCTTTGGAAAGTGGTTCCCATGTCCTAGTGTGAGTTTTTAGCTTGTTCGTTCATCCTTAGAGTGAACTCGCTAGCTGGCCCGATGTTCGTATAAGTCTTTTGTATGAATGTTCGGCTTCTTGGTTCATCAATCTCCGAGGAGTGGGTTTTGATCCCAACAACTATCTGGAAAGCTCAAGTGCAGATGCTCCGACACAAAGGCATCATCAAGTAGCACTTATGGCATCTGTCTCCCTCTAGAGATCCCACCAGTCACCTTATTCTGCCATGAAACCGGCCGATCTGGGGTGTCACCCCGAGGTCCCACGGTCCTCTATCACTGATATCCATCATAGCTGTATCCTCCGTTTCGCTGCGCACCATTTATTTTTTGTACAGTACAAAAAGTGCCTTACATGTCCAAACTGCCTATTTTGTAACAAGTTTGACTAAAAATACTTTTTTGATGTTAATCACTCTTTTTCTTCTTATTTTTTTAAACTGTGAGATAAAGTATTTAATTGAAATGTTAATCAATATGTTTAAATAAAAACAGTCATTGATGCATAACACAAATGTCCAAGCTGAACATAGAAACAAATTTTTTTCATAACTTTCATTCTTTAATTAGATGCAAAACAGGCAAAAGCGATAAGGATTCGAAAATAGGAAAAGCTATTAATGGATTCGCAATATTAGTCAAAACAAATATTTTTTAAATAGTAAAAAACTGAATAGTTATCCATGTAACGACATTGTATATAAAGACATTGTCGTCTTAGTTATCAAGAGATTACTTCTAAATTTCAAAACTAAAAATAAAAAAGTATAGAAGGAGGTCATTTCAAATAGCCAAACAATGAATTGTCTCTCGTGTTTTCTACTCGTTGTTGGATTGTGCATAGGATTGAGTAATGCAAAATGGAATGAGAAAAACTCTGTACAATTCAAGAACTTTCTTGGACGGAACAATATCCTGAAAATTAATTGTATTTCCAACGACGATGATCTAGGCTTCCACTTTTTGCGGCCCGGAGAAACCTACGATTTCAGTTTTCATGATAGTGTTTTAAAAACAGAATTCTTCAGTGACCTTTGGCAAGGCCCTAATTTCAAGTTCCATGCAGGATTCACTGGATATGTTGGTGGTGGTCTCATAGTTCATTATGGTAAGAAAAACTTTTGGGATGCTAGAGAAGATGGAATTTACTACACACATGGTGAAAAAACACCCAAGTTAGAATATAAGTGGATATAATACTTAGCTAATCTTTGTTTTAAGTGTAACAAAAATATATTATTTTCTTGTGTATTCTGAAAAAAAAACCTTTATAATATATTATCAATGGTACCTTTATAATATATATATATATATATAGCTTGTTTTATAAATGAAAATATTTGTATGATCATGAAAATAAGAATATAAGAAATGGAAATAATATAATTTGGAGAATATAGCTTGTCTTATTTTCATCAACTAGTATTCCGTTGGTTATATATTTATTTCTTTCGTATTATATATAGTTTCAATAAAATTACGCAATGCAGAATATTTTAATATTTATTTGTCTGTTTATGTATATTTTCAGAATACAATATTTGTCTCAGACAAACCGGTGAATTAATCATTGATATTCTTTTTACCTTCTTTTGCGTTTTCACATCCATTGGTTAGGCGTCATCTTTTCGTGTTGATATCTTATTATCTTATTTGTAATCTGTAGGTGATAGTTCCTTATCTAGTATTCGAACACCTCTCAGAACCTAGATGATGTCTAACCATAATGGCTTCTCTTTTCTTCCTTTTTGCATGGGGTATATGTTTGTTTGTTTTTTGTTTTTTTGTTGAATATATAATCTAATTTATATAGTTAGGTAATAATTATTGTTATTTTATGTGTTTATTTGTATCAATATACTAATATTAATTTTCTTTGACTTTATTTATCTAATAATAATTTTTTTCATTTTTTTAACTATTTCACGTTTTTGTGTCAATATAAGATTAACTGCGGAGGATTGCAAGATACAGTTTTTCACTTCTTCATGGCTAGAAATATATTTCATAAAAAAAATTATTGCAAATTTTACTCATACAAACTATATTTTACATTCAAATATTGAAACTGTTTATGTGATTATAGACGTTTTCATGAATTCTCTTTTTATATAAAAAAACTCATGAATTGTCTCTTGATGGAAAATACTTCTCCATTGAAAACCTTTGGATATTATAATTATTATTGTATGACATTTTAATCAGTTTAAAATGGATCAATTCTATCTTTTTATTCGGATTAAAGATCATTATTAAATACTACACACTTATTGTATTTTATATATAAAAAAGTTGATAAATCTAAAATTAAAGTAAACATTGATTTGTAATCGAATAGTTTTTTATTAGTGTTATCAGAATGTATTATTGCTCGAATTCTTTATTCATTTCTCATCAATTTGTTTAACAAATGTATTTTTTGTTAGTGTTAATCCAGGTTTGGGAACTCGCTAGGCGTTAGTCGGGCGGTGGGTCTGGGCCTAGCGATCTATCAAATCTGTTTTGTTAAATATTCCTTGGTGGGAGCCATAATATTGTTTAGATATTTGTTTAGGTAAATATTGTCAACAAAACATCATGGTCTAGTGGTTATAGGTGTATGTTTAATACTTTCTTTACCCGAGTTCGAGTCCACCAGATACCATTTTCTCATTTCATTTTTTCTTAGACTCAAAATAAAGACGCCACGTGGCATTAGGTGGTACAAAGTGAGTAAAGTCACTTTCTAATTATATATAGAGATTTATTATAGTTCTTTCTTTTTACTCGAGCTCGTCAGTTTTTTTTTTTCTATTTCACAAATAGGAAATTGTCACTTTCTTCTTTTTTTTTTTAAAAGAATTTTAAGTTACTCGACAAAAAAATGTTTGTTTACAGTCTGCATCTTTGTGGCTAAAATTAGGAAGGTAATGCACCTAAGTTACAACTTGCAAACAAATGAAGAGATCATGCGTGTAATACCCCGATATCGAAGCAGAAAGCATGACGAAGAGAAATATTTTCCAATGGAGGGCCAGGGCAATTTTAAAAATTCTGAAACTTGGAGCATAGCTACACAAGGAGCCAAGAAAGTTAGTACAAAATGATTCAAGTCAAGGGAAATTCTGAAGAAGCACAGTGAAATCGTAGAAGACCGTTTTTGCGAGAAAAAAGATCAATCAGGAGAATAAATCCAAAAGGAGGAGTTTCTAGTATCAATAAATTCTGGGAATTTTAATGAAGACACTAGAGACCAATAGTAAGCTTTGGAACGAAGTAGATCAGCATTTGGGCATTGGGAACACAAGTTATGTATTTATTTCTAAGAGGGTACGAAGAGGAGTACTTGGAGGAAAATAATTCAAAAGGCAAGCTACGGTTATCTACAAATTCTGAAATTTGGAGTAATCCTTTCAGAGAAGCATCAGAAAGAAACAGAACGATTTTTGGATAAGGGAATAATTAGTTATGGATTTTTCTCTTCAGAAGGTGTTAGATGGAAGGTTACAACAGCTAGAGTCCAAGGGAAGGTTCTGTGTGATAAGTTTCGACCAGTGCATGAGACTCCTACACTGTGTGACTAAAAAGAAATACAAGAACAGTCTGCTTGAGCAAGGGTCAAACAAGAAATTATTATTTGGAGAAAAATGAAGAAAAATGTGATCTAATCAAGAAATTATGCATGAAGTGGACAGGTGTTATCACCCTGAACGAAATTAGTGGCAGCTTAGGGTTTAAATCAGCTCTGCTCCTGGATTATGTGTCAAGCCAACACAAACTGATCCCACTTACTGCAGCTTACAACCCTCTCTTCTCTCCTCTTATATATATCAAGCATCCCTCTCTCAATCTCATCTTTTGCCAAAATCTTAGATTAAAAGCTCTGTGTTTTAGAAAGAGAATAAGATTAGAGAGAGAGCTAGGCGTGTGTGTGGAGGTGCTGTCTAGATTGTGGTTGTGTGGATTCCTTGTTTGCTCTCTCCTCTCTTCTCCTTGCCGATTTCTCTAAGGTGGGTTTCAGTGATTAGTAGCCCTTCTCTGTTCTTATTCTACACCATTATATACATACATGGTGTTGTAGACGAGACAGAGTTGGAATTTCTATTGTCTATTCTCTTTCAAATCGATTTTTGCTTGGTTGTTGAGTTAAAGTTTGTTGCATGTTGTGTGTTACTTAGAAATGATTTGATGGTGGATTCCAATGGATTTTCAAAAGGTTTTCAAATGTTTTCAAGTGGATCTTTCTTCCTATGAAAATCGATTTCAGTTTTCTTGATTTTGGATATATTAACTTTTGAAAACTTGGCTTTTAAGCTTGAAACTCTTGAGTTTGGGGTAAGGATAGAGATATGGATGCATTGCATGTAGATAAGTAAAAGGGAGAAAGGTGATAGTGATTTCATGGTCATGCATGTAGTTTTCAAAGGTGTTTATAGGATGTAAGTGTTGCATGCATGTGTAATCTTGATATTAATTTGTTAAATGTCTTTGCATGTCTAGTAGTTTGTCAAGTTAGAAATTGTATAGATTTATTCATGTGATTAGGGAATTAGTAATGTAATAATTAATTAAGTGTAATTATAATTGAATATTAAGTGGTTAGTTAGTATGATAGGCAATTCTAAATTGATAATTTAGGAGTTGAAATTAATTTGAATTTAGGTTTATGTATAAGAATTAAGAATTGAATTTTGAATACTATTAGGGTGCATGTTTATTAGTTGGCGATTTGTTAGAATGGTTAGAGAATTTAAAAGAAATTATTTAGTGATTCAAAGAATTAGAATTTAATCATTGTGCTAGTCTTAGGTAATTGATCATAGGTTGCATGTTTAGTAATTCAAACTTTGCTAGAATTGTTAGAGAGTTTAAAAAGAATTTTATTAGTAAGACAGGGAATTAAGATAAATAGAATTGTTAGATTTGGATTAAGAGTTTGCATGATAGAATTTAAGAGAAGGGACTTTGCAAGAATAGTCTTAAGTTAATTAAGAGAACTGTTAGGTTTGAGTTAGAATGCTTAGTCTTGCATGGGGTAGTGGGACTAAGGAAAGAGTTTCAAATGGATTTTAATGGTTAAAATAGTTTTGAATCTGATTTATTCGGTAAAAGAGTTTTCACCGGATTTTTTTTAAAAAAGAGTTGATTCGGTTTTTGTTTTATAAAAGAAAAAGGATTTTGATTGCATGAGCTTGTTGTTTGTTAGTTGTGTTGTTTGTGTAATGTGTGAAGTGCAGGTAACCTCTGTGGTGTAGACTAACGTGTTACGCAGGTACCACCACGGGGGAATGTATTGGATTCGGCTAGTGAGAGCCATGAGGTGTGGAAGTGGAGGTGTTAACAATTATGGTTTGGAGTTGTGTTGAGATGTTGATGGTTACAATTGGAGTTGTGATGCTTCGTTGTGGTGTGGAGTCAGTCCGTGGACGGGTAGTCTCCGGACTGAAGCGGAACCGTGAGATGTGGTTCAGTGGCGGTGTGTGTGTGATCCCAATTGGTTTTCCTCCACGGCATCGATGGACTGAGAGGTGGAGAAGACTCAGAGAGACCGGATGGCAGCCCGGGCCGAGTTGGACCCGACGGGGTACTGCAGACGGCGTTCCGGAAGAGGAAGGATGGAACTGACCGTGACAGTTTCCGGAAGAGGAAGGATGGAGCTGGGCCGATTCATTTGGCTCCGGCCAGTGATCGGTTTGTTTTTGATGTTCCGGCATGACGGTCTTTGTGATAGTCAAGTGCAGGGTGTTCAAGGGATTCGCACCATGATTTGAGATCTCAGTGCCCATACGATGTTGTTGTTGTTGCGCGTTGTGAGGACGCGGCTTCAGAGGAGTGCTGGTGCACTCAACTTACTAACGTGTTTTCATGCTTTGGCTATTTACTTTTCAGTTGCTTCGGCTATTTTGATTAATTGCTTGTTCGGTTATTTTTTATTTCTTTGTTTTCACCTCCTCTGTGAGTCCTGAAACTCACTGGGTAATCTTATGATTGCTCACCCCTTTTCCCCTGTTCTTCCCTTTCAGAAGCCCTTAGCTTGGGATTGATAGCATGGCTGTGATTAGGATTGGTGCTCTCGTCTCAGTTTACCACTGGTGCTTAGTAAGTCCAGGAGTTTATAGGCTTATGCCGGTGTCGTATTCTGTTCACTCTTATGCGTTTTTCACAGTCCGCGGACAAACTTATCTTTGTATTCGGTTTTCATGATTTCCATGTTTTGTTAAGACTTGAAAGAACTTAAGTTACTAATGAAATGGACTATGTTTTCTTTTAAACTTCCTTGCACCTTATATTGTGTCTTCCGCTGATATGTATAGTTGTCCGAACTTGTTCACAACTCGAGACCGAGGTACGGGTTGCAAAGCCTTAGGCCAAAGTCGAGAGGTAAACGGAGTTAAAAAATGGGACGGCTCTGTTTTTGGACTTCGTCCTGGAATGAGCTAACTCGTTACTTGGCCCCGTACTGTGGCATCTCCGGTACAGTTGGGCTGTGCGGGCATTCATGTTCTTGTTTGATTGTTGGGCGGCCATATATGCCTAGTCCGGATAGGGGGTGTTACAATGCATGCTGCTCATCTTTTAAATTACGATTCAATATTCTTGAATCTGCATTGTTATGGATTGTTCTCAAAGAGATTCCGCTAGAGCTCTACTAGCTTGACATTTAGAGGTTATTGCAAGTTAGTCGAAACCAATATTGAATTTAATATTGAATAATAAAAGACCAAAAGTTAATCCTATCCAGAGTGGATAAATAAAAGGTAATATTGATGTTCAGTTGGACAAGCCTCCACCGATTACAATAGCTAGTTATTAGGGACATCAATTACAAGATTTGCGTATCCAGCATTATGCCCGATAGTCCCTCCAAAATGCACTCATTATAATAAATTTAGTAATCTCGTGTTTCAATTTCCAATCGCTATCCAGTCACGTTCGGAATGCTTCGCCATTAGAGATATGGTCCAAGGTAACTATGACCACTCATGAAGGTGATAAAGATTCAACCTTTCAAGTAGTAGCTGCTATGGTTTCTCCGAATAGACCTGTCATCTTTAAAAAAAAAAAACATAATCAAGAAATCGTCCCTTCGAAATTTGTCATTGCTGAAGAATCTGTCCTAGTTGTTATAGTTGAGCCCATGATTTAATAACCATTGTATTATAAGATCGCTTTCTAGCTGATGTAAGATTAATAAAACTAATCAGATTATCACGTCAAACGAACACTTCTCTGATCTTCCATTTTCGGGTCTGCATGAATATCACAATATATCTCATCTAATTCTGTTTTTGATCTGAACAGCAAGGGAAGCTTTCATCCTTAAACAAATAATTGGATTACGCAAAAGGTACATATTTTTGGTCGATTCCATTTCACACAAAAACTTGGCAGTATTTACATCAATGCGCTTAAGGACTAGTAATTGGGCTCACTAGTGGAACTCATAATTAATATTTCGTTCAAAGCCAAGTACATAACAAAAAATTTAAAGTTTTCATGCAGTAATCCCGAATAGTAAATGGGATGATAGAAAACTTAAAAGAATTTGCTATCAGTTCACAGTAGCTGGAGACAAACTCCTCAAATAAGTATTGGAGGCCATATCTCAAAGATATCCATGAAAAATACTTGAAAATTACTATGAAAAAATCTGTAACGGAAAGTGCATGTGACACATTAGAGGAAGGACCATGGTTCAACAGATAAAATGCCAAGAGTTCTATTGGTCAAGCATGATGGCAGACTACGAAGCATATTCACAAGAATGTGAAAATTGTCGGAAGCACACTTAGTGCTGGGTTTCCGGGTCAATCCGCACCGCTTGACCTGCTCTGCAGTGGATCGAAAAAAATTTGACCCGCAAAACCCGCAACCCGCATAACCAGCAGAAGAAAATAGCACACCCGCATCCCCCTATTTAAATTGCGGGTGACCCGCGGGTTACCCCAAAATAGTTAAAAAAGGTTTTTCTATATTTTTAATTATTATTTTGTTTTTAATGATATAAAATAAATATCTTTTAAAAAACTATGTTTTTCAAGATTAAAATAAAAATTTAATATATTTTTATATATTATAAAATATTTTAATTTTAAAATAGCAAAATATTAATAATTAATATTTTTTCTTATTTATTTCTTAAATCGCGGGTACCCGCAAACCCGCCGGACAAAATATATCGACCCGCATCCGCCCCGCAATTGGAAATTTTAACTCACACCCGCCCCACTTCGATTCGAATTTAAAATTTTTTGACCCGCACCCGCCCCGTAGAGGGTCAAAATCCGCGGAACCCACGGATTTTAACTCAAATTCCCAGCACTAAGCACACTGTTTTTATTCACAACCCAATTAAAATATTCTTGAATATTTCTGCACCATGGCCATTCACGCGATGGTCAATGGATTGCATCAGACCAGTGATTACTTCGACCGGAGCATAAAGATACATCATCGGTTTTACTGACATATTTTAAACAAATGAATTTTATTGATATTTGTAAGCCTGTAGGATTTTCTTTGGATTTATGTCTTTGTATTTTTAACTTATAAATCATTCCAAATCCACTATAAAATCAAATCTATAAATAAATATGCATAATTGAATAACACAAAATTTCAATTAGTATTTACTATCTAATATTGAACATGTAATATTGTCAAGGGTTCTAAAATCGTTAATCCAATAACACTTGATTTTTCTTGAATTTATAAATTTATTAAAATATTATAACCAATAACCCCTACTAAACAATTTAACACATATAACACAGTTTTAAGAATACTATCGATATTCATTAATTCTCAAAGTCATTAATTCTCAAAGGAATTTGAGTTATAAGTTTTACACATATAACACTTGATTTTTATGTGTTTATTTGTATCAATATACTAATATTAATTTTCTTTGATTTTATTTATCTAATGATAATTTTTTTCATTTTTTTAACTATTTCACGTTTTTGTGTCAATATAAGATTAACTGCGGAGGATTGCAAGATATAGTTTTTCACTTCTTCATGGCTAGAAATATATTTCATAAAAAAATTATTGCAAATTTTACTCATACAAACTATATTTTACATTCAAATATTGAAACTGTTTATGTGATTATAGACGTTCTCATGAATTCTCTTTTTATATAAAAAAACTCATGAATTGTCTCTTGATGGAAAATACTTCTCCATTGAAAACCTTTGGATATTATAATTATTATTGTATGACATTTTAATCAGTTTAAAATGGATTAATTCTATCTTTTTATTCGGATTAAAGATCATTATTAAATACTACACACTTATTATATTTTATATATAAAAAAGTTGATAAATCTAAAATTAAAGTAAACCTTGATTTGTAATCGAATAGTTTTTTATTAGTGTTATCGGAATGTATTATTGCTCGAATTATTTATTCATTTCTCATCAATTTGTTTAACAAATGTATTTTTTGTTAGTGTTAGTCCAGGTTTGGGAATTCGCTAGGCGTTAGTCGGGCGGTGGATCTGGACATAGCGATCTATCAAATCTGTTTTGTTAAATATTCCTTGGTGGGAGCCATAATATTGTTTAGATATTTGTTTCGATAAATATTGTCAACAAAACAACATGATCCAGTGGTTATAGGTGTATGTTTAATACTTTCTTTACCCGAGTTCGAATCCACCAGACGCCACGTGGCATTAGGTTGTGCAAAGTGAGGAAAGTCACTTTCTAATTATATATAGAGATATATAACAAAATTTAAACTCTTAAAATCAAGATGAAAATTTGATTAAATATTCTAGAAATTTTTAATATTTTGAAAACTAACCCTGTTTTTGAAAGTTTGAAAACTAACTTTCTGAAATTCAAAACAATCCAATTACCATAAATATTAAATTTCAAACATATAAATTATTTTAAATTCAGTTTTATTATTTACAACTAATACATATATAAAATCTATTATTATTTTTTTAAAATTTTAGTTATAAAATACAAATAAAATATTATCATTTTAAAAAAATCAGTATTAGAAATTATAAATTATAAAATATAATGTAATTTTTTGTATCATATATCGCTAAAGTTCTCATATCTACTTAAATTTAATTTAATCTTTAAATCTTTTCATTTTTACTCTATCATAACTGAATTTCTAAATAAAGGATGTTGTAACTTTTATTTTTTAAATTGATGGAGTATATATGATATATTTTAGTAATAACATTATCTGAAAATATAAATAAGGAATATTAAATTTACTTGGAATCTTTTATAATTTGATATAAGCTAGCAAAACTTATATCTCAGATATAGTATACTATTAACATAATTTATTTAAGATATATATATATATATATATATATATATATATTTCAATTGATTTTGTAAAGTATATTGTATGTATTTGATAAATGTAAGAACATTATACTCCCATGAAAATAAACATTCTCAAAGATATAAAACAAAATTGTCAAAGTAGGAGAAAGGGTTGCACCAACAAAAAAAACAATGATCTCGATGAATATCAAAAGGAAGATATCATCGAAATTGATGACTCTAATGTTAACCGAGAGAGGAGACCCTATAGATGTGTTATATAAATCTAATTATCCAAATTTGAAACACATGTTTGACGATAGAGAGAAATTAAGAGAAGCAGCAAAATAAAAAGGTAGATGAAATCAATAGTTTCAACCTCTTAAAAGTCCCATGACTACAAAAGGAGTATTTAAGCAGGGTCAATAACAGGCAAGATAAATCACAACAAGACGATATACAAATGTCTTATCTACTGAGTATTTAAATGCTGTAGAGTTTCCAAGAATTTTAGCCCATAGATTGTGTAGTAAAATGAGGGCTCCAATCATGCTCATAAAAATTTTCAACCCAAACAGAAGATTATAAAATAGAACAAGGCTTACTGTAACTAGAGAATAAAATAATTGGAGCAGACATACTCTCAAATAGCAACCGGAAAAAGTATTGATTCCTAGGATCATGCTTTCACCAAAAGATGCACAGCATGCTTTCACCAAAAGATGCACAGCATGCTTTCACCAAAAGATGCACAGCATCCTTTCACTATAAGAAGAAGACAGTTCCCAATACGACTATTGTATGCTATGACGATCAACAAGAGAATGAAAAACTTTGAATAAGGTGGTGTTACATCTGCTCAAACTGTTATCCAGCTATGGCCAACTATATGTTGCATTATCTAAAGTAATCATGCCAAAGGGTCTGAAAGTCCTTGATACTTCAAAAAATAAATCAACAGATATAAAATGTGACAAACATTGTCTACAAAGAAGCTTTACGTGATTTTCTTACAATTCCAAGTAAATCTACTATACATTAAAAGGGATTGCATCCCAGGCTTCTGAAGGTGTCCACGTCATGTTAGTGCCACGTAATAATTCACTGGCCAATCACATCTCCTCAATCTTTGACCAATTAAAATTCCTCTGCTATTGTGACCAACAAATTAATTTTATCGGCACGAGACCAAGAGGCCACTTCCTTAAAAAGCAAATTTGCCCCCTCCTAAAGTCGAAACCGATGAAATCCGTTAAAGGCCCACTAATTAAACAAACCATAATCAGCCCATTCTCAATCCTTACACACCAAATCATCTTTAACCTCTGACTGTCGGGTTTCTCAGTTCTTCCGGCCACCACCATTTTCAATACAATCCTTTCATTCCTGTTTCGAAACCGACTTCTTAAAGACCCACGCTTTCCCACCTACTCAACGCGTAAACGCTTCCATAACACACTCTGTAACGTCCTACTTCCACCTCTTCCTCTTAATAATTTTCAGGTCTCCCACAAACTATATTCTTCCTTTCCTCTTTCTTTTTCTCTGCTTTCTATCTTTTAATCGGCTTCTCGATTAAGGATTATTCCTCTTGATCGATTCTCATCATGTCTGGTCCTCTTGATCGATTCACAATACCCTATAAGTAATTTTGTTCTGCAAGTAGAAACTTCATTTCTTTACTTTCCTCTCTTATGTTTTCAATCGAGCATAGGTTTCTGTTTAATGGTTTTGATTATATTGAATTATGTTTGTCTCTCAATGAAGAGAAAAGAGAGCGGAAGTCGGATCTCGAAGTTTCAGAGGAGGGGATGAAAACTAGAATCGGAATCTTCAAGAAGAAAGCATCAAAGGCTTCTATGCAAATTAATACATTCTCTGTGTCGGAGAAAGAGACCAAGCAGGGGAAGAAGCATCGATCGGACTCTATCTCTTACCTTCGAAGACATACATGATGCCGAGGAATTATGATACGTCTCTGAGTTCCGACAATCACTCATCTCTGCTGGTTTGCTCCCTCCAACGCTTGATGATTACCGCATGATGTTGAGGTTGTTATATTTTTCTTTCCCGTTTTAGCAATTTTCTGTTGTAAATCAATTTTGATGACTTTTATGTCAATGTTGAGATCATGTCTATGTTTTCGTGTGATGGAGAGAGAGAGTCCATTCATTTTTTTCATGACATTTCTTCTTTCAGCAGATTCCTGTATGCAAGGAAATTTTCTCTTGGAAAAGCAAAACTAATGTCGGCTAACATGATCCAATGGAGAAGGGATTTGGTACAGACACAATTTTGGAGGTGACGAAGTTTTGTTATTTTTCGTGTGTTCCGCTGTAAGAACATATTGTGACATATAGTTTGCTGACTGGTCTCTTCATTTCGCAGGACTTTGAGTTTCCTGAATTGGTTCAAGTTCTCAAATAGTAGCCTCAGGGATATCATGGTGTTGACAAGGAAGGAAGACCTGTTTACATAGAAAGATTGGGAAGAGTCGACCCGTGCAAACTCTTGCATGTCACTACATTGGAGAGATATCTGAGATATCATGTTAAAGAGTTTGAGAAAACTGTTAAGATCAGGTTTCCAGCTTGCTGCATCCCTGCTAAGAGACACATCGACTCCAGTACGACGAGTCTTGACGTCCAAGGCGTGGTACAATGTTTTTTCTTTTTCTCTTAACGAGACTATGAAATCTTTTCCTTGTGCGGTGTCGTTTACTCTCTCTGCATCGTTCAATGCGTTTGCAGGGCTTAAAGAATTTTACTAAATCTGCGCGGGATCTTATAACCCAGCTGCAGAAGATTGATAATGATAACTACCCTGAGGTATTGTAGGCTCTCTTCCCATTCCTTTTATATACAAAAACTTGAAAGGTTTAGGTGGTTTAGTAAACTTTAAATGAGTAGAAGAAGAGTTTGGAGACCTGAGGTAACGGCGTTTTTCTTGTTTTGTTTGGTCGTAGTCATCCTTTTCCATTAATCCATTGGGATGTCTGATCTCTGCTGTCTCAAACTCAAGAAGCTGAGGATCGGAAATAACCTTTTTGATAATGTCACTGATGCAATCAAAGTGATGGTCCTATTTCACAAGTTTCCGTCTTGAAAACTTCTTTACCCCAGGGATAAGGAAGACAACGTTGTCTTTAGACTTGATGTAACCTCGGTCCTTTGGCTGCTCAGAATGCCACCCTGAAGCTAGCAAACGCGGCCACACAGCATCCTGATGTACGAGTTTTAAACCCTAATTCCTACTGCAAGTGCACAGCAAATCGTAGCAGTACTTAGGGGTCGATCCCACGAAGACCAAGTTTTACTCTATGGATTAATAGACTAAATCGCAAGCTAAGAGAATCAATATGAGTTCGGTTTGATTAGCAAGTAATAAATAAAATCGGTTGTAAACAATAATAAAGCAAGCGTTAGGTCAAGGCAATTCACAGGAGATTCAGAGCAAAGGTCAAACAACTATTCAGGTGATTAATAAGAACAAGTCTAAAACTCAAACACGAAGATAATATTAATCCACTCTTATGGTACTAATACCTTTATCTAACAACCTAAAAATCCTTATCTAATTGCTTAGATTTGAATTATCCGGAGGATGTAAAGTTTTTGATCGGAAGATTAATCACATTAGTTGGCTTAAGAGAAATATATGAATTAAATGAAACTAAAAAAGGTTGACTATTACTTATTAAATCTTGCTCTAAAATCTTGTAGTGAGAGAAATGTCATCTAAAGAAAGTCTCTGACAAGAGCTGCTGATTAAATAACTCTCGTTGGCATTAGAAATCGCAGACAAGCATTAATGATTAGGTTTGATTTGTTCACAATTCTCCAATACATCTACTCTCGCAGGTAATGAATAAATTGCTCATCTAGATATCTTCTAGCAACCTAGCAACTCTCGCTGTCTATATAAACCTAAGATCATGTAATCAAGTGATCAAATCGATCCAAGCAATAAGAACGACCTAGATGAAGACTATCGATTTTGATATCCTATTTGTATAGCTCATGAATTCCCTTGAAAACCTTAACCTAACTAATAGATCTACTCAGACATAAATAAAGAAGAAAGCAAAATAATGAAATAAAAAGATTGCATTGAAATCGGTATTAAAGAAATAGGGTTCAGAAATCTTCTCAGAATTGTAGCAGAGATCTTCTCCCTTACAAAAGAAATCCTAAGTATTGAAAAGCTAAAAGCCAAAAGCAAGATAAAGATCTAGAATAGAATAATAATCTAGGAATAAAAAGGAGTATTTATATCAGAAGACATAGGCGGCTGCTCCCTCCAAAGTCGGCGGCAATCATTAGGTTAAATCCCTTCCTTTTGTTATCTTCCGCGGCGACCAGGTGCTCGCTTGGTGGCCGAAATTCGGGAGCATGTGCTCGCCGATTGGAGTTGGTGATACTTTGCAGGATTTTCCTTCTTTTCTTCAATTCTGGCTCTTTTCTTTTCCAAAGGCTTCAACTGCTCCAAACTCCAATAACAGCTCCAAAGCTACCTAAGATCTCCTGAAATATACTCAAAAACTCTAAAAAGTAATTAGATACTAAGGTTAGTATGGGTCAAAATCCCAACATATCAAGTCCCCCAGACTTAGTTCTTTGTTTGTCCTCAAACAAATTAAAACCTAAACCGAGAAGAAGGAGTTGAAAACAGGGATCTCACATTCTCAATCAGAATAATTGCACCAACTGCTTAACCTGTAATCCACATTCTTTTATGAACTAATCCAAAAATCGACCACCATGTACTTCTCCTTAGCCACATCGCAGTATTTCCAGATTAACTCCACAAAATCTCAACTTTTTCCACTATCCTTCATTGCATAGAGACTAAAATTGCTTCCAATGCCAAGAACCTTATAGACTCTTTCCAATACTATACCTCGACAAATACAACCATGTAATCCACCTATTTGGTACTCTTTCTCTCCCCAAGACTTATTCTTTTCTCATACTCTGCATTGATCTTTTGATCATCTCTTTTTTTACGATCTTCTTTTGCTTGTTCTCTTTTTTTTTTTTTATTGCAAAAGTGTGACGAATAATGGGGTCATGGGAAATTTTCCTCTCCCTCTTTTCCACCTTTGTGTGATCATTCCTTTCAAAGTAAAATAATGGGGTCATGGGAAATTTTCCTACCCCTTTACTCAAAAGAAAATCATCTCATCTTTTCATTTGTTTCTCAGGATTTTCAGATAAGGGAGAGGAGTACCATAAGCTTCTCACAACAGCCGCAGATATCAGGTATGAATGAGAGAATCAAGCTCTTTGATCACCAGCTGCAGTTGAAAGAACTCCGTAAATAGCTCAGGTCTGTAAAATCTGCTGGAAATATGGGTGTCTCTAGTGGACTGGTCAGACTTAGGATTTTTCATTAGTCTTAGCTGAATGGATCCTAAAGATATGCTCAACGTTCTAAGAGATAGTTCATAAATCCTAATCAAAATTTTGACCCAATAAAACAGACTGACTCTAAATGAAATAACAAAAGACCCAAAAACACGAAGCAAAGTAAGATTCAAGGTATGAACCTCCTCTAGACTTACTTCACACCGTCTCGGGGTGAAAATAAGCTAGAGAAGTGTCCGAGAAAACTCACCTGGATTGGTAGGTCAGAGCACCAAGGCGGAGCAGGTGGTCCGGAACAGAAGCGGGTGCTCGCCTGTTGTCTTCTTTTTTTTTTTATCTGAAACAGAGAAAACCAAAACCAGAAATCAAAAGCAAAAGAAAATAAAATAAAGTAAAAACTCTTACCAGTGGGTTGCCTCCTACTCAGCGCTTGGTTTAAGTCACTAGCTTGACTTGGTGAGCTGATTATGCTTGAGGAGGCTCGGTCAAAGGAGTTTCTTCCCCGTCTCCGAGTTGTGTGTCGGCAAGGTATGGCTTCAATCGCTGCCCATTAACCACGAACTCTTCTCCTTTGGTGTTGAACAAGACGACAGCTCCATATGGTCGCACTTCCTTTATGGTGAAAGGCCCAGACCATCTCGATCGCAACTTCCCCGGAAACAGCTTCAGCCGAGAGTTGAAGAGAAGAACTTGGTCGTTTGGGGCGAAGTTGCGAGCCAGGATGCACTTGTCGTGGTACGCCTTAGTTCGCTCCTTGTAGATCTTCGAGTTTTCATAAGCGAGATGCCTAATCTCCTGAAGCTCATGAAGTTGCATCATGCGCCGCTCTGAAGCTGGTTTGATGTCATAGTTGAGAAGCTTAACTGCCCATGCGGCTTTGAACTCAAGCTCTACAGGGAGATGACAAGCCTTGCCGTAGACGAGGTGGAATGGTGTGGTTCCGAGTGGCGTTTTGTAGGCAGTCCGGTAAGCCCATAAAGCCTTGTCCAACTTGGAAGCCCAATCCTTCCGAGTTGTGCCCACCGTCTTCTGGAGTATGCTCTTGATTTCGCGGTTAGAGACCTCGACTTTCCCACTGGTCTGTGGATGATAAGGCGTGGCTACCTTGTGCTTTACACCGTTCTTGCGCAGAAGATTCTCGAAGATCTTGTTGATGAAGTGAGAGCCTCCATCGCTGATGACAACTCGCGGAACACCAAATCTGGGGAAGATGATGGATTTGAACATCTTGATCACCACTCTTGCATCGTTTGTGGGACTCGCCAATGCCTCAACCCACTTGGACACATAGTCCACAGCTACAAGTATATACTCTTTCCCATAAGAAGAAGGGAATGGACCCATAAAATCGAGGCCCCATACGTCAAAGACTTCGACTTCGAGAATGAAGTTCTGTGGCATCTCGTTGCGCTTGCTGATGTTGCCCTGTCGCTGGCATGAATCACATCTAGAGATAAAACGCTGAGCATCCTTAAACATCGTAGGCCACCAATATCCAGCTTGCAAAACCTTGGAGACTGTCTTGAAAGTGGTGAAGTGTTCGGCATAGGAAGAGCCGTGACAATGAAACAGAATCTCTGGTATCTCCTCCTCAGCTACGCAACATCTGAATACTCCATCTGGGCAATGCTTGTATAGATACGGCTCATCCCAGAAATAATGGCGGATATCCTTAAGGAATTTCTTTCTTTTGTTACCCACAAAACCGTGCGTTCCAGATCAGCAGCTAGGTAATTTGCAATCTCTCCAAACCAAGGAACTTTAGGACGTTGGCCGCTTTTGATTTGGTTGCAGATTTTGGGCTGAGCAGGTGCTCGCTGGGTGGGAGCACGTGCTTCCTTGATTTGGAATGCTATGATCGAGTAAACCTATTCTTCAGGAAGGCTGTCATCAAGGGGGATATCTTCTTCAATCCGCAATCGAGATAAATGGTCGGCAGCTCCATTGTCTATCCCCTTCTTATTCTTGATCTCGAGATCGAATTCCTGGAGAAGGAGGATCCATCGGAGGAGTCGTGGCTTAGCATCCTTCTTGGTCAAGAGGTACTTGAGCGCCGCATGATCGGTGTGTACAATGACTTTGGAGCCCACGAGATACGATCGGAACATCTCAAAGGCGAAAACAACAGCTAGGAGCTCCTTCTCTGTTGTGGCGTATTTGCACTGGGATTCATCTAGGGTACGGCTGGCGTAATAGATCACATGGAGCTTCTTATCCTTTCTTTGGCCGAGAACCGCACCTACTGCATAGTCGTTAGCATCTGTCATAACCTCGAAAGGTAAGCTCCAATCCGGTGGCTGCACAATGGGTGCACTAACAAGTGCTCCCTTGACCGTATGAAAGGCCACAAGACAGTCGCTATCGAATTTGAACTTCACCTCCTTGCACAACAGCCTCGTGGGGGGTCTAGCTATCTTCGAAAAATCCTTGATGAACCGGCGATAGAAACCTGCATGTCCCAGAAAACTGCGGATCCCCTTAACAGAAGTAGGCGGTTGTAGATTCATCATAACCTCGGTCTTAGCTTTATCCACTTCGATGCCGTCCTCTGATATGCGATGCCCAAGTACAATTCCATTCCTGACCATGAAGTGGCACTTCTCCCAATTCAGCACTAGATGTTTTTCCTCGCATCTCTTAAGTACCCTGCATAGATTAGACAAACAGTCAGAGAAAGAGTTCCCATAAACCGAGAAGTCGTCCATGAACACTTCCATTATGTCTTCGATCAAGTCGGTAAAAATGGACATCATGCATCGCTGGAAAGTTTCTGGAGCATTGCATAATCCGAATGGCATGCGCCGGTAAGCGAATGTGCCATAAGGACATGTGAATGTCGTCTTCTCCTGGTCGTCCGGATGAATGGGGATCTGAAAGAAACCTGAATAACCATCTAAAAAGCAATAGTATGGATGGTTAGGGAGTCTTTCAAGCATCTGATCAATAAAGGGCAAAGGGAAGTGATCCTTGCGAGTCGCAGCATTCAGTTTGCGATAATCAATGCACATTCTATGGCCGATTATGGTCCTAGTCGGTATCAGTTCATTCCTATCATTTTTTATCACAGTGATTCCACCTTTCTTAGGAACTACATGAACAGGACTAACCCAAGTACTATCAGAAATAGCATAAATTACACCAGCCTCTAGAAGTTTCATTATCTCCTTCTTAACGACATCTTTTAGATTCGGGTTAAACCTCGATTCATCTTCTAGATGTATCCTATGCATGCAAAGATCAGGAGAGATGCCAGTGATATCATCAAGCGAATATCATATAGCCTTTCTGTACTTTCTAAGCTCACATAAAAACAATGCTACTTCCACATTATTCAAATCAGCATTCACAATTACCAGGTAAGTAGAGTTTGTTCCAAGGAATGCGTACTTGAGCCCTGCTGGGAGGGTTTTAAGCTCCAGTTTGGGTGCTTTCAATTTGCTCCATGGGCTGTCTATCGGATCAAGTGGCGGAGCAGGTGCTCGCAAAATCGGAGCATGTGCTCCATCTGTTTCTGCCGATTTGTCCTCATCTTCAAGGCTCGTGTACGCTACCATCTGCTCCATTCTCCGGCTGGAATCTAGCATCTTGGTAAAGTTGTCGGCGTCCTCACTCAAGAAACCGTGCTCTCTTTCAGCTAGAGTAAGGGCGGTTTCAAGAGGATCCGGGCACAGGAGCTCTTCAGCTGCCTCATCAAAAACATCATCCACGCCTTCCACAGTGAAGGTCTGTCCATCCAGCATCGGTTTCTTCAGAAATTTATCCATCTCGAATGACATTACCATGTCGCCTAACTAAAGGTCAATCACTCAATTCTGTACATCGATTATTGCACCAGCTGTGCATAAGAATGGTCGGCCGAGAATCAGAGGGTCTTTTGGTTCCTCTTCAAGTTCCAGAACTACGAAATCAGCTGGAATAAGTGTATCCCCAATTCGCACATGAAGATCCTCTAACATGCCCACTGGAAGCTTTGTTGATCTATCTGCGAAGACTAAAGAGATGCGTCTGGGTTTGAACTTGGTGAAGCCTAACCGTTTTGCCACAAAGTATGGCATAAGGTTGACGCTGGAATCGAGATCACACAAAGAGCATGCGAATGTCATGGGGCCGATCTTGACTGATAAAACGAATCTGCCGGGATTGCCTCTCTTCTTGAGCACCTTGTTCTGCAGAACAGCACTGCACTCCTTGGAGACCACCATCACGTTCTCTTCCTCAACGACTTTACCGGAGACCAAAGTCTTCATGTACCTTTTCAGGGCAGGTATCATCTGACAGCATCCGTGAGAGGCAGCTTCATGGTTAGGTCTCTGAGCATCTCCCTGCATTTAGCATCCTCCAAGTCCTTGCGAGATTTCTTTGGTGGTACAGGATACGGAACCTTGGGTTTGTACACCCTTGCTGCCGGATTGCTGGCCGAAGTTGTTGGAGTTTCTCGGCCGAGCATATGCTCGGTTGACGGACCAGAGTCCTCGGTCGGCGAATTTCCTTCAAAAATCTCGAAAGGTGAGGCTGATGTTTCAGCGTGTGTTGTGTTGTTGCTCGATTCACCTATTTTATAGATGCTTTGATTTCCTTGGTGCATGTGTTCGCTGGATGGGAGCACGTGCTCGGAAATCTCTTCTTTTCCCTTTGTCGATCCGGAAGTTGTTGCCGAATTCAGTGTTTTCCCGCTCCTTAGCTCGATGGCGTTGACAAACTCTTTCCTTGGTGTCTCAACTTTTCCAGGAAGAGTTCCTGGTGTCCTCTTAATGGATTCAGCAGTTTGTGCAATCTGGATGTCGAGCTGCTTAATGTGAGTCCACACAGCTTCCTACTTCCCATTCAGATCGACATACATGGTATCAACCTTGAAGTTGATCTCCGCTGCCGCCTTTTGGTGACTTGCCATCAATTGCTGCATCATATTCTTCAGCTCGTCTTGAGAGCCGGTTGCTGAAGATGAAGGCTGCAGATTTGTGAAAGGCTGGGGCTGCGAGTTCGTGAAGGGCTGCCTTGGTTGAGTCCCTGCTTGGAATCGGTTCTGACTAGGAACGAATGGCCTGTTCTGGTAGTTGTTGGAGTAGCTCTTCTGGAAACCCATTTGTGGCTGATGTCCTTGCTTAAGATAGACCTGATCTTGCGGGTTCTCAACATTGGTGCTTCTGTAGGACAAGTTCGGGTGAGAGTTGAAGCCTTGGTTGTTGAAACCGCGGTTCTGTCCGAAACCTTGTCCATTGACATAGTTGACCTCCATCCGGTCATCACCAGTTTCTTCCTCATAGATTTGAGCGAGGGGTGCGTCTCCATTCTCATCCACAAAGTGGACTGATTTCTGGTTTCCCTTCAAGAGAAGGTTAACCTTGGCTGCGAGCTCCGCAATCTGCTTGGACTCCACGCTGCTGACCTTCTTTCTGTCGTACTCCGGGCTTTTGTTGCTGGAACTCGCGGCTAAGTTCTCAATCAGCTCGAGTGCTCCTTCCTTTGATTTAGTGCAGAAGTCACCATTACTAGCTGCATTCAGGGCGTTTCTGTAGTCCCATTCTACTACATCGTAGAAGGTACTGAGCAGCTGGTCGTCGCTAAACCCGTGGTGAGGGCACTCACGCTTATACTCCTTGAATCGCTCCCACGCTTCATTGAATGACTCGCCGGGATGTTGCTCGAATGAGGAGATCTTGTTCCTCAAAGCTGCGGTCTTGGACTTGGTGTAGAATTTGTCTAGGAAAGCTGATCTCGCATCAGCCCAAGTCGCCAAAGACCCTGGTGGTAAAGACTTTAACCACCGTGATGCTTTTCCCTCAAGAGAGAAGGGGAAAAGCTTGCACTTCAAGAAATCTGGAGGCACACCATTGGAGCCGGTTGTGCTGCAAATTTCTTCGAAGTTCTCGATGTGATCCATCGGAATCTCAGCAGGTAGGCATGGAAGAGATGCTGCTTGACGAGCGCAATCATCTGAGGCTTGATCTCATAATTTTGCCTCTGAATGGTTGGGGTAACGATCGCAGATCGATCCTGGTAATAAGCATGTGCTGCGTCTTTGTCTCCGAACGCCGGTTGTTGAACAAGCTGCCGCTCTTTCTGCAAGCGCAGCTGTTCCATGGTTGCCTGAAGAGTTCGCAGCTGAGCTGCCATGTCGGTTTGATCGCCCATCTCTGTAGAGGCGGTATCAGTTGTTTCTGGATCCGGAAATGGTGTGTTTCGTCTCTGCATGTTCTCTCGTTCTCTCCTTGCTAGCTCGTCGTTTGTCAAGTTCACAAGATTCTCGGTATTCTTCCTCCTTGTGCTCCTGGTCATGCACCTGAAACACAAAGAAAAGAAAAAGAGAAAAACGAGTTTAGAGGGTTCTTAGTCTAGAAATTTAGTCGTAAGCCAAAGGTAAAAATTTGGTCCCCGGCAACGGCGCCAAAAACTTGATGTACGAGTTTTAAACCCTAATTCCTACTGCAGTGCACAGCAAATCGTAGCACTACTTAGGGGTCGATCCCACGAAGACCAAGTTTTACTCTATGGATTAATAGACTAAATCGCAAGCTAAGAGAATCAATATGAGTTCGGTTTCAAATCGTGATTAGCAAGTAATAAATAAAATCGGTTGTAAACAATAATAAAGCAAGCGTTAGGTCAAGGCAATTCGCAGGAGATTCAGAGCAAAGGTCAAACAAACTATTCAGGTGATTAACAAGAACAAGTTTAGAACTCAAACACGAAGATAATATTAATCCACTCTCGTGGTACTAATACCTTTATCTAGCAACCTAAAAATCCTAACTCTCGTTGGCATTAGAAATCGCAGACAAGCATTAATGATTAGGTTTGATTTGTCACAATTCTCCAATACATCTACTCTCGCAGGTAATGAATAAATTGCTCATCTAGATCTCTTCTAGCAACCTAGCAACTCTTGCTGTCTAGATAAACCTAAGATCATGGAATCAAGTGATCAAATCAATCCAAGCAATAAGAACGACCTAGATGAAGACTATCGATTTTGATATCCTATTTGTGTTTAACCCTAGCTCATGAATTCCCTTGAAAACCTTAACCTAACTAATAGATCTACTCAGACATAAATAAAGAAGAAAGCAAAATAATGAAATAAAAAGACTGCATTGAAATCGATATTAAAGAAATAAAGTTCAGAAATCTTCTCAGAATTGTAGCACAGATCTTCTCCCTTACAAAAGAAATCCTAGGTATTGAAAAGCTAAAAGCCAAAAGCAAGATAAAGACCTAGAATAGAATAATAATCCTAGGACTTAAAAGGAGTATTTATATCAGAAGACATAGGCGGCTGCTCCCTCCAAAGTCGGCGGCAATCATTAGGTTAAATCCCTTCCTTTTGTTATCTTCCGCGGCGACCAGGTGCTCGCTTGGTGGCCAAAATTCGGGAGCATGTGCTCGCTGATTGGAGTTGGTGATACTTTGCAGGATTTTCCTTCTTTTCTTCAATTCTGGTTCTTTTCTTTTCCAAAGGCTTCAACTGCTTCAAACTCCAATAACTGCTCCAAAGCTACCTAAGATCTCCTGAAATATACTCAAAAACTCTAAAAAGTAATTAGATACTAAAATTAGTATGGGTCAAAATCCCAACATATCACATCCCAGAAGATCTCATTGCAATGAGCTTTGCTTAGTCAGGAACCTCCACTCAGTTTCTCGAATATTTCATCAGGTGTGAGTGAAGTGTATGTCCCTAAACCAGCAGGAACCGGAGAGGAAACTGTGAACCATATGACGTTATTGGAAATACCTCAGGGAAAAAAACTTCACACCAAATCCAGATTCATCGACAGGGGAAACAAGTAGCCAAACGTACGTCCTGAACATATTGTTATTCAGACAAATTATTAACAAACCGCTGCCAACAGCAGCAAAGAAAGATTAAAAAAATAAAATCAAATGTAGTGCTCGGAAAAACAAAGGAAATAAAACAAAAGCAACAAAAGAAACATAACTTCTCTGATTCATAAATAGTTAACCATAGTTACGGTTATCTTACTATTATTAATTTAGAGGTACTTTTTTGAAATACTTAAAAAAAAACCTTTTATTACATCTATTGCCACTGCTTTGTATAGTAAAACATGTTTGGTTACAAGTTTATCTTAGGCTAAAATAGGAAGAATTTCGCCAGCAGAAAAAAAAAACCAGACCCAGATTAAAGGTCAGACACGCGGAACCTATTCTCACTTAAATTGAACCGGCTTAATAGACTCAGTTAAATTTTGGAGATTACCACACAGGTTTAATCATTGGATACGTAGCTGGATCTCCGATATCTTCGCATATAATCCCTGTGGAAGTTGCGACTTTAACAGTCGAAGTCAATTTAAAGAAATGTAATAAATTCATTAATTATCGGTCAATTCAAATTGAGTATGAAATCTATGCAAAGGGCAATAGAATAACCAAATAAGAATTGAATTAAAAAGAATCATTAGAAAGGGCATTCAAATTTAGTCTAAAATCTACGAAACAGGCAATAGAATATCCAATTAAGATCTTAAAAATTGAAGTAACAGAAATGATCATATTCTGAGTATATTGTATTGAATATCTAATTGAAAACGCTCTACTACTTTTGACCTAGATTTTCTGGTCCTTATAAATTGATCTTCTATTGTTCATTCGTATGTTACCATTTCAATAATAAGCAAACTCTTTCTCCGCATATAAAAATGTTTGGCCAGATGGATATGATTACTCTTTCTTCCGTAAAACCTTTCAAAACAGGGTGGCGTATCCAAGTCAAAGTACTTCAAACATGGAAGCAGTTTCAAATGAAGAGCGGTGAAACCCTTGAAGTTATTTTCGCGGATGAGCATATATGTTTGACATTGTTAATTTTTATATTGCTTAAACGTTAATATTATTGTTTATCGTTTAGTAATACTTTCTTTTATTTATAATTGTTTCACGTGTTTAACACAACATGTAGAGTTTTGATGAAGAAACTTATTGATTTGTTTCTTAAGGTTAGTTATCTGTGTTTTAAATTTTTTTTTATCTTTAAACAGATAGAGAGCAGAGAGTGAGAAAAAATAAGGCTCCTTATAATAAAAACACAGAGATAAGAGGAGATTGCGGAAGAAGAAGAAGAGCACAAGCCAAAGAGGACATGTTGCAAAGAATTCATTATCTTTCAAATGAATTCGTCTTTAATTTTTTAAAGACATCTTTACTTTGTTATCATTATTTCATTTGTACTAACTCATGTCGTAAGACTATTCATCTCAAAACGAATTTCTACCTATAACCAGATAATAGAATCAATCACATGAGAAAGCAGTTTAAACTAAAACAGATTCTCTTAATCAATGAATTACAGATTGTTCCAGAAAAACTTACAGGCGTTCTTTGCAATTGAAAGGAAGTGACAATATTGAGGTTGATCTCTTTAAGTGTGGATGGCATATTTTTTCATAAGCAAATCAACAAGAGTAAAATCATTAAGTCTCTTACGAAAGAAACAAACATAAACTAGAAGAGATTCAAGTGGCAAGATCGTAAAGAATGTACCATTGCATGACAATAACAACTCCATAGATAAGCTGCTGAAAGAGAAACAAAGTTGATTTAATAAAAAAAAAAAAAAAACAAATCTATTAGGATCTTGGTCTCAATATGATGCTACACACATGGGCATGCAACTTTGATAAGTCAATTGAGTAATCTTGCATGGAGATGATTAATAAAATATGACAAGAACATGGCAAGAACAAGAAGAAAACTTTTTGGAAGAAAATATGAACAAAGGAACTCAAACATCAATCGAATCAACCTCAGTATTTTACATGGCAAGAACAAGACGAAAACAAAAGCATGAACATATTACCACAGGAGCTCAAATGACCAACAATGATACTAAACATGAAACATTTAGCTCAAATTAGTTTGATTCCAATTTACCTCATCACCATTACGGAATTCATAATCTGGCTCTCCGCAAGAAAAACCTAATTACCAACAAAAAAGTGATTGGATTCCACAATCAAATTACTAATTTCGATGAAACCTAATGTCGGATCAATCTAAAAAATAAAATTTCACAATTGATTTAAAAGGCCAATTGTAGGATTTGAAAACAGCTAAGTATGACGCAAACCCATCGAAATTTATTTACGGATACGCGATCGGAAACAAAAAATGACTATCGATCTGATGAGAAAAATACAGGTGGTTTGGTTTGGTATAACCTGCTGGTCGTTGCAGGCAAAGCATTTGCGAACGATCTCGCCTGCGATAGCACGACGTTCCTCGAGAATGAGTCCTTCGTAGTAGACTTGATGTTCCTATTGAATTCCTCCCAAATTGTTCTCCAAAGAATCCACAGAAACCTTTGATTCGTCGGATTTCGTCTGTATTTGTTGAAGAGTAAGAAATTAGTCAGGCGA
Source organism: Isatis tinctoria (assembly GCA_010577795.1). Classification (NCBI taxonomy): domain Eukaryota; kingdom Viridiplantae; phylum Streptophyta; class Magnoliopsida; order Brassicales; family Brassicaceae; genus Isatis; species Isatis tinctoria. The sequence continues at coordinate 22,715,297 of CM021250.1, forward strand.
GTAGATGATTGCATGGTGAGAGATGAGTTAACGGTGAAGCGGTGGGATCTGAGATTAGAAACTTTTCCTTTTCATATTTGTTTTCCTTTTTTATTTCATTCTTCTTGCTTTAGACACGTTTTATCGGCACAAAAAAAAGAAGAAAAAAGACAAGATTTATCTTTGCCTCACACATGCTTTTCTTTTGTTTTAACTTGAATTTTTTATGACAAAAAAAAACTTGAAATTTTACTTTTTTACAATAAACATTATATTATCTATTTTTTACAAAGGATTAAAAATTACAGAATTATTGTATATCATTATTCTTTTGAATAAGATATAAAATTAATAAAAACATTTATATAACCTTATATTTTTATAAAAACAAAATGTCAAATATACAAAAATTTTGCTACAAAAAATTATTAAAAAAATCATACTAAATATACTTTAAACTCCACAATAAAATTCTAATATAATATAATTATTTATTTAGTTATATTTTATATAAATATTTATTTTTACTATTATTTTACTATTATTATTTGAGGAGCAGTTTTAGAAAAATACTTGAAAAAACCTTTTAAGAGAAGAGAAGTTTTGAGAAAAAATAAAAAAACAAGTTTTTTCAGAGAAATACACATACTCTCTCATTTTTTTGCCAAAGAAATTTTAGCTTTTTACAATAAAAATTAAATTACCTATTCAAAAAAAAATTACATGATTATATTATATCATTTTTTTGGTGAAACAGGTATAAAATTAGAACAAATTGTTTTATATACCTTCTATTTTTATAAAAACCAATTTTCCAAAACACAAACTTTTGCAACAAATGATATCATTAAAAGATGATTTCAGACTAAATATAGTTTAAACTCCACAATATTTTTTTATATAATATAAATTTTAATTATATTTCATAAACATATTTAATAAGCTATTAAACTAAAAAAACATACAATCAGCAAATAATACAATATTTATACGTCTCAATGTTCTAACCTAATTAAATAACATAATAACTAAACTGGAAATTAAAAAGTTAAAATACAGTTCAACATTAAGTAATAATATTTTAAACATAAAATCTTTGTCCATGCTTTGCGAGAAAGATCAATGCTTGGCGAAAATATGATTTTAACTATTTTCATATTTAAAAATAGTTATTCAACTATACATAAATTTTTAATTATATACCAAAATTCTAAAACTACTAACTGAAAAAACATATAATCATCACAAAATATAATTCACACATAATATAATTCTTCAAACACCAATCAACACAATATATAATCTCACATAATACAATTGTTTTAACACCAACAAAAACTTAATTCATATAACTAACAACTACAAATAGTATATTAGCCACACAAAAAACTTGCCTACTATGATACTAGATAACAATTTATATAATAATTAACTATATAACAAATAAATTTTTATTTATTGTTATTATTGAATATAAAAAAAACTTTTACCCGGCACATACCAAAATCCTAGTTGTTTAATATTTTTGGGCCCATAACAGCATGAATCAGTCAGAACAAATACTACTGAGCTTAGATAGTAAAAGCTAACTTCACCGAAAATTTGAAATAAACTCCACAAAAACAAAAAGAACCCCATAACCATATCAAAGTTTCGCTGCTTAAATTTTGTTGCTATTCGATAGGCCAACCTTAGGATCACTTTGGCTATGGTTCCTCGCATCAACACTTTGGCTCATTACACGCTAGGTGCCCAATTTCGTACGTTTATCCGATTGGGGTTTCTCGAGACAATGGTTTTAAAGAAATTAATATCGAAAAGACAATAGAACACTACCAAGAAAACAAAAAATTTACAAAAAAAAAAAAACACATTCCAACTTACAAACTGCTAGAGGAAAAAGGAAAAAAACAGAAAAAAATAAACACCGCAAAATATCGATTAATTTCGGCATTGAGAAATAAAATAAAATAAAAAATCTAATATCCTGGTTGTTGGGTACGGGTTTAGCACCCTCTCCAAGGCCCATCAATATTTCGCCTCGGCCCGGTGGATATTGACTATCGATTGATTAAAATCCAATAACCAAAATGATTGATTAAGGAAAAGTCGACAAAGGTGGAGAAAACATCATCATTGACGGGACACGATCGTGGAACCCATCGTCATCATTAACGGAGGAATGATTGTCATGTGGAGCCACTGCCATCATTCACATAACAATCATTCATTTTCCTTTTTCATTCTATATAAACAAACGATTCATTTATATAGAGGACACACAAAAACTTCTACACAGAATCTCTTACAGCTCTCTTCGAATTGTTGTAATCGAATTCTTCAATCAATAAAAGTCACGTCGGCGATTTACTGTTTTAATTCTCAAAGTTACCCACAAACTCGACCTAGGCGAGGTCGTGGTTCAACAATTGGCGCCGTCTGTGGGGACACTGAGAAAACTCTTAATCACGATGGCTAGCGACCCAAACAACGCCGCCATCAATCTCGACGATCCACAAATCGAAGCCGACGCCGCGCTCAACGCCGGCAACTCGCAAGGAAATCAAGGAGTCCCGCAGGACACCGGCCCACACAACAACATCCCTCAAGTCCAGGACCATACCGATCCAAACGGCAACGGCCCCCAGGACCATCAACTTACGTCGCCGACACTTCTCGCCGGTGCGACACACGAAGTCGGTCCCTTAACCGCAATCCACGCTATGCTGGCTTTCCTAACCGATAAAGTAACTAACATCGAAGCCAGGCAAGCCGCTTCTGAAGTCGATGGGAACGTCACCAGCACCCATGAGCAAAATCCAATCCAGACCCCTGGCCAAGTATATCCCATCATCCGGAATCTGTTCGGCTCGACACCAACGGGAGAGTTTCGCGGATCCAACAAGAGAACGGAAACCCCTGCTCCGACGACAGGAACACAAGAGTCTTCCGACAGGAATCCCGAGCTCGAAAGTGTTATGAAGCGCCTCGAAGAGATGAACTCACAAATTCATCGGGCAACCAGCTCGGCGCCGGAGCTCGACAGGGTACTCAGACAAACGAGTAAAACCCCATTCACCGAGGCGATAACAAGCGTTCGACAACGATACCACGGCAAGATCCGAGAAGTACCCACCTTCAAAGGAGAAGACGACCCCCAACGGCATCTCGTAGCATTCACCATCGCGATGGGACGCGCCGATCTATCACCAGGAACTCGAGATGCCATTTTCTGCCAACGTTTTGTCGAAACACTCGGTGGCACTGCTCTCAACTGGTTTACTCGGCTCACCCCGAACTCGATAGGAAGTTTCGAGGACCTATCGTCCGCTTTCCTTAAACACTACTCGATGTTCATTGACAAACAGACGAATCTAACCGAGCTCTGGAACTGCATTCAAAACCAGACCGAAAGCCTTCGCACGTACATGGAACGCTTCCGCAAAATCATCGCCAAGGTCGATTGTCCCGACGCCGTCGCGCTCATCGCCTTACGACAGGGGATGCGAGAGGATGAACCGCTCTGGGAAGATCTCAAGAAGAAAGAACCAACTAGTCTCGAAGACGCCTTCCACCGAGCCACCACGTTCATCGAGCTATACGAAGAACGGGCTGCGCGAGCCAAAAAATCTGACCGAACAAAAACCGTCACCACCCCCAAGGAAAAGCCGGTAACCAGCATAACAAGAGAACCTCGTCAGCATTACGACGAAAAGAAATCCTCTATCTACCACGTCTCCGACAAACCGCCGGGTTGGAACAAATACATTCGCAAAGGTGACGAATCAGCAACTAAGGGCGATAAGCTCTTCAACGGATCTAAGTTTTGTCCCTATCATAGGAGGACAGGACACGAACTAAAAGATTGTGACCATTTTCGCGATCACGCCGTCGAAGAATATCTGTCTGGAAAACTCAAGCTCGACTCCCGCGATCGCACCGGCAATACCTCACGAGAACGCCGAGCTGCTTCCGGCAACAGCAGAGATTCGCGAGCGAATAATAAGGACCGGCGAGCCGAAGAAGGAAATAAACGGAACCGCGATGATAAAGACAGAAGTCCCCCGTACACAGCCCAAATCCAGCGAATCAACATGATCATGGGAGGCTTGCAGGACTGCGCTGATTCAGTCCGTTCTGTCCAGAAACACGAACGACGAGCTATCGCCGCGTCAAAATGGAAACAACCAGTGACGGATGAAACCCCAATCACGTTCACCTCGGCAGATACGATTGGAGTCGATATGCCGCATAACGACCCATTAGTTGTCGAGCTCAAAATCCATAACCTATACGTTGCGCGCATCCTCGTTGACACTGGAAGTTCGACAGATCTGATCTACAAAGAAACCCTCCATCGAATGGGGATACACGACGATCAGATTAAGCCGAAGACCAAGATACTCACTGGATTCACGAGCGAATCATCTTGGACAACCGGAACCGTCAAACTTCCTGTCGACGTAGGTGGCATCACCAGATGGGTCAAGTTCGACGTCGTCGATCAACCCGCCATTTACAACGCAATCGTCGGCACGCCTTGGCTGCATTCCATAAAGGCGGTCACGTCAACGTACCACCAATGCCTCAAATTCCCGAACAACAACGGCATTTTTACTCTTCGAGGGAGTCAGCGTATCGCACGCTCCTGCTTCATCACCGAACAGAAACTGCGCAAACCACACCCGCCGTCTGCGCAATCCTGCATGATCAACGTGCCCGAACTACTCGATGTCCACGAAAGGCCAAAGACAAGCCTCGTTGTCCAAGTTAACATCGATAAAGACAATCCCGAGCGTTGCGTCGGCATCGGCTCTGACCTCCCTGATTCGTTCCGAGCTGAGCTCGTTGAGTTTCTCTCAAACAACAAAGCTACGTTCGCATGGTCCGCCAATGACATGCCCGGCATCGACCCTCGCATCATTAGCCACGAGCTCAACATCGATCCAGTTTATAAGCCGATCAAACAGAAGAGGCGAAAGCTCGGTCCTGAACGCGCTCAGGCCGTTAACGATGAGGTCGATAAATTGCTTAAAGCCGGATCTATCACCGAGGTCAAATATCCGGACTGGCTCGCCAACCCCGTGGTGGTCAAGAAAAAGAACGGTAAATGGCGCATCTACGTCGATTTCACCGACCTCAACAAGGCGTGTCCCAAAGACAGCTATCCGCTACCACACATCGATCGCCTAGTTGAAGCTACTGCCGGAAACCAACTCTTATCATTCATGGACGCTTTCTCCGGGTACAACCAGATCTTCATGCATACCGACGATCGTGAGAAGACGGCCTTCATCACCGACCGCGGCACCTATTGCTATAAAGTAATGCCTTTCGGGCTGAAAAACGCCGGCGCGACATATCAACGACTGATGAACCGAATGTTCGAACATCAGCTCGGCAAAACAATGGAGGTGTACATTGACGATATGCTCGTCAAATCCGCAATCGCCGAAGATCACATCAAAGACTTAAATCAATGTTTCTGAATCCTCAACTCATATTCAATGAAGCTCAACCCGGCCAAGTGCACATTCGCAGTCACTTCTGGAGAATTCCTTGGCTACCTCGTCACCGAACGCGGGATCGAGGCTAACCCCAAACAAATAAGCGCAATCCTGGAGCTGCCTTCCCCAAAAACAAATCGAGAAGTCCAACGACTCACCGGGCGAATCGCCGCGCTCAATCGGTTCATCTCCCGATCAACCGACAAATGTCTGCCGTTCTATCAACTTCTCCGCGGCAACAAACGTTTTCAATGGGACGAAAAGTGTGAGGACGCGTTTCAACAGCTCAAAACGTACCTATCAACACCGCCTATCCTCGCAAAGCCAGAAGAAGGAGAAACGCTCTATCTTTACATCGCCATCTCGACCTCGGCAGTCAGCAGCGTACTTGTGCGAGAAGACCGCAGCGATCAACGACCAATCTTTTACGTCAGCAAAACACTCGATGGCGCGGAAACTCGCTATCCGACCTTGGAGAAATTGGCTCTCGCCATCGTCGTCTCAGCCCGGAAGTTACGACCATACTTCCAATCTCACACCATCCACGTCCTAAGTAACCAACCACTTCGTACCATCCTCCATAGTCCGAGCCAGTCGGGGCGCCTAGGGAGATGGGCAGTGGAACTATCAGAGTACGACATCGAGTACAAAAGCAGAGTTAGCGCCAAAGCCCAGGTGCTGGCCGACTTCCTCATCGAATTACCCGCCGAGCTCGTCGATGACACGACCAAGCCCAAACCTAAATGGATCCTCCACGTTGACGGGTCGTCATGCCGCCAAGGCTCCGGCGTCGGCATCAAACTTGAGTCACCAACGGGGGAAACTCTCGAACAATCGTTCCGCCTCGAGTTTACAGCCTCCAACAACGAAGCCGAGTACGAAGCACTCATCGCCGGACTACGCCTCGCCAAGGGAATCGGCGCAACCGACATCCACGCCTATTGCGATTCTCAGCTCGTCGCCAATCAATTTAACGGCGAATACGAGGCACGCAACGACCGCATGGATGCATACCTCCGGCTCGTCAAATCACTCGCCGCGGAGTTCGAGTCTTTCGAGCTCAACAAGATCCCTCGTGCCGAAAACACGATCGCCGATGCACTCGCAACAATCGGCTCAAATAGAGACGATGATTTTCGACGCCATATACCAATCGCAAGCATCCCAACACCAAGCATCGAATTACCTAAGGGACATTGCGCATTCATCCGCGAGGATCATAACGACGCCGACGAAACCGACGACGATGAGGTCGGGATGCATTCTCACAGTAACACTAGCAACGAGACCGGTGCGAAGCACGACTGGAGAACCGAGATAATCGAGTATATCATAAATGGCGAAGCACCAGCCGAAAGATGGGCAGCCCGGCGCCTCAAGGCCCGCGCTGCGCATTACACGGTCGTCAATGGCGAGCTCCTCCGACGAACTGCAACCGGCGCACTCCTCACTTGCATCGACGGGATGCAGATCCGTTACGTTCTGGAAGAAACTCATGAAGGTGCAGGCGGCAATCACTCAGGCGGACGCGCTCTGGCACTGAAAGTAAAAAAACACGGCTTCTTCTGGCCGACCATGATCACAGACTGCGAAAAATTCGCCCTCAAGTGCGAAAAGTGCCAACGACACGGACCCGTCCTCCATACCCCATCGGAACTCCTCGCCACGTCTTGCCCTCCTTACCCTTTCATGCGATGGGCCATGGACATCGTCGGTCCTTTACCAAACTCCCGACAACGTCAATTCGTGCTCATCATGACGGACTACTTCACAAAGTGGGTGGAGGCTAAGGCATACGCCTCGATAAAGGACAACGACGTCCAAATGTTCGTTTGGACACACATCATCTGCCGCCACGGTCTGCCTTACGAAATTGTCACGGACAACGGCTCCCAGTTCATCTCCAGCGTTTTCGAAGCCTTCTGCGCTAAGTGGCAGATCCGCCTCAGCAAATCCACTCCGCGCTATCCTCAAGGTAATGGCCAGGCCGAGGCAACAAACAAGACTATCATTGACGGACTCAAAAAACGTCTCGAATCGAAAAAAGGACTTTGGGCAGACGAGCTTGACGGGGTCCTCTGGTCTCACAGAACAACCCCACGTCGCGCCACTGGGAAATCACCATTTTCTTTGGTGTACGGCTGCGAAGCCCTATCACCCGCTGAGGCCGCGGTGCCGACACTACGACGTCAACTGGCACCGCTCCACCCTGCAGTCAACTGTGCAATGTTAATCGATAACTTGGACACCTTGGAAGAAACCCGCGGACAAGCTCTTCTCAGAATGCAAAACTACCAACATCAAGCGGCCCGCTACTACAACACAAAAGTACGGCCTCGGCAATTCGAAGAAGGCGACCTTGTTCTACGAAAGGTCTACGAGAATACAAAGGAATACCGCGCCGGCAAACTCGGAGCAAAATGGGAAGGGCCATACATCGTCGGGAAAATTGTAAAACCAGGTGTCTGCCAACTTGTGACCATGTCCGGCGACGCCGTGCCGCGCTCATGGAACGTCAACCATCTCAAGCGTTTCTACTACTAAGTCCATCTGGAGCATTTCTACTAGCTCCAAGATAAAAAAAAAAATAATAAAAAAAAACAACAAAAAAAAAAAAAAGAACGAGCTACGCTCTCATGTAATCGAACTACGAATGGCTTGATCCCCTTTTGGGGTACGTAGGCAGCCTGTCAAAAGGGTTCAGCTATAAATCAAAAAAAAAAAATATATACTTCCGAAGAATCGTTTCGTTTATAAATAGTTCGCACCATTAACGGTCGCCAACACTTCAATTTCTCAGTTAAACTGTCAACTGTGCTGAGCTACGCTCAAAAGGAGGCGCTTCGCCTCATAGCTCTAAGCTATAGACCAATACATCTTCACTCTGATCAAGTGAATGATGGGTCAAATAAAGCCGGGTCCATCGCCGCCCGCACCTCTCGAACTTATGACCGACCCACGAAACCACGCCGAAGTTCAGTCTCGAGAGCGTATCTATACTTGATTGAGACACTGTCCGAAACAGACTATCTTTCAAGGTGAAAGCCGAGCCGACGTAAGCCTCCGTCGTATGCGAGCAGTTGTTAGCCTTGCACCCCGGATGTCGACTTACCTTGTTAATTTCAAGGACCAAGTCTAATTCCGAATTGAACTGACTTTGAATAAGTTTTCGAGTATACTACTCAGCTCAGTCATTCCACTAGCACGGTGATCTAAATCATTTCGGACTGTTACTCGTGAATCGTCTGTGTTACTCGAAAATGCCGTACTTTCATTAACTCAGAAAAGATTAGCCTATCGGCTTATACATGCTACGACGCCGAGGTCCACAAGTCGGACCCCGGCTCTACAAAAAAAAAGGAAGATAACAAAAAAATGGACCGCCTAGGTCCTTTCTTCTCGCCCTTGATCCCCAGCAGGATCATTGGCCGTCTCCTCCGCAGCGTCGGTCTGCTCATCCGCCTCTTCGGGCACAGATCGTGGCAAACTCGCCTCGGCAACAACACGAGCTGGAGCATCCAACTCACCTTCGCCAAAGGTGATCTCGTCAATCGCTGCAGCGACATCTTCCTGTTGTTTCTTCTTCGCCTCGAGCCTGGCTATCATCTCGGCAGGGATGTCCCACTCCTTCGCTTTTAACGCGTTCGCAAATGCTAAAGCGCCTTCGGCCGCGGCGGATCCAGCTACGGCATCCTCTATCACCTCTCTCTGGGCAACGTAGTCCTTCAACTTCGCCATCAGAGAGGCATATTCGCCAACAACCTTAGCCCGCTCGGCAGCGACACGGTCAGCCCTCGATTTACGAAGCCGCTCCCGCTCCCTTTTCAGGCTTTCTCGCGCCTTCTTCTTACTCGCAACCGCAGCCGCACGAGCCTTCTCGACCTCGTCAACTCTGGTTTTAAGAGAATTCACCTCTTCGACGGCATAGAGCAACTCAGTCCTCTGGTTGACGAGCTCCGCGTTCTCTGACGACAACCTCTCGTTGGCTTCGGCAAAGCGATCTTTCTCAGCTCGAAGCGAAGCCAGCTCGTCAGCCAAATCTTTCGCCTCCTTCCTAGCTGCCTTGAGGTCTCGGTCATATCTGCCCATTGTAAAGACCGCGGCATTCAGACCTCTCGTAACCTCCCCGGCAAAGGTCTCGAACAAACCGTAATGTTCGAGTTCCGTTGGAACAACGGGACGCGCCAGAGGCTTCGTTCTCAATCTCCAGAAGAGCTCGGCAGCGGCAGCATCATTGCCCGCAATCGGGGGCATTCCGAAGTAATGAAAAAAGAATTCCGAGGGATTTCGATCCTCATCCGGGTCCCTACTCCCGCCTACCGCTCTTTCGCCACTCACGAAAGCAGGACTCTCTCCCGACGCACCGAGATCTTGTTCGTCAGCTGACCCACGCTCCGGCTCGATATTCTCGTTTCCAAGCACGTCGGGGTTGCCCTCCGACGGGTTAACTTGTTCCGCATCGGTATGCGGATCGGCGCGGTTCACATTGGTCGGCCCCTGACCTTGCGTCACCAACGCCTCGTTCTTTGGCCGCTGCAGAGACTCGATCCCGATGATATCAACACTCTCATCACGCGTCTCGTCTCGAGGATTCGCCTCGGCAGATCTGGGGACAGTAGCCTCGCGTCTTCGAGAAGGCGGCGTCGCCGTCTTTGGTCCCCCGGAGGATTCTCCTACGATGTTAACCAGGTCGTCGGTCAGGCTGCTGAACTTCCTCTTACGCAGTCCCATCTGTGGCCTCGGCGTCGGGTCGGATTGCTGAGAAATTTTACGAAGTGCCCGCTCGACTCTCTCCGCTGACACCTCGGGCCAAGTCAGGTGGCTAATTCTCGCGTATTCGTCAGCCACCGCGCTGAAGTTTTCCGGAGGAGGCACGAGCGGAGACGGTTTATCTACAAAATGAGAAACCACGACGTCAGAAGACAATAAGATAACAGAAAAATTAAAATACGATGGGTATCTACCGATCGGGTCGTTCCAATGATTCTGAATCCTAAGACTGGGATTCGCCACCGCGAACTCATCTTTCTTCACAAAGAAGAATCGGGTTCGCCAGTCTTCAACCTTGGATCTCGCCGTATCCCCGGGAATTATGTTGTGCTTCGTCTTCATCTGAAGATAGAAGCAGCCAAGAGAAGTCTCCGCCTTCGAGGCCTTGATCAACGTCATCTCCTCGAGGATTCTGTAATTCATCGGCAGATTGTTTTCGACGGCGAGCATCATCAACGCCACCATATGACGCATCCCCCCATGAGTTAACTGCGCTAACGCCATTTTCCTCCGTGCACAATACTCAAACGGAAGGTCCGGGATCGGGAATCGGAGGTGACAGAACTTGAAGAAGGATTCGTAGACGCAGAAGTACCCCGGCGGAGCATCCCACGGTCGTTCTCTTGGGCCCGGAATAACAAACGTCACCCTCGGGTCGACGTGGCAAGCGACCCTCAGGTCAATTAGACTTTTTCTCGTCGTTCTCGTGGAAACGACGTTATAGATATTCCCGGCATCTTCTTCCGGGATCGGAATGCCTTCCTCCTTCATCCTTTCCCTAGCTTCGTCCCGAGCAACGCGCTCAGCTCGGTGAGGCTCGAAAACTCGCTCGCCTATCTCCAATTCAGGACCGTCGTCCCCCAAATTTACCCCGCTCATTACTTGCGGCTCATCCTCCGCGACCTCGTCGCGATTGGTTTCCTTCGCAGCCTCATCGATTATCGTTGGGCCGCTCCTCCCGACCCCGACGTGATTCGGCGACGAGGCGGTTATCTCGACTCCATCGTGACCTGGCGACAAGGTCACCTCGGGGTCCTCGTTTTCTCGGCGATCACGATCCTCGTCCATCGGTTGAGGATCGGATTGGTAGCTCGGCTCGGTTACACCCGGCGGGTATCTGCTGTGGCTGAGCCCGAAGCCCAGATCTCTGTCCTCCAGGTCGTCCGCCTCGGGTCGGAGACCGCGCCATGAAGGTGGAGAACAGGGCGGAGAAAAGCTTGAAGACATCTTCGGGATCGGAGAACGCGGTGGCGGAATAAAGAATACGGTGAAAAGAAGAAACAGAATGAGGAGAGAGAAGAGAGCTACCTTTTGCGGAAACAAAGAAATGAAGAAGTGAGGACGAAATGAAAAGGAGACGAAGATTTATAGGAAGAGAGAGGCAACGGTTTTCAAGGTAATCATCACGGTTGGAGACAACTCTTTATTGCCCGCCGCCCTCTCTCTCCATTATTAGGTCTAAAAAGTCACGCCCCGCGTCTCTTCGCTCACATCATCTCACCGCGAAACGCACGCGATCTTCTGCATGATTGACACGTGTCAACGTCGTTTCAATCAAAGGAAATACGACAAAGCGCTGTGATATCCGTACGTTCCTCACGCGCCTAGATCGGAAGAGGTCGCGTCACGTCACATTTAATACGTCATTCAACATTAAAAAACTCTTTAGGATATTCTTTTGCGGTAAAGGGATATTCTCAAGCACGCCGAGGTGAATCCTCAACGACCCGCCGAGGTGAATCCTCAACGACCCGCCGAGGTGAATCCTCAACGACCCGCCGAGATGAATCCTCAACAACTCGCCGAGGTGAATCCTCAACGACCCGCCGAGATGAATCCTCAACAACTCGCCGAGGTGAATCCTCAACGACCCGCCGAGGTGAATCCTCAACGACCCGCCGAGGTGAATCCTCAACGACCCGCCGAGGTGAATTCTCAACGACCCGCCGAGGCGAAATCTCGACGAGCCAACCCTTCAAATTCGACGAGCTCGGTCGCGTTGCTCGACGAACTGAGGGGGGGCTTATTGTTGGGTACGGGTTTAGCACCCTCTCCAAGGCCCATCAATATTTCGCCTCGGCCCGGTGGATATTGACTATCGATTGATTAAAATCCAAGAACCAAAATGATTGATTAAGGAAAAGTCGACAAAGGTGGAGAAAACATCATCATTGACGGGACACGATCGTGGAACCCATCGTCATCATTAACGGAGGAATGATTGTCATGTGGAGCCACTGCCATCATTCACATAACAATCATTCATTTTCCTTTTTCATTCTATATAAACAAACGATTCATTTATATAGAGGACACACAAAAACTTCTACACAGAATCTCTTACAGCTCTCTTCGAATTGTTGTAATCGAATTCTTCAATCAATAAAAGTCACGTCGGCGATTTACTGTTTTAATTCTCAAAGTTACCCACAAACTCGACCTAGGCGAGGTCGTGGTTCAACACTGGTGCACAGTTTATTAGAGCATGATTATTGGAGGTTCTTCCCGTTTCACAAGTATATGAATATCTTAATCTAAATACGATCACATTCAGACATAAAATTTCAAAACAGTGAAGAAATAAAAAAAAAGATTTTTTAAAAAAATAACAAGCCTGAACTGGCTGGCTGTGTATCTCTATAACTATCCAAATAACAGTTACTACATCTTTTAATGAAAACGTTTCCAGATTGTCTCTTTTTCAAACTCTACGAGGTACACTTCTGTGACTAATAAAGACTAAAAATCACAGCTTATCATCAAAGTAAAGGATGCGGAAGCCAGGTCCCTCTAAAAACCATAAAAATCAACCAGGTAAACCGCTCTCAACAAATCGTTTCTCCAATAAACTTACATTGTAAAATGGTTACATCTATATAATACAGATAGTTCAGTTCAAAAACCAAATGGGCGCAAGAGAGGACGTCCCATTGGGTCTCGCAACTCAAAGGTCAACCAAAAATCCAGTCATGCAGGTAAATAAAATCAAATTATATAAATAAACCCGCACGCAATACTTCATTCTATATTTCTATATTTTTGTTTAAAAAATAACTTATTTTCTAACTACAATGTAGGGAAATTACTACTAACGTTGTAATACCCCGATAAAAAATAATAAAAAAAATAAATAAATGAATATTATCATTTTTGGAACAAGGAGTTGTGGCAAGAATAATTTCGAAAGAAATAGGAAAACAATTTTAAAAACTCCGGGCTTCTACACAGAGGTAGTCGAGACCTATATGGAGCTATTGCAAAAAGATTCAGGCAAAGAAAAATTCTCCTGTGAGAAATAAAAATCGGACAAGATGATATGACGAAGATGGACGGTTTGGAGAAGAAAATTCATAAATCGAGATTTGCGCATCCAAAAAAATTCTGAAACTTTTTTCGGGCACAGAGGACGTCATGAGGAGCATTCAGAATCAAACAGAGAAATTTTTGAGTAAAGGAAACGAAAGTTATGGTTTTTGAGGTGTAGAAGCTTGTTGGAGGAATCAGTTGATTAGTCTCCAAAGGGATCAGTTTAATGTTCAATCAGGATCCTTTTGGGGTATCCAGGTGTCTTACAGCAGAAGAATTTCGTGGGCAGAGAGTGAGAATGCAGCTTCTAGAAGGAAAATGGTAATTGATTCAATTAATTAGTGATTTTAGCCTAGTGGAATCCAAGTGCCCTTATAACAACCAAGAGTGTGATTAGTTCTATGTGGCAATTCCTGGGAAAGTTTATTGGCAGATAAGGTGTCGACCAGTAGTTCAATCTCTCCCTTTATAAATACCCCCTCTCCTCTCTTCACTTGGTTTCTTTTAGAGAAATCAAAGTTTCCCCCATTGTGCTTAAGTGTGTTTGTGTGAGAGAGAGTAGAGAGGAAGAGGAGTTTGGTGATAGCAAGGTGTTTCTGAAGCTGTGCTTGTGTCTTTAGCCTTGGAGCAATTCTAGGTGAGTTCAGTTTAGGAAAATCCCACCTAAACCCCATGCTTTACTCTTTATGCTATGGTGAAAATGGTTGATTGTCTAGCTTGTTCATGAACTTGATATGCATGCTGATTTGAGTTAATTCTTGATCTTTGCATGCATGATTTCTTAAATCGATTGTTGATTGTTGCATGCATGCTTGATTAAATCGATAGTTTAATCTCTACATGCATGTTGTTTGATGAATTGTTGAATATTGCTGCATGCATGTGTTTGTATGAAGTTATGGTTGCAGGTACTATCCGTGTGGTGGCTAACAAGTTCTTGCAGGTTTCACCCACGGTATAGTGAGATAAAGTGTTTTTGCAGCAAAGTGCATGGGAGTGAGCCGTTTGGTAGTGAGCTGAGTTTACAGATCCGTGGGCTAAGAAACCCGATGGGAGAGGTGGCGGTTGGATATACAACCGTAAGGTGTGTTATCCTCCCCACCGAGCCTTAACACGGATGGTGAGAGAGATTGCCGTGATTTCTAAATCCTTTGCATTCTCTCCACCGAAAACTCAGTGTCACCAAGGACAGAGAAATTGTGTTGGAGTGGAGATTGGAGTTATGGAAGTTTTGTGTTTGAGATAGTGATGTGGAGTGGTGATGTGATACAGTGGTTTACGATTGGAGGGCAGAGCGGTGGTGGTATGTGATCAGTCCGTTGACGGGTAGTCTTCGGACTGAAGCGGAACCGGGAGAGACGGTTCAGTGGCGGTATGAGTGTGATCCCATTTGGTATTCCTCCACGACATCGATGGACTGAGAGGTGGGGAAGACTCGGATGTCAGGGTGGCTACCCAGCCTGAGTGTACCTGACGAGGTACGGTTTTGACAGCGTCCGGAAGAGGAAGGTCGGAGCTGGGGTCGGAATACATTTGTGCGAAAGCCGGTGTATGACCTTGTATGTGAAGTTCCGGCTTGACAATCTTTGTGATAGTCAAGTGCAGGGTGTTCACGGGGATCCACACCATACTTTGAGATCTCAGTGCCCACGCGTGTGTTGTGCGTTCCAGGACGCTCAGACTAACGTTGTTTTGTGCTTCGGCTATCTACTTTTATGTTGCTTCGGCTATTTGGTTATTTGATTGTTTGCTTGTTGTGTGTTGCATGATGGGGAATGGGATGGGGTTTTATTATATCTGGACTCACTAAGAAATCTCCTGATTACTTACCCCTTTTCTCTCTTTTCCCCCTTATGCAGGAGACCCATAGAATAGCTCGTGGTGGAATGTTGGAAGACCGGAAGTATACTTGTTTTTGGGCGTGTAGCAAAGACTCAGTTGCATAAGTATGTTATGTTTTCCGCTGTGTTTATAAACTCGTTAAGTGTGGCCATCTATGGTTTGTAATATGTAAGACTTTGTAAGCTGTTTTCGGATGAATAAAATGAAGTGTTTTGTGGAAAGTTTGTGTTTGCCTCGATGATATTAGTCTTGTCCTGACTAACACAACTTGAGACCAAGGTACGGTTTGCAAAGCCTTAGGCCGAGATCGAGAGGTAACCGGTGTTAAGTGGTGAGACGGCTCTGTTTTCGGACTTGTCCTGGAATGAGCTGACTTGCTACTTAACCTCCGGACTGTGGCATTTCCGGATCGGCTGGACTATGCGGCCGTTCGTGTTCTTGTTTGATTGTCGTTCGGCCGTATATGTCTAGTCCGGTTCGGAGGTGTTACAAACGTCAACTCCAGCTACTCGATTTTACTTTGATAAACCCATCGATGCTGACAAAAGCTTCTAAAAAAGAAAGAAGAGATGTCTAAATGCAAACCTTGATGGAAACAAAAAGAAACACATAAACATGAGAAGAAAAAACAACAAACCAAAAAAATGACAATCAAAGATTATTACATCAATCTTATAATAAATATGTTAACAATAAAAAGTCATCACACATGTTTTTCATTTTTAAATAAATAAATAAAAATTCTTTCAGCGATTAAAAAAACCAAACCTCTTCCAAATTAAAGAAAAAATAAGGACTTAAAACAAAAGTCTTCAAAAAAGGAAAAGTAGGTGAGGTCACCAGAAAAATAATAACTAATCTAAACAAATTCACCATCTCCCAAATACACACAAATGACCATCCCAAGCAATATATTCCTAGCTCTCTCACCCTTCTGCTTACTTTAAATTACACATTTTTTGGGTTATTAGACAAGCTACACCAAATACAACATAAAATATAGTAATCAAAAAGGGAAAAAAAGTTAATAACATAAACCCGCGCGTAACGATGACAGAACCCTAGTACTTATCTAATTATAATAACATATATCATTTTATTTAAATTATTTTAAAAACCATCATTAATTATTATTAATAAAGATTATATTAATTACACATTTAAAGAGTATAATTACACAATAGAAAGTATAAAAAATGTTTAGAACACTAATAATCTATATTAAAACCATTTTTTCATTAAGGGCAGCATAGACTTTAATCACCCCAACTTTCAACGTGTGGCCTTCTTTTTCACAGAAACCGTTTCTCTCATATATTCGGGTTTAGAAAAAAATGTTTTCTCGAAAAAAATTTAGTTTTTCATTTATCTTTAGAAAATCTTTTCGCTAACTTGTTAAAAATGTTTAGAACACTAATAATATATATTAATACACTCTTTTCATTAAGGGCAGCATAAACTTTAGCCACCCCGCTTTCAAAGTAAGGCCTCGAGTCCAAAAAATTACTTCGCATTTAATAAATTTAATATTATGATTTGTGCATATGAAAATAAATATTAAAGAAAAAGAAGGAAATGATTTAGAATAAGTACAAACAATTTTTAGAAAAGGAAAAACATAATGATCCGTATAATCCTAAACCGTAGCAACTAATTTAATACTGTCTAGAATAAGCCATAATGATTAAAAAAAGTTCTTAATTAAGTAGTCATTATGCGCCTAAAAAAGAAACAAAGTCATCGTGGGCCGCAATCTCTTCTCTCTCTTCTTCGTCAACTTTTTGTTTTGTTTCATCTTCTTCTTCAACCTTCTTTCTTTTGTTTCTCCACATAATCTGTGAGACACTCCTTTATGCGGTCGGCTACGCTCGTAAGAAATCTCCATCGTTCCTCTGAACACTTTGGACCATATTTTTCAAGTTAAACTCGGCATCATCAAAGTTTAGTGATGCCAGGGATCGATGATATGAGGGGTTAGTCGTTTTGAAACTGATGTCTTCAAAAAGGCTGTGAAAACTTGGAAGCACTTAGTGTAATGGGCAGGAGGCTCCCATCCTCACCAAGTCAAGAATGTAATATCACTCGTGGCATTAAGACCTTCAACGTAATCCACATAAGACGGAGTCAGAGGCAAATGATCTGAACCTTTCAACAAATCAACCAGAAAGGCTTGCAATGTTGCATCTGTTATGGAAACACATCTCGTCATCGATTGGAATAAGTGTGGTTCTGCCATCAGTGCTGGTGCGTTTTGGACTGCCCTAAGCAAGTTCAAAAGTTGTGCATCTTTTAAAAAGATCATAAAATGATAACAATATAGAAAAATATGTTAAAGTTTCATTAGATGATCCAACCCAAAAAATGTTAATAAAAAGTTCAAAAATAGAACTTACTGTTTTTAAAAATCAAACAAAAATCTCAAAGTTTATTCATACCTTTAAAATTACTATATATATATATACATATTTATAAATTACTGTTTTATATAAAATGGATGCCCTTATAAAATGTGAATGCCGTACGCATTTGCTTAACCTGCTTGCTCTATAAGCCGAGCATGACTGCCATTTGCATCTATTCCGACTACAAGGTTATCTCCACTCCGATCGATGTTAGCAAAACGCAAGTCAAGCACGAAGATTTTATCACAGATAGTTTCATCAGAATCCTTCAGGTACTTGCCAGTGCCAGCAACATTCTCTGCGAATTCTGTTAATATTTCCTACCATGGAATTGATTCCAATTGTTAATTTCACGTAAACAAAATGTCGTACTCCAGCGAAGCCATAGATCTTTGCAGATTCTGATCTATGGCCATCTATCAGATGATCTAGTAAGTAAACCGCAACGTCTGTCCTTGCTTCTTCTTCATTCGCAAATAGCATAAACAAGCAGCGCGATTTTTGTTCCGAATCCAGAACCTGAAAAA
The DNA here is from genome assembly GCA_010577795.1 of Isatis tinctoria. Taxonomy (NCBI): domain Eukaryota; kingdom Viridiplantae; phylum Streptophyta; class Magnoliopsida; order Brassicales; family Brassicaceae; genus Isatis; species Isatis tinctoria. The sequence goes on from CM021250.1 coordinate 22,733,630, forward strand.
TGTAGTTGAAACTTTCAAATTCAGGCAAACCATTCTTTGAAGCACTTTGTTAAATCATTCTTTTAACATGAATCTAAGATCTTGATCATCTATATTAATCACATAATAGAATCATAAAGAAAATTAAAAGAATACCTCCATTGATTGTTGAAGTGAAGTCTCCTAGATGGTTTATAGGCTTGAAAGAATGAAACTCTTTTGATCTTTAGATAGGAAACAAGGTTTTTTCCTCTTTCCTATAAAGCTTTTCTTTTAGTGTTGTTTTTATGATGAAGACTCAGATTCAGCTACATCAGATGATGAGTCTTCAGATTCAGAAAATTAAATATGATTTTAAATCTTAAAACTATCGGATGTATGCTATATTTGAACATGTAGTAAATCTTAAATATTTTTGTATTATATTCAAAATTTAACAATTTTAATGTGTATTAACAAAAAAAAAATACAAATGAATTATTTGAATTGAAGTACATTTACGAAAACTATTTTAAAATATTTCCAAATTATATTTTATAATTAAAAATATTAATACTTCACATAAAAAAATATACTTAACTATAAAATCATTTTCGTTGACAACCCGTCTGCAACTCTTCTGCGTTTTCTCTTCGTCTGCGACTCTCCTCCCTGTCTGCTTAGCAGTAGTATTGTTGTTTAGCGGAGATTTCACATTCTCTTTTGGTGTTCTTCTTTCTTAACTCTTGAAATCGATATGATCTTTGTTTCTTTATGGGGTTAACTAATGCAAATTATGAACTTTATTGACTCAAATAAGTTGTACTTGTTCGGTGAAGCTTCTTTCTTGATGGCTAATAGTTTTTCTGCTTCCCCCTGAAATCGGTAAAAAGAAATATTCCGTCGCAAAATCGTTGGAAATACTGTGGAAATAATTTGTTGTAATGTCATTGGAATATTGTTAAATTTTTGTTGGAAAACATTCATTGGAATCCGTAAGATATTTGGAAATCTTTTTGAAAATACTCCTGGAAATCCGTCGGAAATACTCTGTGGAAAGTCGTAGGAAATTATTTGTTGGAACGTTGTCATTTTCCAACCATCTTCAAACAACAAATAATTTTCGTTGGAAGTTCGTTGGAAACAGATAGATTTGTGTTCATTTGTATCGAAAAACAAGAAAATATTTGATATAAGGTCTACAAACAAATGTTTTATATATTATGTTCTTAAAACTATGTCCATATTATCTCGTTCATCGGAGCTTCTCCACCTAAAAGCGAAAAAATGTTCATCAATGTTCTCCACATAACTCCATGTACGCATAACGAATTATCGTGGACAAAATATTTATATATTATGTTCTTAACACTGTGTCCATAATATCTCGTTCATCGGAGCTTGTCCACCTAAAAGCGAACAAATGTTCATCAATGTTCTCAACATAACTCCATGTACGCATAGACGAATTATCGTGGACAAAATATTGATGGATATAAGACCCATTTGAACTGTAGGTAGATACTGCTTAAAAGTGGAAATGAAAATGTGTACAAAATATATTTGAAGATTGATAGTGAAATTTTGATGAGTTCATGAAGAATATTGAAAGATTGCTTAAAGCAATTTGTTCATGTTATGTTCAGCACAATTTAGCAACACATGTCAGACTCATGTATGGATGATAAAAGTGTTCCAAATGAGCTGCTCTATTATAAGAGACATGAAGATGGTTTATCTTTTATCGGAGGGTCAAGTGTGATAATTTCAAAATAATCTACTCAAATGTAATAAGGACCAAAAACCAATGATGAAAATTCATGAATACTGAATATTAGACTGTCCACAAAATTTATTAATAAATGGATATGAGATTTTTTTTTGCCTAAATTCAAGAACACATGGATGATGTTGTTACCTTTGTCTTTTAAGTCGTTGCCATTTGGTCTTTGATATTTACAAAATTTTCTTAAAAGAAAACGTAGGTTTGTTATGTTTACAAATGAAATAAAAACAAAAGTATAAAGACGGATACTTCAGGGTCAGATATTTTTCAGTCCCAACAATGGTTAGTCAAATTGTAGAGATTTCTATTCTTTGCTATCGGAAAAAAGATGTGGACCAAAGCTTTCGTTCTTAGCCATTTTTCGTAAAGAAAGGATAATCTAATAAAGAAATCACTGGAAAAAGAAAAAGAACGCTTCGAGCAAGCAAAAATAGAGAAAAGCAAACTTTTCCAAAGAGGAGAAATAGTGCTCGAAAATGACGGAAGCAACTAGAGAATCAGATCATAAAAACAGCTGATTCCCGGCAACGAAGGATCATCAGGAAATATTCACGAATCTAACCCAAGGACTAGACCTGGGCAATCGGTTTAATCGGTTTATTCGGGTCGGTTTATTCGGTTTTCGGTTTATTCGGGTTAGAAATTTTTTTGCCGAATTGCCGAATTGAACCGAATAAAATTTCGGTTCGGTTCGGTTCGAAAATCGGTTTATCTGGTTCGGTTCTGTACTTAAAAAATAATTTCGAACTAAACCGAATTATTTTCAAATTCGTTTTTTCGGTTAATTGATTCGGTTAGTTTGGTTAATTGGTTCAAATGTATCACAAAACTCCAAAAAAAAACTAAGAAAGTAGGGTTTTTGGATGATTAGTTCTGTAAAAAAAGAGAGAAGAAAAAGAGAATCGAGAAGGGAGAAGATAATATGATATTTGGCATACCAAAAAAAAAAAGATTGAATCTAAGATTTTGTGGGTTAAAAAGGAGAAGCAACAATAAAGAATAACAAAAAAATAAAAGAGAAATGGTAAAAGAGAAACCGGTTGGACAATGAGAGAAAGGAGTGTAAGTGTGTGAAGGCGAAGGAAAAACGATGTGAAAGAAAATGAGGTGAAAGAAAAGCGAAGAAGAAAGGAGAGATGAGAGATATGAGAGAAGGGAGATAGAATAACAGGTGAGCGGCGCTGGATGAAATTGATTTAGATGTAGGGTTAAGGGTTTTGTTTTATTGGATATTTTATTTGGATCAAAAATTTATTGGGCCAGCAAAATTAAAAAGAAAAACAAGTCCAAACCCAATTCGAATAACAAAGAAGAACGAAAGAATGAAGGAAAAAAAATAGAGTTGCAAAAACCGATAGAACCGATCGGTTTACGAGTGCCGAACCGAACCGAATCAAAAACCGAACATATTTTCAAATGTCGCCGGTCGGTTTAAAGTTTCAAACCGAATTGAACCGAAAACCGAAAATTTTGGTTCGTTCAACTCGGTTCGAACCGGACGCCCAGCGCTACCAAGGACTGTCAAGATGACGAATAAGCTGATTCAAGCGTCTTTCTTTTCGTTCAGTTTGGATTTAATGAGAGTTTGGAGAAGTCTCCTTAGGGCTAAAACGTAATAGACCGACCTTTCTCTATGTTTTGATCATTTTTCAGTGACCTCAAAACCATTAAAACCACAACCACCGGTCATTACTCATTTTCTTGGTTTCTAAATGGACCCCAAAGAGATCAACACTAATGCCACCAAAATGTTATCCCACTAGTCATGATCACCTCCAATGTTTTAACAGAGAAATATACACGAGAACAAGAGACTGATTTAAATTACATCTACAGCTGCATAAATTTTGCACCGTAGTAGTAACGAACCAGTGAAGAAAGAAAGGGCAAACTAATTTGTTACTGTTTTGTTTTTCTGTAAATGTGAAGGAGACAGATGAATGGTATAGATAATGAGGTTATTTATTAGCATTGATGATGATCACTAGTATACAAACCTCTGATGTCTAAGCTCTCAGGAAAACCATTGATGAAGCTTCTTTCCGTACCCACGAGTTTTTATGATGTTTCTTTGCCTTCCTGTCTGTTGTATCGTATCTATGGCACAGTCTTCACCACCTACACATTACATTACAAGCCAAACCTGTGAATCAGGTTGTTGGTCTTGTGGTCATAGACGAGCCTCGTCCCACTGGAACAACTCCTGAGAAAGCATCTTCTGGTTCTTCCTCTTCTGAAAGAGCTGCACATCAGAGTTTTGCGTTTTCAGTCCACAACTGATCTCAAACAAAGCTTTGCTCACGAGATGTTTAAACTTACCGGTAACGTCTTCGCCAGCTTGAGCTCCAGCAATCCCGATGCAGGAGTACAAAGAGTCCTCGTCCACTTTCAATTGATTATAAGCAACGTAGATGTCCTCAATTGAAGCAGCTTCGTATAACGAAGTAAGTTCTTTAATGCATGACAGTTCCTAAGAGCCACAACAACCCCATCAGAAAAAGTCATGTCAGAAACGACACCTCATATAAAACAAGCAGCAGTAGAATTTATTTCATTGTTTTAAGAGCATGCAAGTCAGTCTCACCTTCCTTGGAACCGAGGACGCCTGCAAGTGAGCTAATAGATTAAGCCAATAGGCATTGGACTTGAGTTCAGCTTCATGTCTCATAAGAAGAGTTCGCTTTGCCTGTTGATTTACAAGCGACACTTCTTTCCATTAACAAAGAAAACAAACTAACAAGAGCTGAGCTGCGAAGGCAAAAGAGACAACTCACCCGATCCAACTCCCTAGGAGCAATTTGGTTGCTATGCAAACCTCTGAGAACGCTCTTGCAGGCATCAACCGCTTTATATACCTGAAAAGGACATTGAGAAAGTTTTTACAGAAAACTGTCGACAAAAGCGCAGCAAATGTATTGCGAAAGACAAAGACTGCACCTTGCCGGGAGTTGATGTCACAGATATCACATACCACCCAAGATTCAACCTATCAAATAGGTTTAGCTCAAATGATACGTCATATGTCAGTCCAAGAGAATCTCTTACTGTCGTGAATAGCCTGCAATGACGTAGAAATTTCTCTTTCAGCTATGGATTGAAGAAAAGATATATAATAGGTGTAAAGAAGCAGAGTAGGTTTAGGTCTGAAATGCACAACCAATCAAATGTGTAAACATGCCTTCTCTTAACCATTTCATATCATAGACAGTGTTTAATTCTGGTGGTTGGTGGTTAGTTTCTAAGCAAATTCTGGACACGAAACTCAGAAATTCTGGTCGTTACCAAATCAGAGAGTACAATAGCAGCAAAGAAACTCAGCTTTCGAATAATATGGCACCCTTCAACAATAAGAGCTACCTTGAGTTTATGATCTCTGCCAGTAGACCCATTGAGATTCCAAAGAAAAGAGGGTGGGCACGAAGTTTTCTTTGCAACTCCCCGTCGCTTCCATCTAGCAACTGGTCCTCTGACTTCAAAAGTCCATCTGCAATATCATTGTGCTTAAATTAAATATTGGAAGCTACTTATCTCAGAGCTAGCCGCTAAAACGATACATTTCTGGTGTATGAGACAACATCAGAACCAGACCTATATACAAAATTGCGACACTATATGACTCCTAGTTTAATGCCTATCCATTATGGTGTAACTTACCATGAGCAACAGGAAGCTTGCGAACAGACTCAAAAAGGTCATCCCCGTCAACTGTAAAGCCCCAACGATTTGGCGCTGGTCCCGCAATGTATGCACATGCTCTCTCATCAGTGTCCTTCAAGAACACCTGTCCAGGTATAAATATATGTCAATACATCCTGCTTGGATATGGGATGACCAAAGAGAAGAACTAGAAAGTCCCTGCATCACTGCTTTGTTACGAACCTGTTGAAATTGCAAGCCAGCTGTTGGTTGGCGAAACACAATAGGCTCAGATCCCAGTGGTTTTGCAGAATCATGGCTAGCTTTAACTGTACCAAGGTAGTCAAGGACGCAACGCTCAATTTCCTCCTCTGAAAAGTCCCCCACAATGCTTACCTAAAGGAAACCACATGAAAATTTATGAAATTCAAATAAAATTAAAATTACTCCAGCAAATACCAGCTTTCAACTTAGAATATCACCTCCATATTGTCCCCAACGAAATGACTCATGACCGCGTCTTTCACAGATTCTAGATTCAAGTTCTGTAATGACTTAGGTGTCGGCTCAATAAAGCGCTCATCACCGTTCAGCATCGCGGTCATGAGTTTATGAGCAGTCGCACGCTCCAAACTTTTAGGAATTGATCGATAGTACGAAAGATATAGCTGCCGTGCTCGATCAAATGCATCTTCCAACCAGACGCTATGCTGCAATGCCAGATAAGCACCACCCTTTATCAGCAAAAGATAAGAAAAATGTGGAAAAAGAAAACACTCTTGCCCAGCGAATTCATAAGAAAACAAGAGTCAGAAACGTTGCACAGCAATTTTACATCTTATGAGTCATAATTTAATACCTCAAGCACCATGTGAAGCAGCTGAAAAGCTGCTTGCATTCCATTGTCCCTCAGAGTAAATCGGAACTCCATGGCAATGAACTCCTCAGTTGACTCCAACGAGCAGTTTATTAAATGATTTACACAGAAAAGTTCCACCTAAATGGAACGCTTTCAGCTTAGTTCATATCCTGGTTTCAGTACTAAGTAAAAAAATTACGATGCAGTTGTCAACTGCTTCACTTGCCTGCTCCCTTGAAAAATCTCCAACTCGACCACCCTCGCTGAGTGTACGAACACCAACAACCACAGCTCCTTTGGAATCTGAAGTTTCAGCAGCTCGTCCACCACCAACAATAAGCCGCATGACACCTGCCCGAGATTCGGTCTTTGATATCTGTTTTGAAAAAGGAAAATTATGAGGGAAGGGCCTATATTTCTACATACAATACCAATCACCACCATAGTTTGTAACATTTCTATATAGTTTATTTTCCTCCGAGCTCATAATTAGTTACCAAGTAACATGGATTTCTGCTAAATATTGAGCGTATTTTTATAAGAATGTTAAGAATTGCAATTTGTTATGCATAAGAGCAAAAGACAATACAGACTGGAAGAAAATGGCTTATACAAAATAGCAACCGATGCGAAAAGGATGAAAAATGTACCTTGAAATTTACAGGTATCCCATTGGATAGGCGAAGCTGAGTGATCCCAGTCTCTTTGTCATGCAATTTTGTTACGCCTGACCCAGGAATAGGGACAAAACATGGATTTCGCTGCAAGTTTAACTCTTGCAATTGTAATTGAGAGATCAATTCTTTTGGCACCTCTAGCTGCAAGGATGAAGGCGAAAAGCTGATTCAGAACTAGCCTTTGTTCTATACTTGAATTGAACAAACTTAAAGCCAAAGAAGAAGTTACGAGAATGATCACCTCAGGCTCAGCTTCAATAGGTGCTAGTAGTCCTGATTTGAAAGAATCCAATATTTCACTAGGAGTTATATTGAAATCACTCTCACCAACCCCATCACCATGCACCTTTGTGGGAACACAAGCAACTATTGCTGCAGGAAGAGGTGCAGTGGGCTTTCCGAAGTCAGAAATAAATTCTAAAACCTTTGCGCCAACAATGTTTACCTGGACAAGAAACCATCAAAACCGAACAAAGTAATTAGCATGATATGGAGAAAGTGTAGAAAATCCACTAGTTATTGATGAGCATTTCGTTAATAAACACCAGGACTTTCAAAATCATAAGTCATCTTTCGTTTCACATTCTACAAGAAAAAGCTAATAAGAAAAAGTGGAACTGTGAAACCTACCTCTTCAAGCGTAACAGTCCCAGCTACAGCAACCAAGGTCTCATGTCCCTGCGTCTGATCCATAACCGTGTGACCAAGTGCATCACTTTCCATTATAAAGTCCAGGTTATCAACAGACGACACATTATCAATCATAGCTGCAAGATGTTCGCTATCTTTTAAAAGAGCATCCATGTAACGTGTAAGTTCACCCTTGGTAACACCAAATTCCTTAAGTCTTCGAACCTAGAAGTAAAATTACATGTAAACATAGCTGAACGAATTCTCATAAGCAAATAAAAAGTGACACATGGCTTCTAACAGTTCTTTAATTGATCTCTTTAACCAATTCATTTGCCATTAAGTCCAAATGATCAGTCCATCCAAACAGAAAAAAACAGTAATAACGATGAAGAAAAATGAGAACAAACAATCAGCAAACCTCTTGGACAGCAACTGCTACTGCATTTTGCCAATTTTTGGGCTCTGCGGTGACGGTAAGAGTCGTAACAGTGCATCCTTCCCTTCCCGAATCACTATGGTCCAGTTCAACTGACGTAAATGGCGGGTTTGAACTCTGAAAGATACAAAAATAACATCAACAAATTTACGGACAGTAACTCTACTAGCAATGCACGTGATTACTAAGAACTTCAGATGTAGCTACAGCCATGAACTGATACATATTTTTTACTCTTGATATTGCACATTAAGATAATGGAAGACAAATTTATATTTTGAAACAACCGATTAGATTGCCCATTTTTTAAAAACGCCATACCTTGTATCTCGTGTTTATTCGAAAATGTAGAGCAGAAAGAAATATTCTTTTCATCAGAACATTTCGCAGGTCTCCAAATGTCTGAACCTTGTTAACAGGTATCTGCAGGCAGACCAAAAAAATTGTAACAGTTCGTAGAACTACCACCCTAAGATAATCGAGCTTTCTGATGAAAAAAAAAAAAGTAAACGGAGAAATTAAAAGATTATAACAAAAACCTTGCAGAACATGTTGATTGCAAAATTTTGAAGAAGCTCATGCTTAAATATCTGCGGAGGCTTAAGATCAACACTGGTTTTAGGAAGCGACCAATTATGCTCAACCGGGGGGCGAATTGCATGTCTTTCTCTTTTAATGATCTTGGATTGGTCAGCAGTATTTGTTCTCTCTTGAGAAAAGGTTCCACCAAGACCAGCTGGCAGCTTCGGAACAAGAAAATTAGCCATGGCACCAAAGGCACCAGGAGTAGGAGAAGAGGGCGTTGGCTCATTATCCAAACCAGTTTTTCCAAACACAGCCTGTGAAAGAGCGATTGTCCAGTCAAGAGAGGTCAAGATAGACTACATAGCATAGATTCAATATATATCTACTAAATCAAAAAGGCAATGCAAAAGAAATGTAAAGACGATATCCTACTTCAATATTGTGGACTATCCGAGGTATGTTGTCAATGTCTCCCACAATATATAATGTGGCATTCGCTGGGAAGTACCATCGCTCATGGAATTTCCTGATTTTATCAACATCCCACTTCTTAATCTGCTCCTCCAATCCAATAGGGAACCTTCTACCCAGCTTATTCTCAGAATGTAGATGTTGCAACAACTAGTGTCAAGAAACAAAACACATTCAGTCACTAATTATCCACCAAAAATTGGGCAAGAGAAAACTATTCTTCATGAATACCTGGCAGTCGACACGATACTCAATTGTATTCATCATCTGAAGTTCTGAAAGTATGGCCCGCCTCTCTTTCTCAACTCGAGAAGAGAGGAATTTTGGGTTAAAAGCTATCTGTAATCATTAGAGAAATAAGATATTGCCCACCAAATGAATCATAATCTATGAAATTAGAGGAATTCTGATTTTTGGGACAGAAAATACTGAGGACATATCCAATGGCATCTTAGATAGCAAAACCAATACTGTATACCTCATTCAGGGCGTCGAGCACAGATGGAAAGAGGTCGTCCTCAGAATCCTGAAAAGTTTCAGCACTTCAATTAATATGAAACTAGTATTCTTGCTGTCCAACTCTATCAACATGATTAGCGAGCCAATAAGGACCCGCTCTCCAAATTACCACAATAACATCTAAAGACGACTCAGACAAAGAACCATAAACATATAAAGAACAACACCAACCCACTACTTTTGCACATAAATATGATTTATGTGCAACATTTAGATATAGATATATATCGAGCGTAGTTTAGTAGAAACAGAGTGAAAGAATGCAATAATTTAGTAAAATCAATGTTATTACTATAAGCACCATAAACCAACCCTACCACTATAAGCACTATATTTGTTAAAGCAAATACATAGGCAACATAAACATGTAGAATTGATCTAACCAAAAGAAGCTACATCAATAAATATGACAACAGGGATACATGATAACAAACCTTTGTGTGTGTTGGAGAATGAATATGAAATACTGTATGGTGGAAATCGGTGTAGGCATTGGAGCGGGCACCTGTACCAAGAAGTTTCTCGCGTTTCTTGCTCCCAAGAAATGCAACATGTTCTATCATATGAGCAATGCCTTGCTCATCATCTTCCTCATCGATCGATCCTACATGAACTTCCATGTGTGCCTCAAATCTAGCAATTGAAAAATTTCACCACATATGTAAGAAATAAGAGGAAGGACCTTATAGGATCCCACCATATGCTTTGGCTAAAACGGGAAGAAGGTACAAATAATCTCCATTCAACCACGTTCTCTGTTGGTTTTTTCTAAGAAGATAAATGCTATATCGATATCATGGAAGGGGAACCATGTTAATTATCTCATGCTGATGCGTGACGCAGCCACTTAGAGCATAAGACCAACTTCAACCATTCTACCCAACTTACCTGTTTGGTGGAACTTTGTTCGGCAAAATAAGATACCGAAGCCCATTCTTCAACTGTCCCCGGTGCAGCTTGGGATGAGAAGGAAGTTCACAACCAAGGAACGCTTCTATCTCTGCCGTATCTATCTCAGGTGGCAATAACTCCACATCTTGTCTCTCCGCAACAATGCCATCTGGCCAGGCAGTACCAGCAGCATGTGGCTCATCTGGTCCAACTGTTGCATTTACAATCTGGTAATGTTTTCTCTGAAAAGTTGGGCAAATGTACGAGTCAGTAAAACACACAAAAGCGAAAACTACAACGTAGAAGGGAAATGGTGTTTATATCTTACGAACCAGAGAAGGCGTCATACGAGACCTTGACAAACTAAATGAAGTTCTGTCCACAAAAGCTCCCGGTAATGATCTTCTGATCCCGGATTGAGTCCTTTTACAGGTAAGACAGAAACTACGTCCCTGAGAAAGTGATGTTTCAGTAATTCTCTGTCCTAGAACATTGTTCCTCTTCCAACGTCCCCTGTTCGTAGTTTGTTTCGCCCTTTAAAAATTTCAACCAAAAATCCAAAATAAACAACCATTTCGGAATCCCACTGCTCCAAATATTCAGGAGAAGAGCCGAAATATAACTAAACTCAAAAACTAGAGGAAAAATCAAGAATCAGTGGCTATATATTCAGCAAAGAACTAAACATCAGTTCCCGCAATTTCAGAAAGATGTTAACTTTTGTCATAAAGCATCGAAATTTAACTCTTATGTATAGAATAGAACACGAAACTGGTGATTAAGAAGACATACGAAAGACCATTATAAGGGATTAAAGACTGAGCTTCCACGCGAACACGATTCGCCGCCAGGTGAAACCTAACTTTACAACTCCGGGCATCCTTTATAAATTCAGAGCGGCGGCTATCTCGAGAATTAAGAGGAGCTAGGATCGGACAAAACTTAACGCCGGTGAAAATGGAGGAGGAAGATGAGGCCATCGTCTATCGATGACTATAGGTGGAGGAGAAAAGAGACGGAAAGTTAGAAAGAAAGAAATATAAAAGAAGAGGGAGATGAGGTTAGCTACGTTTATTTTCTTCTCTTCTCTGATTTTTTTTTTTCTTTGGCTTCTCTTTTCTGATTTTTTTTCCGCCAACCTTCTCTTTTCTGATTATTATTGAGCACAAATTATTATTCTAGTATTTTTTTTTTGTTATTGAGTGTAAATTTCGAGCTATTGCCTCGTCGAGCTGAAACCCTAACTTGTTTAATTATTGGGAAATCTTCGTACTATTAAAAATGAAGTACAAATATGGAGATGCCCAAAAGTTATAGCTAAAATTATACAAAATATCAGTGTCATTACGATTTTTAATGAACAAATAAAATGGTACAATCGTATTAAAAAATATATTTCGAATGTCTCAAACCAAAGACTCTGGGTATAACCCGTATTTAGATGGTAAAACACGCGGATCCCAAGAATTTTTAAAATCTGGACTTGGTGATTAGACAATGACTAATTTAAAAAAACAATTAATTCATAAAAAATCAATCTCTCTCATCTTTCCATATGCAGAAACTTCAATTCTTTCTATATTTCAAACAATTATTATTATTTTATTTTCTTCCCCGAAGTTATCAAAACTTATATTTTTACATTGTATTAATTTTATCATAATCTATTTTTTCTATCTAAATCATCTATTTTATGATATTTTCTTAATCATGAACCTTTTTATTTTTAGTTGTTGTTATTCTTTATTTTTAGTTATTATTATTTTTTCTTTTCTTCCCCCAAAGTAATTTTGTCAGATTTTTTTTTTGTCTATCATGAAGTTTAGCTGTTGATTAGACAATTGAATGGACAATGACCAATTTTTTAATTTAAATACTGATAAACTACATCTACTTTTACACTTTCTCTTACATATGAACTTTTTATATTGTTTTAGTTATTGTTAATTTTTTTTCCCCAAAGTAATCAAAACTTATATTTTAACATTAAACAAAATTTTATCACAATCAATTTTTGACTAATTAAAAATTGATATTTTATTATCTTTCTTATGAGATCCATAAAATCAAATGATATTGTTATCATAAATCCTTAAGGGACCTTGAAAGCAATTTTGATTGTGATAAAATTTTTGTCAAAAATTTTTACTACTTCCATAAATCTAAGAATTTTCCAAAAATTCCAAAAATTTACTACTTCCAAAAAAATTTAGATTAGTTGTGTTAAACGCGATAATTTTTACTACTTCCATAAATCAGTCCGTAAAGGATATTCCCACACCTATTTACTGTAAGGGAATAACAAAGGATATTGTAAGGCTAAATAACACGGATGTATCTCACTAATCCATTTAAGCTTCCCATTATTTCGATTCTGAATAACAATATCGCATCTGTCCATCCCTTTTTTATCCTCATCGACAATCAATGCTGCCACTTCATTTGCTGTAGGCGTATTCCAAGTCCATGGATCTTTTCCTCTCGCACATATAATCCTCATCAAGTACTCTTCTTCCTCATCAACATCTATCCTATCTCTGGCTGTCCTTAAAACTTTCACATAAGGGTTAACTTCATCCAGAAGTTAAATAAGTGTCTCAAGAACACTATCTCACAATCCTTTCTGGTTAGTTTGTTTACTTTGCTTAAAAATTTTTCCTTTGCTGCGATTAGATAAGGAAGTATTAGTTTTGATATTTAAGATCACAACTAAAGCCGTTCATAAACAAAGAAAAAAGAATTACCAAACAAACAACAAAAACTTTACCTTGCTGCAACTTTCCGGTTCTGGATTTTATTCTCAGTGTCTACAATATATAGCTGAGAAAATTTTGCAAAATCCGTTCTTTCTGGTTTCAAGCTAACCATAAGGCCTGGGACTTCAGATAATTCGGATTATTCGGATCGGATAATTCGGATAATCGGATAATTCGGATAAGAAAAATCTCACCGAAAATACCCGAATAAATTATCGGTTCAGTTCGGTTCGGATTTCGGATAGTTCGGATATTAAAATTTCTACCGAAACTATCCGAAACTTTATTTTTTCAGGTTATTTCAAATAATTTCGGGTTTTTCGGATAATTTCGGGTTTTTCGGATAATTTCGGATAATTCAAGTTAATATTTTGATTAAAATCAGATAATTCCAGATAGTTTCAGATTTTTCGGATATTTTCGGATAGTTCGGATCATTCGGATTTTAGGTTCTGGGCTTAAAATTTAAATTTTGGTATAATTCAGTTTATTTTTGGTATATGTTGGTTATTATTAAAAAAAAAAAAATACCGAAAATCCGATCGGTTCAGCCGATCCGAACCGAATCGAACCGAAATCCGATTAAATTTTTTAACTCCACCGAAATTATCCGAACACTGTAGCAAACTGGATCCGAAAACCGAAAATTTCGGTTCGGTTCGGTTCGGTCTCTTCGGTTCGGATCAAATTCACAGGCCTATAACCATTAGATGATAGTTTTCTCCTTGTAAGCGAAACATGGAGGGACCTCTACCTTTTATGACAGAACGATCAACTCTTCCACCAAGCGAAGTCATCGAGAAAACCATGTTGTATATTCTAATAAGCGACTGAAAATGCCGAGCGTTACTGGAATCTTCAGACACCATTCTTTGTAGAAAAACGGGAGATGCCTTATAAGGTAATCTCACATCCCCTCTAGAACAACACAGTGAAAATTCCGGGTTCTTAGTATGACGGCGCCTGTTAATTCTTTCATTATACCAGAAAATAGCACCACAATGACAACATTCGTAAACGAGATCACCTTCATCAAGGTATTCTGCAATTTATTTGTCACACATATTAAGACGTCCAACTATCTAGTAGTAATTTAATTTCTTGTACCTGATGAATTATATATAGAGTAGAGTTTTAATAAATTAATGATTACCATGTAAAGTCGTCGATGATTCATCACTATCAGATGTGTACTCATCCTCCGAATCACTTTCTTCTTGACTATTACAATCCATTATCTGCTCATTGGATTCTTCTTCGACATCTGCATGATGCTGAGCAATTACTATTTGTCAGTTTTTTGTTAGTTGATAATGTAAGTTGCAACTTCAATATAAAGAAACCTGATTTATAAAACTGAAAGACATCGTCATCAGAGTCATCATCGTCACTATCAGTATTATGCCCAAACAACATTCTGTAGATATCGTCGGTTGTAGGTATTGACTCCACAAACCCTGTTATGGCATTTATATTAAGTATCACTAATTATACGAAGTTTGCTATTCATTAGTCAACATGTATTGTTACCTTTAGATGGCTTTCTGAGTTGATCAGAATTTTGACTTGAGTTTCCAGCGTCAGTTACGCATTCTCCAAATTCTTGAGCTAGCCTTCTTGCTAATGTAATCTGCGGTGCTGACAATCCAGATGTTTTTGAAATACCAACACCTGTATATATTTAATAATCCGTGTAAAATCATATATGGTCAAAATAATATATGTGCTTAATAACAGATGAAATAAGCATCCTAATAGAGGAAATAAATAGAAGATAAAATAGACTCATATTCAATTTTATAGTATATGATAAAAGCGAATACTTATTGTAATTGGAGAAGAGAAAGAAAAATAAATAGTTTATAATTTGCAAACTTACACTGAGATACCGATGGTCTGCTTGCTGGAGAAGTAATCTGGGACATATCTAATGGTCTATCAACTTGTTTTTAAACATTTTCCAGGTGTAAGTAAAACATAGCGAAATTAGTATATACACATATTTTAATGGAACAGTTACATAAGAAGCAAAACCCAACTTACTGTACTCACAATCTGAGTGTGTTCCGGTAGTCCACTGACAGATACTGTGGTTTCTGGCAACTAATATTAAATTTTTCAAAAGCAGTATTAGACTTATTGTAATCATGATTTAAAGTTAGAGAGAATAGAGAACTTTTTGTTTTGTGTGATAATGCAGTAAAAAAGTTATCTACATATATATATATATATATATATGTATATATACTTACATGGAGTCAATTCTCCGGTAGCTGTAGTATTCTCATATTGTGATAAATCATACCTTGAGAGAGCTGATAGAAAAGAATTTAAATAAATATAAATTTAGTGTCGTCATGATTAACGATAAATGATTAATGAGCATTATTACCTGACGTTGCATTTGTAAATGTGGAGGAAGCAAATGGGAAAGGTGTATACGAAGAAGATGCATAATTTGCAAGGGGAGAGAAATTTATTGATGACAATTCCGGTGTAGTTGATATTCTGTATTTTTAACATATTTTGATTTGTTTTTAGTATTCGGTTTGAGTTTTGATTTGCATCTTTCGTTAGTTTTTCGAGTCTTTTCTATTGTTTCAAGTCTTTTTACAGATTTTATAGAGTTCGGATGGAGTTTGGCGCTTACGGACATGTTCGGGTCAAGTTAAGGTGGAAAACACGAAGAGAACGACCATTCACGAAGAGAACGACCATTCCCCAAGAGAACAACCGTTCTTGGAGTAAAACGACCACTCAGAACGACCGTTCCCTCAACAGAACGGTCGTTCCCCACCTCACCAACTCTGCCGACAAAAACGCAAGAGAACGACCGTTCTCTCAAACGAACGATCGTTCCCCATCTCACATACTTCGCGAACGACCACGTAGAACGACCGTTCTTCCACCAGAACGACCGTTCCCCGACTCACCAACACCCACCTACTTCGATCGACCAACTAGAACGACCGTTCTCCTCCAGAACGGTCGTTCCCCATCTTACCTACTCCCCTACACCTTGGCCTATATATTGGACTCACTCTTGATGCTTCAAAACACACCATCTTCTTCTCCCACTCTTCTCTAGCTTCTAAACATTGCTTCTTCTCTCTTTTAAGCTTTAATGTTTATGTTTTTATCAAGTTCTTATTAGTTTCTTTTAAGCTTTAAACATTTATGCTTTAATTAAGTTTTATTAAGTTTACTTTCAGTTCTTATTATCTATATTTATGCTTTGTTCAAGTTCTTATTAAGTTATTTTCAGCTTTCATTATCTATTCAAGCTTTTATGATGAACTCTATAATCTCTTTGTTTCCGTCTCCTTTAATTATGTCTGAGTAGATCTCATAGTTAGGTTAAGGTTTGTCAAAGGAATTCATGAACTTTAGGGTTAAACACAAATAGGCTATTTAAATCAATGTCTTCACCTTTGTTTTTCTTAATGCTTAGATCGAATTGATCACTTGATTTTATGATATTAGGTTTAACTTAGACAGCGAGAGTTGCTAAGTTGCTAGAAGAAACTTGGGTGAGCAATTTATTCATTACCTGCGAGAGTAGATGTATTGGAGAATTGTGAACAAATCAAACCTATCCTTAATGCTTGTCTACGATTTCTAGTACCAGCAAGAGTTAGGATCTCTAGGTTGATAGACAAAGATATTGATACCACGAGAGTGGATTGATATTATCTTAGTGTTTGAGTTCTAGACTTATGCTTAATCATTACTTGAATAGTTGTTTGATCCTTTGCTCTGAATCTCCTGCGATATTCCTTGACCTAACGCTTGTTTAATATTATCTTTACAACCGATTTTGCTTTTATTACTTACTATTTACAAAACCAAAACATAATTGAATTGTCTTAGCTTTTGATTTAGCTCATTAGATCAAAGTGTGAAACTGGTCTTCGTGGGATCGACCCCTAAATACTACTTCGTATGATGTGCACTTGCAGTAGGAAATAAGGGTTTAAAACTCGTGTATCAGTAGTAGGCAATGCAAAACCTGAAGGTATAGAAATACGATTTCTGTTATTTACTATATAATATACTGTTTGCAGTAGATAATATACAGAAAAACTTTATAGGATTGTCTACGTACTCGGTGATGTGGTAGTGGCCAGTACTCCATTACCAAACCGCGTGGAATTATTTGGTCGAGAATCTCAGAGAAAGAAATATATAAAATTTAGATTTGTCAATAAAGCTGGTAAATAATAAGAGAAAATAAATATATAGTGTAAGGAGATAATAAAACAGTTTGGTACAGTTACCTAGAACTGATTGATACTGTGATAAATTATATCCTGAAACAACCGTATTAGTTACATGAAATTTTCGAAATAGAGGTAACAATATTGTTAATAAAGCGTAAATTAAATGTGTTGATTAATAATACCTAAGTCCGATCCCGTGGAAGTTACAACCGAAGATGGAGAAGGTATTTGCGAAGAACATACAACATTTGTAATATCATTTAAAACCCTAGTTCGTGCACTTGGTGGAGTTTGGAAAACTTGATCCACTTTCAAGTTCTGTCCTGACTTTTTATTTTCATTTTTCTGTTGTGGCCGTGGTCTTTTGGATGTTTTTTTTCGGTGGTGGCTGGAATGCTACCAGCATCATCTTTTCTTTTTCTCATCTAACCAAACCTGGGTAGAAACTCCATTTTTAAAGCTTTTTAGTTTCAATTAGCATAGAAAATCGAGAATGCAAAACTTACACTTATAGAAGAACTTTTGGGGAGAATGCTTGGATTACTACTGTTATATTGGTAATAGGTTTTGGGATAATAGGATTAACTGTTGTTATAGCTGGAAGATCATGGATCGTTGAGAATATCGTGCAGAAGATATTATATTTATTGAATTATTATAATATATATCTAAAAGTATATATGGCCATAAGCATTAAACCAAGAATCTCAATCGGTAATCATTCATTCGATATTTTGTATATAAAATTTTTTTATTACTATCATTTAGTAAAAAAATATAGTTTATAAAATCTTTTAATTACTATATTCCATAAGTTTCGGATGATGTGGTTACTTATAAATTTTTAAAAAGAGCATTTTGAGGAATTGAAATGTGATAACTCGTTTAGTGTGCAATTTTTTTTTTTTTTGTAAAGCTGAGAATAGTCGAGGATATCGTGCAGAAGATATTATATTTATTGAATTATTATGATACATATCTAAAAGTATATATAGACATAAACATTAAAAAAAGAATCTCAATAACGTACTTGTTATGGTAATAATTCCTTCGAAATTTTTGTATATAAAATCTATTTATTATTATCATTTAGTAACCAATATAGTTTATTAAATCTTTTTATTACTATATTGCATAAGTTTCGGGTGATGCGGTTAATGATTAATTTAATAAAATGGCATTTACAGGAATTGAAATGTGATAACTATTTGAGTATAATCTCATCTTTGTAGTTGAGTATAACAAATGCCATGTTTTACTAATATAGATATGGGTTAATATTAAAGAGAAAGTTCATTTTTATCAAATTCTGACTGTTAGAACATAGTTTTACATGTTACGTAATTAGTCCTATATAAATGATTTCACATATATAGAAATAATTACGTGATAAACACATAATTCGCACGATATCGTGATCAAATCGAGAGGATAGAAACATAACTAAATTATAATGAAAAAAATAAATAAAGTAGCAACAAAACCAAAAACACCACGTCCATGAAAAATGTCTAACGATAAGTAAGGTAATTGGTGAATAGTTTATTAAAAAAAGGTAAACAGTACTTGTTTCTTCAACATGACGGATTAATCAGTCTTTGCTTTTCCGTTACTCTTCGTTAACTCCTTAAAATCTAGCTGCTCATTGTTATCCAAATCCACGTTGAACTTCTCAGGCTCTCCTTGTAGTTTTATCCTTTTGATGCACGACATATCTTTGCTGGTACATGAAAATTGGTCTTGCGCATTAAGTTTCGAATCATGGCTGCGTTTTGAGGATGGAGTTGTTGTGTCACTGGGTGGACAGTCCGACTTCTCATCACTAATAGTTATAAGCAAGGGTCCCTAAAGTTATAAACCAACATAAAACTTAGAACAATCTACTCAAGGATAACATAGTAAAATAATGATTGAATATGTAATTAGATAATGTAAAAATATGACCTGTTCTGATCCAATAACGGAGGATGTTTCTATAGCACTTTCAATTCCAGAAGATTGTCCGGATTCTCCGATCATCTGGTTAGGTGACCAGACTTTGAGGACCTTGAAAGCAATTTGTGTGTCATGTATATTATCCGAACCAATAGCTACACAAAATTGCCAAGTTGACCCAACAATGTTCCGGAGAGCTTGTGGCAAGCTAGTTGGATCCACGATCAACATGAAAGGTAAACATTGTGTAACACCCGTCCCCTCGACACTCGAGAACAGCGTGCCACTAACAACATCACATACGTAAAATACCCCACTCTACAGTGTCTCATATCCAAACTACCTCAATGCTATATGTACATGATAAAATACGGAGAAAATGTAAAAATCCCAAAGAAGCACCGTATCGTCAAAGTGTAAAATACTTGTCCGTCTCACCTGAAAAACTGGAAAGGGAAGAAGGAGGGGTGAGTAACAGGGGAGTCACTCAGTGAGGTATGGGATGCTAATCACAGAAAACGTAAATCTGACCATAGCACGCCATACATAGGAAATAGACTAAACATGCACAATCACGGTACCTAAAGTACCCAATGAATAGCCAGCATCCTATTACCAGATCCAGTGACCGGCGGCACCCTCATACCCGGAGGACAACTTATGGGATAGTGCCCACTACACCGCCCGTAGACGATTATCGACCTCGAAGGTACTGGAACAGCAGGTCGACTAATTCTGCCCAGCACCATCTCCTCAAACAACACGCGACGCAAGTACAAAGATAACGTCTCTGTACCCCCACAATCCCTAACGACCCACATGGTCAACTAATCCTAGCTCTAGCATGAATAAAATAATCAATTAACAATTTAATGCACAATCAATGGGTTGAATCATCTATTATTCCTAAGTCCGATTTACAAACAATCCTAAAAAGACTCTAGCATAGAAACGGAACACATTTAATACTAAATCCTATCTACGACGCTTTTTGATGAAAAGTACGATATTCTGCAGAAAGCCCTCACCTTAGCTAAAACGGATGATTACTGCGGCTTCTGAACTCCGAATGCTAAAACGGACACTGAATCTGAAATCAGAACGAAATTTCGAGTCAGAACGGCTTTCGAACGGCGAAAAATGGTTAACGGGTCAAAACGGTCAAAGTCAACAGTCAACGGTCAGAAAGTCAATGGTCAACGATCAACTCGGTCAAAGTCAACGGTCTGACCAGTCAAAATCAAACCGCGATTAAACCGGATTAAGCCGAACCAAACCAGACTAGACCGGATTCAATTGATTTAAACCAGAAATTGAACCAAACCGAAATCAAATTGAATTAAACCAGCCAAACCGAAATCAAACCGATTGGTTTAACCAAACCGGACTCAAACCGACCGTCCGAGTTGACTCAGTGAGTCGCCGGCGAGTCACCGAGTCGCCGGCGAGTCACGGCGGCCGGCGGCGGCGAGTCACGGCGGCGACGGCGGAGGGCGGCGGCGGAACTCACCGGAAAGTTCACCGGCTGACGGCACGGCGGCGCGTGAGAGCCACGCGCGGCTGCGGGCGACGGCGCGTGAGCGCGTGGGCGCGACGCGCCCGTCTTCTGGCGGCGCGTGCGGCTTCGTGCGGCGGAGCTGGAGGCTGGGCTTCTCAGTGTGGCTTCGTCTCGTCGTTCTGAATCCGGTGGTGGCCTTGGATTTTCGAGAAACGCCACGGTTAGAGAGTTACGATCGATTAAAAATCCGACCAATAAGAAAACAGTTCGGAAACGGTTTTCCGGTGTACCTGCGTCGCGGATGACGGTGGAGGACGGTGGATGAGTGCTTTCTTCTTCTTCTACTTCTCCCTCCTCTTCTTCTTCTTCTTCTCTCTCTCTCTCTCTCTCTCTCTCTCTCTCTCTCTCTCTCTCTCTCTCTCTCTCTCTCTCTCTCTCTCTCTCGATTTTGGTTTACGGTGGAAGAAGATCAAAGGGGGGGAAATCAAATTATAAAACAAAGAAAAGAAGAGGGAAGTGGGGTTTTTAGGTGATGATGGTGATGGGGGGTCGTTACAATTCTTCCCCACTAACGAGGAATTCGTCCTCGAATTCAAATCTGAACCGGCTGCTCAACGTCCTTAAACAGGTTTGGATAATCGGATATCATCTGAGACTCTAGTTCCCAAGTCTCTTTCTGAATGCCGTCTCTCTCCCAACTAACTCTGACCATCGGTAGCGCTTTACCCTGAACCATTATATCTCGGCGCTCTAGGACTGACACTGGCTGACTAACTGCAGTCAAATCTCTCTTGATGACACTAGGCGGCTGCTGAGAAATGAACTCTGGCTCCAAACAACTCCCTTCATAACTGACACATGAAACACACTGTGAAACCCAACCAACTCTACTGATAGCGCTAAGCGGTACGCTACTACCCCAATCCGCTCGATGATAGGGTACGGACCCATATATCTCGGCTTAAGCTTCTTTAGCTTACGGGTCTCGGAACTTCCCTAAAATGTCCTCATCTTAAGGTATACCAGGTCGCCCACCTCAAACTATATATCTCTTCAACGCTTATCTGCATAGCCCTTCTGGCGATCATGAGCTTCCTTAAGTCATCTCTTGAGCATTTCTACTTGCTCAACTGTCTCCTGAACCAATGCTGGTGCTATACCTCGGCACTCTCCCACCTCTGTCCAACAAAGTGGGGTATGGGACAGTCTACCATAAAGAGCCTCATACGGTGCCATCTTAATACTCGAATGAAAACTGTTGTTGTACGCGAACTCGGCCAACAATAGGTACTTAACCCAGCTCCCTTCCCAATCCAAAACACAAACCCTGAGCGTATCCTCGAGTGTCTGAATAGTCCTCTCAGACTAACCATCTGTCTGCAGATGATAGGCCGTACTTAAATGTACCTTAGTCCCCAATGGCTTCTGAAAGGCTTGCCAAAACGATCTGATACTATACTGACTGGTATTCCATGCAATCTCACAATCTCTGCAATGTATCTATGCGCTAGCTGCTATGCTCCGTCTGTTTTTCTTAATCGCTAAGAAGTGTGCTGACTTGGTGAGTCGATCAACAATAACCCAAATAGCATTCTTCCCGCAAACTGTCCTCGATAATCTGGTGATGAAATCAATAGTCACCATATTCCATTTCCACTCAGGTAGTGGAAGTCTCTGTAGTAATCAACTCGGTACCTGATGCTCTGCCTTAACCAACTGGCAAAACTGTCAACACGACACAAAGGTAGCCACATCCTTCTTCACGCCTGTCTAGTGATAATATCGCTTAATATCCTGATGCATCTTATTACTTCCTGGATGAATGGAAAACTGAGAATGATGCGCCTGCTGGAGAATCTCCTTTGTCACCTGTGGCCTTGTCTCACATAATTCGTCTTCCCTCAACAGACTCTTACCATCGAGTCACTTCTCCTAAACTTTTGTTTCTTGACTCCCTGGAACCGCCATTGGTTGGCTAATTGTAGATTCTTTTTACTTTGCGACTGTTGGTGAAAACGACGCTGACCTTATAACGATCTTCCTGAATGCAACACAAATTTAACGAAGACTTCTCATGTTGTTTTGAATATCCTGAGAAATAATAACCCTTCCGGCTCCTGGGATATGCACCCTCGTTCCCAAACTATACTCAATGCCAGCGTAACCGACCCATCCTTAAAGTCACATCATAATGGTTTTAGCTCCAACACTGCTAAGTCTCTGATAAGTTCAACTCCATTGAGTACAATAAATACCACTTGATGAATGCTTCAAGCTCACTGTTTAATTCGACTGCCTAACTCTGTCCACTCTTCGGCTCGAACACATCCTGGGTGATCAATACTCGACTAGGCCCGACATACAAAACTATAAGTAGCTCCAATAACCAATCGGGTATAAGCTGCCCACCCCAAGCGACAATCGACCAACACAAGTACTAAATCAATGGTTTCCACATAAACGACATACACGAACCACAAAATCAACTCCATAATCTCAAATCCACAACGTCAAAAAGAACAGTCTCAACTATCTCGTGGTCCCCAATAACAATACTCGTGACAATAGTTTGGCGCTTGGGTGGTGGCAGAAAAAACCCTCAACTCACAGTGAACAATCCTTGAAAGAGAACATGATAACCACAACTGAACAATTCGGTCTAACTGCTGGTGCTGCAATATAACTGACAAACGACGCATCCACTAATATAGACTGGTAGTAACTTATGACATAATCCAACCATCTGCATGAAAACACTGAACACGCTCTCCCAACATGCTGACGGTAATAACAAAAACAACACGGTGGATATCCCGACAGCTGCAACACATTGTTATATCCTAAATAATTCTTATCAAGCTTGACTAAGCCACCTTGAAGAAATATTGCTTTTCCTCCATCTCTGCCTCACGAACAAAAGTCTTCTCAAAAAGATACTATTCAGGCCGGTGAAGTCTCGTATGACACAACGCTTATAAATTTCCACTCGCTGACCATTCAGGAACCTCCTGATCAAGTCCTTATTGGCTATGAAACTCCAAGAAAATCTCCAAAGACAACAAAACACTTACTCGTACTCCCTGATATTCCTAGTGCCTCGAGGAGAGGGCTTAAAAGCTTTGGCATTCCTGTGCCTGGCTTCACGAGGAAGGAACGTCCTGTTGAACTCCCTCTAGAGTGATTGTAGGTTAACTCATAGCAGTCACAACTACTCTCAACAAGTCCTTCTTCCCAGAGAAGGGTGTCATCCATCATAATTAAGTAGTCAAAACCAATTAAAACTCTCCGGTACACTTATTATGCTCCAAGTTACGAGTTAGCTTCTTCCTTTAATTGTCTGTGGTGACAGTATCCACTGTCTTTCCAATCTGATCCAAACTGTTGTCCTGCATCTTTATCATTAGCTTTCTTTACGTGAGTCCCTCTCTGTCTCTGCCGGATACTGGCGGCGGCTCTGCTCCCTGAGCCTTAACTGATGGTGCATACGGTGGTGACGGTGAGACGGTGGCGGATGTTTACTCTGCTTGAAGGGTGAACTGGTGATCAATATGTGGCACAACTATCAGATCAGCTTCCTGCGTTGCGATCCGAGCGGTCTTTTATGCAATTGTTGCATGGACTCCTGAGACACTTACCTAACTGTCTCTTGAGCGGTCTTACTGACGACATCCTGATTAATCAACTGAACACTGACCTCTTCGGCATAACCTGTTGAACAACGAGCTGACAATCCGGCGCGAAACAAAGACCTTCCTTGATGGCAACTGAAAACCTGTTTAAACTGAGGCTGAATTGAGACAAACTTAGAATAGATTAATACTTGACAGAATGGGTGCTCCTTTGTTTTTTTTTTTTTTTTTTTTAAATACCCGGAATTTTTTTTTTTTTTTTAAAACCGTTTAAAACCGAATATGCAATCATGCTTCCTACTACCCGTCTCCCAGGTCAGAACCGGGACGATGCTAACCTAGGCTCTGATACAAAAATGTAACACCCGTCCCCTCGACACTCGAGAACAGCGTGCCACTAACAACATCACATACGTAAAATACCCCACTCTACAGTGTCTCATATCCAAACTACCTCAATGCTATATGTACATGATAAAATACGGAGAAAATGTAAAAATCCCAAAGAAGCACCGTATCGTCAAAGTGTAAAATACTTGTCCGTCTCACCTGAAAAACTGGAAAGGAAGAAGGAGGGGTTAACAGGGAGTCACTCAGTGAGGTATGGGATGCTAATCACAGAAAACGTAAATCTGACCATAGCACGCCATACATAGGAAATAGACTAAACTGCACAATCACGGTACATAAAGTCCCAATGAACAGCCAACTCCTATTACCAATCCAGTGACCGCGGCACCCTCCTACCCTAGGACAACTTATGGGATAGCGCCACTACACCGCCCGTAATTATCGACCTCGAAGGTACTGGAACAGCAGTCCTATTCTGCCCAACTCCAAACCACCGACGCATAAAGATAACATCTCTTACCCCGCAATCCCTAACGACCCACATGGTCACTATCCTAGCTCAGCATTAATAAAATAATCAATTAACAATTTAATGCACATCAATGGGTTGAATCTCTTTATTCCTAAGTCCGATTTACAACAATCCTAAAAAGACTCTAGCATAGAAACGGAACACATTTAATACTAAATCCTATCTACGACGCTTTTTGATGAAAAGTACGATATTCTGCAGAAAGCCCTCACCTTAGCTAAAACGGATGATTACTGCGGCTTCTGAACTCCGAATGCTAAAACGGACACTGAATCTGAAATCAGAACGAAATTTCGAGTCAGAACGGCTTTCGAACGGCGAAAAACGGTTAACGGGTCAAAACGGTCAAAGTCAACGGTCAACGGTCAGAAAGTCAATGGTCAACGATCAACTCGGTCAAAGTCAACGGTCTGACCAGTCAAAATCAAACCGCGATTAAACCGGATTAAGCCGAACCAAACCAGACTAGACCAGATTCAATTGATTTAAACCAGAAATTGAACCAAACCGAAATCAAATTGAATTAAACCAGCCAAACCGAAATCAAACCGATCGGTTTAACCAAACCGGACTCAAACCGACCGTCCGAGTTGACTCAGTGAGTCGCCGGCGAGTCACCGAGTCGCCGGCGAGTCACGGCGGACGGCGGCGGCGAGTCACGGCGGCGACGGCGGAGGGCGGCGGCGAAACTCACCGGAAAGTTCACCGGCGGTGACGGCACGGCGGCGCGTGAGAGCCACGCGCGCTGCGGGCGACGGCGCGTGAGCGCGTGGGCGCGACGCGCCCGTCTTCTGGCGGCGCGTGCGGCTTCGTGCGGGGAGCTGGAGGCTGGGCTTCTCAGTGTGGCTTCGTCTCGTCGTTCTGAATCCGGTGGTGGCCTTGGATTTTCGAGAAACGCCACGGTTAGAGAGTTACGATCGATTAAAATCCGACCAATAAGAAACAGTTCGGAAACGGTTTTCCGGTGTACCTGCGTCGCGGATGACGGTGGAGGACGGTGGATGAGTGCTTTCTTCTTCTTCTACTTCTCCCTCCTCTTCTTCTTCTTCTTCTTCTTCTCTCTCTCTCTCTCTCTCTCTCTCTCTCTCTCTTGGTTTACGGTGGAAGAAGATCAAAGGGGGGGAAATCAAATTATAAAACAAAGAAAAGAAGAGGGAAGTGGGGTTTTTAGGTGATGATGGTGATGGGGGTCGTTACACATTGATTGAATGCATCAATACGAAGCACTAACGATGTTTCTTTTCAAATTTGATAATATTATTTTCATGATAAAAGATTACTTTCTCGATGCTTACCGGAGAGATTGATCCATTGAGGAGTTTTGCACATGATTGTGTATCAAACAGCAGACATCTCATCTGAGATTTCTCGTCTGCCACCACCACTACAGGAAATGTTGGTATTAATAGCAGTCGAGTATAGCGTTTTTATTATTTATGCTATAGTTGAGTTTTGAGAAAGTTTACGTAGCGTTTTTAAAAAGACAAACACTACGATAAGATGAGCGCGAAAAATTAAGTAGTGGCGCCTAATTTTTGGTTCTGTAATTACTCTTTAATAGCACCAATGGTTTATAAAACGTTATTATATAGTAATCACGAGAAAGAAACTTTCATTGCCCGCTAAAAGAAAAAAAAAAAAAAAACAAGTTACACCAAATTAATTTAGGGAAAAATTTGGTAGAGTTGTTTTCCACGATCCTCTTTTTCTTTTCTTTTTTCAATTCCAATCGATTTTGGGTGATTCCATACTTTTGCTCTTCTCACTCTCAATTCCTCTCTACATCTCGTTCTTCTCTCAATTCTCAATCTCTCTGTCTTAAACCCATCTCCCATCAATGGCGGATCTGAGGGTGAGTTGTTGTAGGAATCTCGGAATTGCAGGCCTCTCTTTTTATCGCGTTTCACCATTCTTTAGTACCATCTCTTTTCTCCGATTCTGACAGCTACTGGCTTCTCTTCTCCAGGGAAGCTCAATCAGGGTCTCTCCGTCGTGGACAGCTTCAAACTTTTAAGGAAGGGAAAGATTTAACCGAGGAAGAGATTTTCCTCTCTTCTGCTCTCGGTTGGTGCATCGAATGGGTATGCAAAGATTGAACCTTTTTGACTCTCTAGTATAGGTTATAGATACCTGAAACTCTTGATATGCTTTTTGGCCTGAATGCTAACGAGGTTAGTGAATCGGTTTGAAATCGTGCTACTGCGGCTGTTCTTAAGTGAATAATTGTTATTGATTAATGTATCTCTCTTTCAGGAGGAGATATTTGCTTCTTCTTTTGCTGTAGGTGCATACTTGCAGTCTATTAATTTCCTCTCAATGGACTCAGCATTTATATAGTTCCTTTTTGACTCTCTCTTTCTCTCTCGTGTTTCATGGTTTATCTAACTCTATTCTTCATCTTTGCAGCTTGAAGCTTATTTCCTTGTGCAAAATCAAGATCTGAGTCTGAAGCAGTTCAAATTCAAAGTCTTTGTTGTTGTGTTTTGCAGGAACCAAAGAACAGAATGGGAGAAGGGGAAAACGAGTCCATGGCCATGATGACTCATCGTCTTCGTACGGTTCCGATCTAATTATCATTTCAATCTATTTTCCTCTTAGCAACTGAAGCTCAAATTTTGGATATATTCGGTAACATGGCTGTGCAAATTCTCTCGCCTTTATCTAAAACTCACTCGCTATATAGGTGTGTGTTCGATATGTTCTCCACTAATTAACCTTTTTTCCTTCTCTGTTTTCTTAAGAAGGGTTGTAAGCCATAATTCATACACGGGACTCGTCATGTGGAGACTGATCTTATGGTGAAAGATTGTGTTGCTTGAAATAGCTAAACTTAGAGTCTTAGACTACTTGCAAGAATGTTGGACTAAATGGCTCTTGGTGATTTTGCTGTTCTGGTTCACTTTTTTTACATATAAAGAATCACCAGGTCAATGTTTGGACCTGGCTTGTGAAGGACAAGGCTTTTTGATGTTGTTGTCTGACTTTTATTTTACTTTTTAAAGGTTGTATAAATTCGACACTTAAAACTTATGTTTAATAGAACCGTTGACAAAAAAAAAAAAAAACTTATGTTTAATAGTAGTTGTATTTATGTGTAAATTCAAATACTTAAACATACAATTGAATAAAAAAAAACAAAATAGTCAAGTTTTGATGTGTCAATGTTGAAAAAAAAAATAGTCAAATTTTTATATTGTTTTATAAGAAAAACATAAAATAGAATAAAAAAAAAACAAAATATTACAAAACACAAATTAAAAAAAGGAAAATTTAGTGATTTTTTTGTTTAGAGTTTAGGGCATATATGGGGTTTAGGATTTAGGATATAGAGTTTAAAATATAATTTTCTAATTCTATTAATAATAAATATTTTTATAAATTAATGAATATTTAATTTAGGGAAAATTCATATTAGCTTGTAAGACTTTTTCTGCTATTTCTCAGTGAAAACAAAAAATATAACAAACTATTGTTTCAAATATAATAATTTCGAAATCCTAAACTTTTAGCCTCAAACACAAACCCTAAACCCTAAATTTCTACCTTTTAATCATACACTCTACATTTTTAATTGTTAATTAAACATCAAATAATATACCAAAAAAAAATCAAATTTATAGTAACAGATTTCAATTATATTTATTTTCTATATTATAAACTCTAAATCCTAAACTTTATACATCAAACACAAACCCTATACCCTAAACTTTTAACCCTTAAATCATAATACAATTTTTTGATATTAAATTATTAAAAACCTAAAACCAACAACTATAATTATAAATATTATCATTTCTAAATTCTAAACTCCCCAAAAACTAAATCTAAATCCTAAATTTTGAATCCTAACCCTTAAACTTTACACTCACACATCCTAACCCTTAAAATTTGTAAATAAAGTTGATTGTAAGTAAAATATACCATCAAATGATTGAAAAATAATTTTAAAATATGTAATCTGTCTTTTATTAATTTATTTCATATTGCAAAATTAAGTTACTAATTAAAATAACAAAATGTTGATTTAAAATGCAAAAAGAAAAAACCTCACTTTTCATTGGCTAACCTAAAGAGGTGAGGATCACACTTTGCTTTAATATCCACCGTCGATAAAAATAAATCCAACGGACACAACAACAGCTTTAACCTTTTAACCTTTTTTTATTTTCCTCATCGCCTCCTCCTCTCTAATCTCTTTCCTCCTAGACCTAACCATTTACAGATGATAAACATGGAGAATAAACAACTAACGTCTTCTTGGTTTCGCTTTTAGTTTTGGTTCGTCTTTCTACCTTGGATCTCTCTTTTATTATATAATTTGCTTATTCTTTTTGCTGTGAGATCTGATGATTCGATTACTCCCAGCAACGACTCTTACCGAACGACGCTGGGACGAATCAAGGTGCTTTGGTTACTCTAATCTATCCAATAGATTTAGGTATTTCTTCAGTTATTTGGAGTATAAGGAGATTCTCATTGCCTAAGGTCTGGTCAAGATCCATTCATTATGTTTCTATTGCAGGTTACCGTCTCCTTTGCTTCTCCTCTTCTTCTTCTCTTATTTTTCTACTGTGTTCCTCTTTTCTAAATTCAAAATTAGATCTGGCAACTCATCGATTTATCATCAATTATTGGATTGATTTCATCTCATTAATCTAACTTTTCTCTGTGTTTTGTTTGATTTCGTGAAGGTTCAAAGCTAAATTTCTGCAAAAGAAGGTAAAAATCAAGAGAACGGTGTTTGTTGGGGATTGGCTTAAATAGGAACCGATGAAAACTAATATTTTACTTGAAGAGATGGTGGTGGTAACTTAACCGTCGGGAGTTTCTCAGATCTACAAAAAATGTATAATAGATTTTGCTTAGTGTAGAAAATGTAATTTTATTTTTTAGTTATGTTTATTTTTTATTTTATTTTGTAATACAGATTTTATTAATTCTGTTTTCATAACAATAAATATGGTATTTTATTTTAATTATCATTTTATCCAAAAAATCAAAATTTTAAAACGATTAAATCTAATTAGTAAAAATGTAAATATTATAAATAATGTATATAATTTGTACAAATACTGTATAAATACAATCTCATCAACCACTATACCTAATATATTAACAGCATATATTAAACGTTATTGTAAAATATATAATTGCATTTTTATAAACGCTATTATAAAAATAACTATTGTAGCATAATAGAAAAACGCTACGAAAGGTCTCAGACCTATTGTCGTGGTCGAAGACACATCGTTTCTAAATACGCTGCGCTAGAGAAAGATAGCGTTTTTTGACGCTGTAAATGCGTGATTTTCCTGTAGTGCACTACATGTAACATGTACCTTATAGAGAAAGAAACGTTTAAAAAAAAAACATTTCTACATGAAATAATCGCAATCGAAGAATGAACAATGCATGTGAGAAAACAGTAACATACCTTGGTGTAAGCTGCTTAACCCACATGTTGCAAGTATTGCACCACCATGCTTCCTTAATCTGAGGATGTTCAGGTTGTTCATTCCATTCAACTGTCTTATTGCAACTCTTACAATTGAAGTAATACCAACAATAACCGGTATCAATAGCAAGGATTGTGCAGATAACCCTATTTTTCCCAACCATCCTAGACTGCTGAATTTGCTCAATGTTGAGAAGGGGATAGTCAGCAAAATTTTCCCTGACAACAATCGGTGTCTCCTTATTCGAATTCTGGTTGTCCACATGTAGAACTAACTCGTCTTTAGGTAGACTGATAAATTTAAGTAATTATAATTAATAACTTATTTGAAAAGAATCATACTAAGTATAATTACTATAGAGAGATGATAACACTCACCGTGATTTGAATTCAATAACTTGCGGGATATTTGGATTGATCTCAAGTATAGTAGCATTGAAGGCATTGGAAACATAATTTTCACCTTCGTGACAAACAAACAACTAAATTAATAAACGAATCGAAACTATTTTTGGTAGTTAATATTGATAATAATATTAAATTACCATCCCACTGCTTAACTTTCGCGTGTTTCACCAGACAAATAACTTGTCCATCCTCAGCCCCACAACATCCAGCGTAAATCTGATCAGCATAAACTCCCCATAAGGTCAATCTTAAGTGATTATCCCTGCAAAAATAATAGTAAAATCTGAGATGAAATACTATTTTCTAACATGAATTGTCAATCGTTGGGTAAATTAAACATAGTAATTACATCGAGTCTCTTAGCTGCACATCGATTTTAGGAGTTGGTTTACTCATTGCCTCAACGATGCTCTTCTCACCCACATTAGTAACTTGGCCAATAAAATCTGTATAATAGATAGTCATAACTAAGCTGTATTAATGTTCATAATACAGAATCAAACTTCAAAATAGAATTATCTATTGCTTAAAATAACTTACCAACCAAGAAATTACAGTTGAAGCTCAGGTCCGTCAATGCTGACAATGAAGTCAAAGTCAAGGGTTCTTCAAGGGCGATTGGATCAATTTCATGCACGTTTGAGTTGCTTCCAAGGAATGCTCTGAATGAATGTGTTGTTGGCCTATAAGCACCAACTGCTTTCTTGACCGTCAAATTTCGAATTTCCTTCCACCCTAACTTTGTTATTTCTTCTCTGAACCTCTGAATCTCGTTATACCTCATCGATCCATGCATCTTGGTTCCCTTCAACAAAGTTAATATTGAGAAATATGCATTAATCCATTCATGGATAGCAAATATAATAACCATGGGTTTATAATATATAAATCAAGCAAAACATAATCATGGATTTAAACAACTTGCATACGATTATAAATAGAAATATGTCCTAGTGTTAAAAAACCATAATATATAGAAAACGTATAATAAAGAATATAATGATATATCATCGTCAATATTATTCGAAACATTTGCACATCAAGTAATATAATAGTTACAATCATATAAATACAGGTAATATTAGATTTATATATTAAAATATAAATTCGATGCTTTATAACCAAAAACATAAACAAAGCAAACTATTTGTAATAAAACATAAAACTGAAAAGGAAGAGAATGGTTATAGATTATAGAGTTTACTTCTTGATCCATCATGATAAAATGCAAGGTGTCACCGAATGATGCGTTTCCAGCTTTCCATGAGTGTAAAACCTTAACATGCACCCTCCATGAAGATTTCCAAGGTTTGATGCTATTTAACATAGACAATACCATTTTTTTTCCTAGCACTTTCTTTGGGACGAAAACTTTGGCCATTTTGTTTTTTTTTTTCTTTTGCGTAGAGATTTGAATTCTATAAAAATTACAGTGAGAAATGCTATGAAGAATTGAGTCACAGATAAGGTTGTATATATAGCAGAAATTGTACTAATGAATCTAGGTAAAATCCTGAGAAATATTTTATGTGTTAATTACGAACAAATATTTATTATATATATGGAGGGTAGTTATGAGTAGAAATCAGGTACTTATGTAATATCTTCCAAAAATGATTAAACTAAATATACCTTTTATTTCTGATAAAAGAATATCCAAGAATATTACGGTATATACGGTAGAGAAAGGAAAATTTTACAGTTATCAGAGATTTAGTAATTAAAACTAAATTTGATACGAAAATTTTATGGTTATTTAATATATATTTTAAAATAATAATATAATATATGAACAGAGATTTCGGAAACAAATAAGATTTGTTCATATCTTACCATAAACGAATACGTATAATTGATAGTTATGGAGGTAAGAGGCATGTAACGAAAATATGTCATAAATGAGTGTAATCCCTTCTAAACACGAAGTAGAACCTTAAATATAAAACTGTTATCTTCTAAGTTGTGTGACACTAAAATTCAAATATATAGAAAGTAATAGCAAATACAAATAAGAATTCTGATATCTTTAAAAATTACGGTTTTACAGTTTCTGTATATTTAAATTTCTATATCATTGGGGTTGTGAATATGGAATTGGAGAAAAACTTCTTACGATGGAATTAGATTCGTTTATTAATTTAGTTGTTTGTTTGTCATTTTTTTATTTTTGGCCGGTATCTGTTAAAGTAAAACATTCTAGCATCCAAATATCGTTCGGGTATTTGATTAAGAGTCCACAAAATATTAAATATCGTTGTTATATCATAAATTATAATTAATTTATTACATAGTCCCAATATAAAGTGAAAAATTATTCGAAGACAGAAAAGATAACAAAGAGATCAACATAAGTAAGCTTAGAGAACATTCGTTGAATCGTCTGTTATTAAGAACATCTATTAAGTGGTGCACCTTAGTCCCATGGTGGCTGTTCTTTGAACTGAGAATTCAGAAAATAACGATTAAACACAGTTGATATAACAACTTGATAAAAAACTTTTGTTTATAGATTACTAACCATGAGGAATTTCAACTTTATTAATAGTTGTGGAGACAATAAATTTAATTGCATAACGTTGTTCTGTTTCAACCATCTGTCCGTCAATCGTTGTGACACTAAAATCTTCCATTTCACACCACGTTCCTTCCACTATTAGGTGTTCAAAAAAAGGAAGAAGCCGAGGAACAACCCTAGCTTGGATGGTGGTATCCTAGAAAGATATCAATCAATATGTTGTGGTTAAAACATGAATGAAATAAATAAAACTTATGTAAAATTTAAATAGAAATGAGAAATTTAAATGTTCAGATTACTTTTCAGTCGGCAAGAATCATAAAAAGGGAAAAACCTTCATGCTGAACATATTCCTTCCATTTCTTTTCAATTCTAACCCTAATTCTCCAATCAGTTTCGGAGGGATTTAAATCTCCTAATACGTTAAGGAAAAACATTATGAGAAATAGCCGAATTGTTTTCGTTTCTTAGAATAGAGAAAAGTGAAGTAGCAATATATATAGGGTACAAAGAGTGATGATGTTGTGTCATTTAGGTTGTTAGGGAAGTAAAAAAAAAAGGAGCCATAGTAGATTGCGATCATATATAAGAATATTCGTGCTTAGTAGATTGCGATCTTAGCACAAATGAAAACAGTTAGTCGTATCAAAAATGATTGCATCCAAATATAAGAATGTCAGGGTATACAAATTAAGGAAAACAATCAATTCGATATAATAATTATGTTAATTAATATCTTGTTGAATAATTTTTTCCAATTTTAATATATGGAAATAACCATTATGCTTTAATAACCATTACAATTATGTTCTTATATATAGTTCTCATTTAACTCTCTTACGATTTCTAAAGTCAAATGGTGGGAGTTATCTGGACTCACAACTCATAAATTAATGATATAATGACGATTGATAAGATCACCTTGTATTGGAGCTCCTCATATGCTGCGCCTCTATAAATGGTCCACACGCACACAAGACTGGATCAGGGATGCTAGTGCCTCTGGGAGCTTCTGAGTTTCTTTCTTGACGGCTAGGGCAAGTCTCTTATATGATTTTGTGGCTCTTACTTGTATATATAGGAGTCAAGCACGAAATCCCATAAACCATTGGATTAACCGGTTTAAATTCAGTCATTAATTTAAACCTGGTATCATTAATCCCGAGTGGTGTCGATCGACACCCTCATATAAACTCAATATCAACCACATTGATGAAATCATTACTCTAATGATTATTCCCAGTATTTTTTATCCAGTTTGCTTAGGTGTGTGGCCCTATAGGATCATATGAGGCTGGCAATGAATTCACAATTCATAAGTTATAAGCGGCTTCTAGCAAAGCATTATAATTACCCAGCATCACATGATAGTCATATCTCGACTTCACAACTATATTAGAGTGTATACAAGTATGATCTCCAGGACATTCCCTTCAGGTTAAGTTGCTCGAAACATTCTTGCAAATGTTTCACGTGATCATTTTCCTCCAGAGACTTAACCAGCATATCGTCGATGTAGACTTCCATCGTCTTTCCGAGTTGTTCAGCGAACATTTTGTTAACGAGTCTTTGGTACGTCGCGCCAGCATTCTTTAACCCGAACGACATCACCTTATAACAATATATCCCACGATCCGTGATGAACGCGGTCTTGTCTCGATCGTCGGGGTTCATCATGATCTTGTTGTACCCGGAGAAAGCAACTTGTTCCTGGTCATTGCTTCGACCAGCCGATCAATGTGTGGTAGCGGAAAACTGTCTTTCGGGCATGCCTTGTTCAAACTCGCCATTTCCTGTTCTTTTTCTTTACTACCACTGGATTGGCCAGCCAATCAGGGTTTTTAACTTTAATGATAGATCCGACTTTGAGTAATCTCTCCACTTCGTCGTTCACCGCTTGGGCGTGCTCCGGTCCGAGCTTTCCTCTTTTCTTCTTAACGGGTTTGAACATTGGGTCCGCGTTGAGTTTGTGGCTTGTGATGCTGATGTAGATTCCTGGCATATCTTCTGCTGCCCATTGTTGGGGTCAAAATCACCTCCTCGGAGATTGATGAGACGAAAGCCCGAATCAACTGTTGAACATTTCATATTCTGGCAGCAAGCCCACGAAATGAGACCGAACACCTGCCCGTGACAAAGCTCTTGGCCTAACCGGTTGCAGATGAACTAGACGGGTAGTGACCATTTGTACTCTTTCCTTATCCTTGGTTTTGTCCCAAAGAGTTTTCCGGACCCGTTCAGGAGCTGATCAAGTCACTCCGACCGAATGCCCGTCGGACCGAGCTCTTGGCATCCGGTCCGACGGATGAACTAAACTCTCTAACGGCCTCTCAAGACGAATCTCTACATATTTTCCCAGCCCGGAGCATTCACCAAGCCAAGACATGGGCAACGGCCGGACCTTACCCCCTCGGACCGGCCACAGAAGCAATTTCCCGACTATTGGGCTTCGGCCCAACAGTTCCCGAAGAAACATCACGCCATTTGAAGACGGACTTCACGCTGTTCAGAAAATGGAAAAACATCGAGGAGTTATACTTAAAATAAACCGGAGTGAAGGCCTTAACCAAAGAAGATCGGACCAGAAGATTAAAAAGACAAGCTGGGCCAAAACAAGACGGACGGGCCGCGACGGAAGAGAGGCAACAGGTCGGCGGCCCATCATGCTATTGCGGTTGGGAAAGGGATTCTTACAACGTCCCACATTGCTTAGATTAGTCTTTGAGACCCCAGACTCTCTCATATAAATAGACACCCTTGTATTCACTTTGAGATCATCCCAACTCAAGTGCAAGAGCTTTCGAGATATAAGACAATAAGCTTTCTCGAATATTTTTGTACTTAGAGAAATTATTAATAAAAGTACTTTTCTCATCTTTTTATTTTTTTGCCCTTTGGTTCTTGTTTAATAGAATTTTCGGAGCCCCGCGAAATATAAATTTCGACAGTGTGAGTTTCGGCTCTCACAGTTTGGCACCGTCTGTGGGGACCAGAAATATTCTTTATTCAAGAACAACAGGAGACCATGACCACCGGAGGAAGAACCGACGATCTCAGCAATCAACAGACCGGAGGAGTGGCAAGAGCTAGCACGTCCGCCGCAGGAACGTCCGCAACCGGGGCGGCCGCAGCCGGAGCTATCAACGCTCCACAACCCCGATTCGGAATGCCAACCGGAGGATCCGTGATAACGGAAGTGGCCAACTCCGACCCGATCAGCCCAGCCGGAGATATCACGGCAATCGGAGACCTGAGAAACATGATGGCATGATTAGCAGAGCGACAAGATATGCAAGCAAGAACGACCATCCGAGAACTTGCGCAAAGTTCTCAACCGAAAAGACGCCTCCGCTTTTCACCGCTAACAAGCATCCTCGAAGGACAGAATCCCGGTGAGCAAACTCCCGTCGGAACAAGAGCGAAGCTATCAGCACCACCGCCGTTACAACGGAAGAGCACGACAAGGCAAACAACCGAGCAACCCGTCTCGACGACGACATACGAAGAAGCCACACTCGGGGCCAACGGCCGCGACAAAGATGAAACAGACGAAGAAGAAAGAAATCTCACCGAAGAAGAAGAAAATATCCTCTTGGTGAACCAGCGGATAAGAGCGGAGGAGCAAGAGAGAGACGGCCGAAGGAACCGAGCAGCTAGCCGGAAAAACGAAATAGACGAGCTACGCGCTCAAATGGAGCTAACGGCGAGCCAGATAAGAGAAATGCGATCTCAAGTCCACAAGGCGACTAGCTCGGCTCCCGAGATCGACCGAGTTTTGGAGGAAACTCAGAAGATTCCCTTCATGTCGAGAATCACGAGCATGAGACTCTCCGACCCCGGCAAACTCAAAATCCCGTTCTACGAGGGAACGACGGATCCAAAAGCACATATAACGGCATTCCATATCGCAACGAGTCAGACTAAGTTCAAGTCAGAGGAAAAAGACGCTGGCTTCTGCCTCCTATTCGTCGAGCACTTGAAAGGGGCAGCTTTATCGTGGTTCTCACGATTGGAAAGAGACTCGATCGATAGCTTTGATCAGCTATCCGCGGCCTTCTTAAAGCATTATTCGCTTTTCATAAGCCGCTCAACATCTGATGCAGACCTCTACTCATTGTCACAAGGGTCCGAAGAGAGCCTTAGGGAGTTTATCGAGAGGTTCAAAGTAATCGTATCGAAGATCGACGGTCTAAGCGATAACGCCGCGATAAACGCTCTAAGGAAGTCTCTATGGTTTGCCTCCAGCTTCCGGAATGAGATCACTATCAACCCCTCGGTCACCATTCAAGACGCTCTCCATCGCGTCTCGAACTTCGTAATTCACGAGGAGGACATGAAAGCTCTAGCCAAAAGGCATCAGCAGCAGAAAATGTCGAAAAGCCCGGCGCAGCCCGCGAATATCTCAACAGAAAGAAGAAGTAAACGCGGTGGCAGAGACGAGGAACCCGAAGCAAGCGGAGCATATAACTACCAGATAAACACGAAATATCCGTTCGATGGACGCGACAGAGGGTCAACGCCCACCTGGGCTCGGATGGGCTATGACGAGAATGCTTACTGCACCTACCACCGAGCCAGGGGACACTCCACCGAACACTGCAGGACAATTGGGAGGAGACTCGCAGCCAAGCTGCTCACCGGAGAACTCGGAAAGGATATAACTCTAGCGAGTCTCGGAGTATCCGAAGAAGATACCGAAGTCCAGGCAGAACGACTTAATCAAGAGCGTCCCGAGAAGCCTCCGGAGGATTCACCCAAACGAGGGAGAAGGACGAACGGAGACGACCAAACCGGGAACCGGAGAAGGATCCACATGATCATCGGAGGATCCCAATACTGCGAAGGCACGGTGGCCTCGATAAAAGCTTTCCTCAGGAAAGGAGACAAGGAATCAAACCCGCGAGCCCCGATGGCCGGGAATGATGACCGGATCGCCTTCACCGAAGACGACGCCGAAGGGCTTGATCAGCCCCAGGACGATCCCCTGGTCGTAGAACTGGACATCAACGACTACGACATGTCAAGGGTACTGATCGACACCGGAAGTTCGGTAGACGTCATATTCCGGGAGACGCTCCGAAGAATGAACGTGGATCTATCGGAAGTGAAGCCATATCCTAGATCGCTCTCTGGATTTCCTTGAGAAGTCACTATGACCGATGGGACGATCCACCTCCCGGTCCACGCCGGCGGAATCACGAAGGTTGTAAATTTCGCGGTGGCTAATCACCCCGCAATCTACAACGTCATTATGAGGACTCCGTGGATCAACTCGATGCGAGCAATCCCGTCAACGTACCATCTTTGTCTGAAGTTCCCAACCCCCAGCGGAATCAAGACTGTCTGGGGAAACCAAAAAGAAGCCCGGATTTGTTTCCTTGCAGAACACAAACTCCGAAACCCAACGGTCCCACAAAGAGAAAACACGAAACAGAAGAAAGAAGAAGAAGACACGAAGGACGGAAATAAAACAAGCAGAACGGAGCTCAAACCCGCAGAAGACAAAGACGAGCAAGGACCGGCAACCGCCGAGAAAGAAAGAAAGAATCCAAAAAAAAAAAAAAAAAAACGGAACTATGGGTGACTTGATCCCTTCTCACAAAGGGTACGTAGGCAGCTCGCTTAAAAAACGAGTTCAGTTGCCCCCCTCAAAAAAGGGGGAGTGGGTCCGTATATACATACTCCCACAGAAATTTTCGCAAAAGGGTAAAAAGGTCAAAACATGAAACCTTAAATCCCATCTTCTCGAACAAGATCATCCGTTGCTGGCCACAACGAGACTTCTTTGTTCGAGAAATCGCCTCTCGGCACATATCGCCTCTAGGCACACATCGCCTCTTGGCATACGTATCAACCGCCCGTTGCTGATCACAACAGGGTGACTTAACCATGGTTCTTTAACATCCCGCAGTGGATAAACTTAGCGCGCTATATAAATTTTTGGACAAAATCCGAACGGCGTGACCTGACATCCCGCGATCCTGCAGGGAGCGTCGAAGACGATGTTCTTTTAAGCTTATCTTCAGGAGCATTTTGCATAGGCAAATAGTGCGAGGTGTAAACCGCGAAATAAGCTCGTAAACCCAGTAAGACGCCTGACATGGAAAGCTGGTCTTGAACATCTCTGAACGCAGTATCAAACCGGCTCCGATACGAGATTCTAAACGCGTTCAGTCGAGAGAGGAATTTAAACGTGTAACTCCTCGACACCAAAACATAAGCCCAGGAAAACATCGCAACCTGGCCAAAAGTTCGAGTGTCCGGAAAAACACTCCAACACAAAGCAAACGCCTCTTGGCAAGCTATACAACGCAAACGCCCCTCGACAAGTGACAAACAACGCAAACGCCTCTTGCAAGCGACAAATAAAGCAAACGCCCCTCGGCAAGCTATACAACGCAAACGCCTCTTGGCAAGCGACAAAGCAAACGCCTCTTGGCAAGCTATACGAAACAAACGCCTCTTGGGCCAATATCAACATCGCCTCTTGGGCCAACATCAGTATCGCCTCTAGGCAAACGGACCAGCCGCATATCTCTTTCAGAGATTGAGCCTGGCATCCTTCATCAAACAAGAAACACTAAGCAAGAAACTTTTTCATTAATCTCAGAAGCAAAAACCCATCCGGCCCACAAAAGAAGCCGGACAATACAAGGATTCAAAAAAGAAGACGAAACAAAAATCCAGAAAGCAAAAACGAAGATCAAGACTCCGGGCCAAACACCTTAACCACGGTAAGGTCCGCGATCCCGGGAATGGCCTCGTTGGATCCGGCTGGATCAAGAACTCCGATCGACGTGGCCTCCTCTTCAAGCGAGCTAGGTTCGGAAGTCGGAACGGTCGGATCACTGGAAAGAGGAACCAACTGAGAGTCAATCTTCCCCCGAACCTGGACGATCATGTCATCAAACCGGCTATCAGCACCATCAAAGCGAGCTTTCCATTTCAAGAGCTTGGCCTTCTCTCGGTCTAAGTCGGGAAGTTCGCCATTTTGAAGCAACTCAATCAACTCAAGGTTTCCCGCAATCTGGGCCAAATTCACCTCCTCGGCCCTGGCTTCGGACAGAGAACTGAGAGTTCCCGTTAACTCCTTCAAGAAGACCGGAAGCTCGGCGGAACAAGCCTTGCAACCGTGAGCATCGCGCGAGGCCCTGGCAGTCACGAGCTGGCCCGCTAAATCCTTTAGCTCCTCGGACTGACGAGAAGCCTTAGCTTCGAGGCGAACGGACATACACATGGCTCTGTCTTTCTCAGCTTGCAAATCCGAGACTTGTCTCTCGAGCAACTTGATCTGCCGCGAACTCGACGATTCAAGAACTTCAAGCTTCCTCTTCACCGAGCGAACGCTCTCTTCGGCGCGCTTGCGAACCCCGCGAACGGCGGCGTCATACAAACCGATGCACTTGTTCACGGAAGATATGAACTGCAAACAAAAAAGGAGTGTCAAGAAAAAGAAAATATCGAAGAAAAGGAAAGAAGGCAAAAGAGGAAAATTCACCTTCGAACCGCATAAAGCCATCTCCTCATATGTTTCGGATTCTTCGAGATCACCATATGGAGGAAACCTGAAGGTCGAGTCCACCATCGCCGAAAAACTTTTGGCTGCCTGGCGACGGTTTTTGCAAACCGACTCCGGGAAAGCAATCCGGGAGTCCGACGACATGCCAGGCGAAGAAGATTTCTTCACCGCGTCTTCCGCCAATTCGGTCTCTCGCTTTTGACGCAAGACGTTGTCCGCTCCACTCAAGCTATAAACGACTCCCCGAGAATCTGGAGCTCGCTTTGCCGCATTACGCGCCAAGATCGCATCCTTCTTAAACGGAGTAAGAACAGCCGGTGACGAAACCGACCCACCAGCTGCCCATTCCTGCGGAGGAACGGCTAGAGAGCTCCCTGCCGACTTGGAGACTGAAAGACGGGCCGACAGCTTGGTCCCGGGCTTAGTAGCTGACCGGTCGTCCGTCCCCTTCGTCGTCTTTCCATCCTTCTCCATCTTCTCACGAAGCGATAACCTAACCATGATAACAAGCTAAAAAAAAATAAGGAGAAGAGCTTTTTGGTATCAAAATCGTGGAAGACAAGGAGAGGAGGAGGGCACATATACAACAAGGCTGCATGGAAGGATTGAAATTTTTTTTATTTTTAAAAAGGAAAAAGAAAAAAAAAAGAGTTTTTCCAATCCCCAGCTTTTTAGAAAAAA
Source organism: Isatis tinctoria (assembly GCA_010577795.1). Classification (NCBI taxonomy): domain Eukaryota; kingdom Viridiplantae; phylum Streptophyta; class Magnoliopsida; order Brassicales; family Brassicaceae; genus Isatis; species Isatis tinctoria. The sequence goes on from CM021250.1 coordinate 22,775,520, forward strand.
GGAACTTCTTCCAATTCCTTTTCAAGCAAGAAAAATGAAATTTTTCAGTTTCTGAAAAGAGGAGGAATTTTCCAATTCTTAAACATAACAAGAAAAGAAAAAATCCCCCACCAAGTCGGCCGCCTATGAGTTTCGGGCCTGAGGAGGGAAAGTTTCGCTACAATCATTTTTCGGCGACCTGCCCACAAGAAGACACGCGCAAAGGCCTTTAGTCTATCAATCCCGATAAACATTTCATCAAACGCTCCTCGCCCATGCAAGCATAGGCCACGAGCTGGGGGGCTAACAGTTGGGGTCAAAATCCCCTCCTCGGAGATTGATGAGACGAAAGCCCGAATCAACGGTTGAACATTTCATATTCTGGCAGCAAGCCCACGAAATGAGACTGAACGCCTGTCCGGGACAAAGCTCTTGGCCTAACCGGTCGCAGATGAACTAGACGGGTAGTGACCATTTGTACTCTTTCCTTATCTTTGGTTTTGTCTCAAAGGGTTTTCCGGGAAAGGTTTTAACGAGGCAAATTGGTTCACTAATCTTGAACCCGTTCAGGAGCTGATCAAGTCACTCCGACCGAATGCCCGTCAGACCGAGCTCTTGGCATCCGGTCTGACGGATGAACTGAACTCTCTAACGGCCTCTCAAGAAGAATCTCTACATATTTACCCCCTCGGACCGGCCGCAGAAGCTATTTCCCGACTATTAGGCTTCGGCCCAACAATTCCCGAAGAAACATCACGCCATTTGAAGACGGACTTCACGCTGTTCAGAACATGGAAAAACATCGAGGAGTTTACTTAAAATAAACCGGAGTGAAGGCCTTAACCAAAGAAGATCGGACCAGAAGATTAAAAAGACAAGCTGGGCCAAAACAAGACGGACGGGCCGCGACGGAAGAGAGGCAACAGGTCGGCGGCCCATCATGCTATTGGCGGCTGGGAAAGGGATTTTTACAACATCCCACATTGCTTAGATTAGTCTTTGAGACCCCTGACTCTCTCATATAAATAGACACACTTGTATTTACTTTGAGATCATCCCAACTCAAGTGCAAGAGCTTTCGAGATATAAGACAATAAGCTTTCTCGAATATTTTTGTACTTAGAGAAATTATTAATAAAAGTATTTTTCTCATGTTTTTACTTTTTTGCTCTTTGGTTCTTGTTTAATAGAATTTTCGGAGCCCCGCGAAATATAAATTTCGACAGTGTGAGTTTCGGCTCTCACACCCATGCGAATGATCCGGCGTTTTCCTTTAGCAGGGTGATTAACTCCGTCTTGATTGGTTCTTCCAAGTTTGCTCCGATCTCCGTACACCACTCCGGGTTCGTTTCATCTATGTTGACCGAGATTACTGGTTCACACAGAGGTTCTCTATCCGCTTTCTGGGCTTCATCTGCAGCTTGTGCTCGAGTTTCGCAAGCTGTCGTTCCTCTTTCGCCATATTGGACTTTGACTGGCTGTCAGAATCGGTCACCGCCCTTGTTAGCATGTGTTCCGTCAAGAAGCAAATCCGGGAGTCTCTTTGTTGTGAGAGCTGAAACTCACACTGTCAAAACTTATATTTTATGAGGGCTCAAAAATTTTATTTTAAAAGAACTCAAGGACCGAAAATGTAAAAAGACAATTTTATTGAATAATTTTTTCGTAGTACAAGAATATTAACAAAAGCTTGAAAAAGTCTTATAATGCTAAAGCTCAAATACTCGGATTGGGATGATCTCAACCTAGTACAAGCATGTATATTTATACTAAGAGACCTAAGGTGCTAAAACTTCTTCTGGGCGATGTGGGACAAAATCCTTTACTTCCAACCGCCGACCTAGTATTTTGGGCCTGACCCTCGGCCCGAATCATTCAGCAATCCATCACCTGATCTGATCCTGGCCCGACCCAACTTTTATCGTTTGATGAATAGTAACCGATGAATAGTAAACTGTGAATAGTAATCCATGAAAAGTAAACCGGACCTAGATTAAGCTTAAATCGATTTTTCGGTTATCTTTTTCTCGGGGTGAGCAGTGATTTTAACGGTTTTTCCCACGTGAATAGTGTTCTGAACTTTCCAACCGCCATGGTCTTTTGATTAAGTGATGGGCAGCTGGCTTGTTAGGGGTAAAGCTAGAAGTCATGGTCTCTTGATTAAGTGATGGGTGGCTGGCTTGTTCGGGGTAAAGCCAAACACCATGGTCTCTTGATTAAGTGATGGGTGGCTGGCTTATTTGGGGTAAATCCAGACGCCATGGTCTCCTGATTAAGTGATGAGAGGCTGGCTTGTTCAGGATAAAGCCAGACGCTGTGGCCCTCTGAAAGAAGATAAGGGCGGCTGGCCTCATGCATAGAGCATGGGCGGCTGGCCCCTATGTTCGGGATGTGATCCGTTTGTTCTTGATCTTGAGTTCTCGTTCTATCAATCTCCGAGGAGGGGATTTTGACCCCAATAGTTAGCACCCCATCTCTTTGCTTTCGTGGTCCGAAGCAATGAGTTTATCGGGATTGATGGAACTTGAAGGCAATGAGTTCTTCTGTTCGCTCGTTCTGTCCTTAATGTCTTATCAGAGATGAGTACTGTCCCGTCGAGTCTGCATGGGAGTTCGTGCCGTCTTTGCTATATCATGGGATGACTTCTTCTTCATCTTTTCACCACTTCACTTCTTTCTTCAAGTATTCTTATTCTTTGTTTGATATGGCGGGTCAACCACGAACTCCTTTCAAGCTCAACTTGGACATGATACTGAACTGTCCTCTCGAGTTCGATTACTATCCAGAACGGGACGTGGGACTCGTGGGCGATTTATTTGCGGCCGGTGAGGGTGCCATTCCGCAAGTGGCGCCTTGCCCCGAAGGCGTGCCTAAATGGGCGCCTGGCTTTGAGAATGCCCACCAAGTGGCGCCTAGCTTTGAAGACGCTCAGCGAGGGGCGCCTGGCTTTGCTGATGTCCCTTAATTGGCGCTTGGCCTTGAGGGGATTCAACGAAGGGCGCCTGGCGTGGTAGGTGCATCAAAGTGGGCGCTCGGTCCAGTAGGAGTTCTACGAAGGGCGTCCGGGTCTCCTCGAGGAAGTGTCAGTGGTGCCTCTCCGCAGGTCAGCGGCGTTCGTGGCGTCTGGACTCCTCCGCAACATGCGGAAGATAATGGCATTTGGCCTCAGTCTAAGGTTCTGGGCGGCTGGTCATCATGATGCTCTGCGCGATGTAGGAGATGACAGTGCCCTGTCTGAGGTGGGGGCCGAGATTGACCAAGAGGCTGAAGTACCTGGCTTCGTCCATCCGGAGGACGTTGAGGTGAAGCTTGAGTTTAATTCCACTGGAGCACGCAACGCTTACTGGGGTCAAGACGTTTCCGCCTACCAGATTTCAAAGCCTAGCCAGACCAAGGAATATAGGAAGGCGGCCAGCGAGACTGAGCTCGGAGTTACTCTGACCACGCAAGAGGCGCTGGATGAGCTTCGAGTCAAAATCCGTGTTCCGGATGAGATCAAGTTTCTTCTTCCGAAGGACACCGATCGGATGGACAAGGCCCCAAATGGATACTTCGCGGTATACAAGTCGTTGTTCTACGCGGCTTTCTTCTGGTTCCCGATTCCGGGGGTTATCTTTGAGTTTTTAGAGTTTCACGGGATAACTATTTCGCAACTCGTGCCTTCCTCGATGAGGATAATGATGAGTCTGATAGTTCGGTGCGCCGAGTGTGGGATCAAGTTGGAGGCGGCCCATATTCGGAATTTCTTCTCCTTAAGGAAGACCGCCGCCCCGGACCTCTTTTGTCAACTTTCTATCAGAAAACACCTGAAGGTGTTTTACACTGGGCTTCGACAGCATTGCAAAGCTTCGTGGGATCAATTCTTCTATGTGAAGCGCAACTCTTTTTCGATCAGTCCCGACTACAGCGGTCGAGTCAAAACCGCTTGGAAAGAGCCCCGTAAGGGTTTTGTCTTTTTGTGAAGTTCTTTTTATAAATAAGTTGAGCACTCCACATAATTTGATATTTTCTTTCAGGTTCTCTCCCTCCTCCTCCTTGGGTATCTGATCTTGAGATTATCTTTAGCGAAGTTCAGAAGAAGAAGGTTGATTGGGCGAGTCCTGAGCTTTGGGGTCGTTTTCAAGAAGCAAAAGACATTCTCGAAAGACGTGCTCCCATCAAAGGTCCAGATTTCATTGATCCAATGGCCGGTTATCCCGGGATGGATGGAGTTTGGATGTACCGCAATCAAAAGTACGGCGAAGATGGTCCCTCTGAACCGGCTGCTAGTTTTGAACCGGCGGCTGGGCCTTTTGTTCCATTGGCGGCTGATGATCGAGCCACTGCTCCTTCGGGATCCGATCACGCTGCTGCCGCCGACAAGGGCAAAGGAGTTGCTAGTGGCTCGGATGGCCCGAATAAGACCAAGGCTCCTCGAAAAGCCCAAGCTTCTGAGCCTGGCCTCTTGTTTGACGCCCGCAAGGCAGCGGGGGGAGACTTGGTCGAGTCCTCGAAGCTTGTGGACTATATTAGTGAGTCGGCTTCGGCCATTGCCCGGCCATTTGATCCTTCGACTGCATATGGGGATTTGTCTTCTGGTCTCATGACGTTATCTCCTCGTTTCTTTGCGTTGTTTTTGATATGGATTTGTTCTTCTCTCGATTTGTCTTATGAAATATTTGTCTTGTTTTAATTCAGATCACCATCCAGGCGCATGCGACCTGGCTCGCCCTCGAGGCAACAGCGAAAGAGTCTCGTAAGAAGGACAAAAAGATCAGGAATCTGGAGGTTAGGCTCAAGAGAGTGGAGAAGAAGGCCCAGAGGCTCGAGTCCGCTACTGCCGCAGAGGTGCAGGCCCTCAAGGACGATCTTGTGGAGGCTAAGCAGGAGATGGACAAGGCAGTGAAGTGCTGCCGATTGAAGGCGGCAGAGAAGTATCGCCTTCGCATTGAGAGTGCGAAGGCTGCCCTTGCACCACTGCGACATGCCAGGTTCGCTGAAACTGCTCTGACCGAGGTTGGCTCGAACCTGACGATGGTCCGTGACATCAAGTCAGGGAAGACCAAAGTCGAGGATGAGGAGGACAAGTTAGAGAACTCGTTGGCTGAGCTCAAGAAGGGGGTTGGGTAGGCTCTTTTGATCGGGCTGTTACCGAGTTTGATGCTTTCCTGGCCTACTCCCCCGTTTCTCCATACCAGTCCTCGGGCGATGATGCAGATGCCCAGTATATGGACACCGCCGGCACCACTCCCGTCATTGAGTATGATTAGGCATTTGCCTGTTTTACTTGTTGAACTTAGTCGAGTATTTGACATTCCTTTTATGGATATCTTTTAATCTTTCAGTTATCTTTGACTTTGGCTTTGATTGCTTTGGTTGACTTGACTCGGAAACCAGCGTATTGCTTCAGATACTATCTGGATTTTGGTTTTTGTTGGGATCACCGGATCCATTCTCGACTATGCTTGTTTTTCGTACCCCTTGTTTACTTTGCTTTGGACTTGTATTTCATATACTGCGTTGGAGATGCTTTTCGGGCATTCCGAGCTTTCTGACCAGGGTTCTTGGATCGCGGATATCTCCTGGGTTTGATGCTTGTTTTTGGTGTCGCGGGGAACTGAGTTTGCTTGACTCCCTCTTTCGACGGAAAGCTTTTACGATCTCGTATCAGAGCCGGTTTGATACCGCGTTCTTGAGATGTTTCAAACAAGCTTTCCATGTCATGCGCTTTACTAGGTTTGGCGAGTTTACTTCACGCTTTACACTTTGCACTATTTGCCTATGCGAAGCGCTCCTGAAGATAAACTAAACAGAACATCGTCTTGACGCTCCCCGCATTTCCGATCAGGTTACGCCTTCCGGATGTTAGTTCGGAAATTTGTATAGCGCGTTACTCTTATCCGCTGCGGGATGTTGAAAGAACCATGGTTGAAAAGTGAGAGTCTTGTTGTGGCCAGCAACAGACGGGTTTGTTTGAGAAGACTTGAGTACTTGATAGAGATATTTACAGTATCTCAGTTGATGGGTAGTCCCAGATGAGTCGTGAGATGCAAAGTCCCGATGTTTATCCGGGTTTGTTTCTAGACTGGTATTCTCTGGGAGTCGTTCGAGTTCTGAATGTGTTATGAGATGCTAGGTCTCAATGTTCATCTCCTCGGGTCTTTCTAAATCGTTTGTTTCTCTAGATAGGTTGCGAGATGCTAAGTCTCGATGCTCATCCGGATCGACTTTTCGGGAAATTGTTCGAGTTTCGAATGTGTTATGAGATGCTAAGTCCCAATGTTCATCCTCTCAATTTTTTTCGTGAAATTTTGGGAGTATATGTATATACGGACCCACTTCCCCTTTTTTTATGGAGGGATCAACTGAACTCGTTTTTTAAGCGACTGCCTACGTACCTTTCGTGAGAAGGGATCAAGTCACCCGTAGTTCCTTTTTTTTTTGGTGGCCAGAAGACAGCTAGGTCTATACCATGGAACCGTCCGTTACGGCTTCTGCGGTTTCTGTTTCTTCTTGGTTGGTTTTGTCCTTTGTGGGCAGAATTTCCGTTTTCTCAAACTGATCGGTTCTGCTTGCCTTCTTTCCTGACTTGGCGACTTCGTCTTCCTTCTTTCGTTTTGATTTTTCTCTCTGCGGGACCGCCGGATTCCGGAGCTTGTGTTCCGCCAGGAAACTGATCCGGGCCTCCTTTTTCTTTCCCCAGATAGTCTCGATTCCACTCGGGGTCAGGAACTTTAAGCAGAGGTGATACGTCGATGGGATTGCCCACATCGAGTTGATCCAAGGTGTTCTCATGATGACGTTGTAAATTGTGGGGTGGTTAGCCACCGCGAAGTTCACAACCTTCGTGATTCCACCGGCATGGACCAGGAGTGGGACCGTCCCATCCGTCATCGTGACTTCGCCGGAGAATCCGGTAAGCGACCTGGGGTTTGGCTTTACTTCTGACAGATCCATGTTCATCCTTCGGAGCGTCTCCCAGAATATGACAACCACCGAACTCCCGGTATCGATTAAAACTCGGGACACGTCGTAGTCGTTAATGTGGAGTTCCATCACTAACGGATCGTCGTGAGGTTGGTCTAGGCCTTAGGCGTCTTTTTCGTTGAAGGCGATCTGGTCATCGTTTTCGGTGATCGGAGCCCGCGGGTTTGTCTCTTTGTCGCATCTTCTCAGGAACGCTTTTATCGAGGCTACCGTGTCCCGGCAATATTGGGACCCTCCGATGATCACGTGAATCCTCCTCCGATTTGCGGCGGGATCATCTACGTTTGGTCTCCTTCCCCGCTTGGGCCCTTCCTCGGGGGGTCTCTCGGGACGCTCCTGGTTAGGCCGTGTGCCCGGGGCTCCTTCGTCTCCTTCGGCCGCTCCGAGACTCTCCAGGGTTATCTCATTTCTGAGTTCTCCAGCTAGTAATTTCGCCGCAAGCCTTCTTCCGATTGTCCTGCAGTGTTCGGTCAAATGACCTTTTACCTTATGGAAGGTGCATAAGGTGTTTTCGTCATAGCCCAGGCGAGTCCATGTGTTCCAGGATCCTTTGTTGCGCCCGTCAGATGGTCTCTCCGTGTTTATCTGATAGTTATGCACTCCGCCCGCGTTTGGTTCCTCGTCTCTACCGCCTCGCCTGCTCTTCCTTTCGGTGGAAACGTTTGAAGGCTGCGTTGCGCTCTTGGTGATCGGCTTCGTCGATTGATGTCTTTTGGCCAAGGCCTTCATGTCTTCTTCGTGAATCAAGAAGTTTGAGGCGCGGTGTAAAGCGTTTTGGATAGTTACTGGCGGGCTTATGGTGATCTCCTTCCGGCATCTTTCTCTTCAGGTTTGAACCTAGCCCGACCCATCGAGATATGAAATGCTGTCATGTGGGACTTTGGATCCGTTGTACCATCGTAGAAAGGAATTCGGATTTTTCCGGGGTCAGAGACTCTAACAATTGTGATCTTTGAGGTGAAAGGGATCTTTTGGGTTTCCTCCAAAACCCGGTCGATCTCAAGAGCCGCGTTGGTCGCCTTGTGGACTTGCGATCTCACTTCTTTCATCTGGTTTGCCATGAACTCTAGTCGGGCCCGAAGCTCGTCCATTTCGCTCTTCTGGCTTGCGGACCACTTCATTCGGGTTACTCGCTCTGCTCTCTCTTGCTCTTTGATCCAATGGAGTTCTTCCTCGTCAGCGTTTACCTCCCCGACTTCGTCGTCCGTTTCGCTTTCTCCTTGGCCGGTCTCGTTCGCGGTGTTTACCGCGTTTTCACCGTTAAGCAATGTGGAAGCCGGCTGCTCGCTCGTCTGTCTTGTGGCATTCTTCCACGGCGGGGGAGGTGGAACTGATGGTTCCTTCCTTGTCCCGACAGGGGTCTGCTCGTTGGGATTCTGCCCACTCGAGATATCCGCTCGTGGGCTGAATTGGAGGCGCCTTGCCCCGAAAGTCCGAGGGCCGCGTGCCAGCGCTTGGGCGGCTGCTCTTTCTTGCCTGTATTGTCGCTCCGCGATTTCGGCTATCATGTTCCTTAGCTCAGCGATTGCCCTGATATTCTGGGTCAGACCGGAGGGGCCGGTGTTGGCCACTTCCGGTATGACCGGGTTTTCGGTCGGCATCCCGAATCTGGTCGGTCCAACGGTGCTGGTCCTGGCTGCTCCAATTCCGATTGCTCCGGCAGCGACTGTTCCTACAGCGTTGTTGGGGTCAAAACCCACCCATCGGAGATTGACGGACTAAAGAACATAACGTTACTATAAAAGACAAGCCAGGCCGCCGGATTCTCTCCTTGAAGATCCTAGGCCGCCACATTCTCCTTGTCCAAGATGCCACTTTCTCCGGAAGAAAGCAAGGCGCCACATTCTGTGCCTCAAGGCCAAGGCGCCACTTTCTCCGGAGGAAAGCAAGGTGCCACTTTCTCTTCAAGGCCAAGAAGCCACTTTCTCTTCAAGGCCAAGACGCCACATTCTCCTTGTCCAAGACGCCACTTTCTCCGGAAGAAAGCAAGGCGCCCCATTCTTTGCCTCAAGGCCAAGGCACCACTTTCTCAGGAGGAAAGCAAGGCGCCACTTTCTCTTCAAGACCAAGAAGCCACTTTCTCTTCAAGGCCGAGAAGCCACTTTCTCTTCAAGGCCAAGACGCCACATTCTCCTTGTCCAAGACGCCACTTTCTCCGGAAGAAAGCAAGGCACCACATTCTCCTCCGAGACCAAGAAGCCACTTTCTCTTCAAGGCCAAGAAGCCACTTTCTCTTCAAGGCCAAGAAGCCACTTTCTCTTCAAGGCCAAGAAGCCACTTTCTCTTCAAGGCCAAGAAACCACTTTCTCTTCAAGACCAAGGCGCCACATTCTTCAGGACAGGGCACCACATTCTCGTAAAAAGAAACGGGCGCCTTGATTTCGTAAAAAGAAAAGGGCTTCTTGAGTTCGTAAAAAGAAACGGGCTTCTTGAGTTCGCAAAAAGAAAAGGGCTTCTTGAGTTCGTAAAAAGAACAGGGCTTCTTGAGTTCGTAAAATGAAAAGGGCTTCTTGAGTTCGTAAAAAGAAAAGGGCTTCTTGAGTTCGTAAAAAGAAAAGGGCTTCTTGAGTTCGTCAAAAGAAAAGGGCTTCTTGAGTTTGTAAAAAGAAACAGGCTTCTTGAGTTCGTAGAAAGAATAGGGCGGTTTAAAGATTTAGCTCAGAACGACTTGGTTCAGAATACTGTTAACGACACTATTCATGTGCCAACGAAAACCAGGAAAAGAATCCAATCGCTGCGGAAAACCGGGATTACAATGGACCAAGTCAGACCGGAGGAGAACTGGGCTAAGATTGGACTGAATGGAGACCCGTCAAGGAACTGGGCCAAGGATTGAGCCCAAATCGGTTGAAGTCGGCGGAAGTTAAAGTTTTCAATGTCCCACATCGCTAAGGAGTGCCTTCAGCGCCTGATACACGAGTTTTAAACCCTTATTTCCTACTGCAAGTGCACAGCATACGAAGTAGTATTTAGGGGTCGATCCCACGAAGACCAGTTTTCACACTTTGATATATTGAGCTAAATCAAAAGCTAAGACAATTCAATATGATTTTTGTTTTTGTAAGTAACAAGTAATGAAAGCGAAATCGGTTGTAAGATAATATTAAACAAGCGTTAGGTCAAGGAATATCGCAGGAGATTCAGAGCAACGGATCAAACAACTATTCAGGCAATGATTAAGCATAAATCTAGAACTTAAACACTAAGATAATATCAATCCACTCTCGTGGTACCAATATCTTTGTCTATCAACCTAGAAATCCTAACTCTCGCTGGTACTAGAAATCGTAGACAAGCATTAAGGATAGGTTTAATATGTTCACAATTCTCAATACATCTACTCTCGCAGGTAATGGTTAAATTGCTCACCAATGTTCTTTCTAGCAACCTAGCAACTCTCGCTGTCTAAGTTAAACCAAATTTCATAAGATCAAGTGATCAATTCGATCTAAGCATTAAGAACAACAAGGGTGAAGATATTGATTTGAATAGCCTATTTGTGTTTAACCCTAAAGCTCATGAATTCCTTTGACAAACCTTAACCTACTAAGAGGTCTACTCAGACATGATTAAAGAAGAAAACAAAGAGATTATAAAGTTCATCATAAAAGCTTGAATAGATAATGAAAGCTGAATATAAACTTATAAGAACTTAATTAAAGCATAAACATAAAGACTGAAAGTAAAGCATAAATATAAAGACTGAAAGTAAAGCATAAATATAAAGACTGAAAGTAAAGCATAAATATAAGAACTGAAAGTAAAACTTAATTAAAGCATAAATGTATAAAGCTTAAAAGAAACTAAATAAAACTTAATAAAAGCATAAACATAAAACTTAAAACTGAAGAAGAAGCTATGCTTTGAAGCTAGAGAAGAGAGGTGGAAGAAGAAGGTGTGTGTTGAGATTGATGTTGTGAGTTCAATATATAGGCCAAGGTGAGGGGGAGTAGGTGAGACGGGGAACGGTCGTTCTAGGTGGAGAACGATCGTTCCCAATGGTCGATTCGTAGTAGGTGAGATGTGGAAGTCGGGAACGATCGTTCTGAGGGGAGAACGATCGTTCTGTAGCGCTTTTGTCGGCAAGGATGGTGAAGTGTGGAATGGGCTGCATGGGATGGAACGATCGATCTACGGTTTTTGTCGGCAGGGTTGGTGAAGAGGGGAACGAGCTGCATGGGATGGAACGATCGATCTACGGTTTTTGTCGGCAGGGTTGGTGAAGAGGGGAACGACCGTTCTGTAGGGGGAACGATCGTTCTCCATGGTCGTTCCACTCAAGGAACGGTCGTTCCTTTGCTTCTCCAGAACGATCGTGCTTCTTTAGAACGGTCGTTCTCTTGTGTTTGGTCCTTTTCTCGTTTTTCCGCATTAACTCGACTCGAACATGTCCGTAAACGCCAAACTCCTTCGGAACTCCATGAAATCTGTAAAAAGACTCAAAACAATAGAAAAGACTCGAAAAACCAACGAAAGATGCAAATCAAAACTCAAACCGAATACTAAAAACGAATCAAAATACGTTAAAAACACATAATATCAACTCCCCCCAACTAAAACCTTTGCTTGTCCCCAAGCAAAACCAGAAATTTTACAAAGAGGAGAGGTTTGAAAAACGTGTGAAACTCGTAAAACTTATAGGACCATACTCTAAATCAATTGCCCGTAAACCGCATTCGCAAGGTTCGGATCAAACCGTACTTCATTGTACTTCTCCATAACCGTAGTAAATAAGTGAAATATCATGATCAAGCAGAACTCAATATTTAACATTCATTATCAAATGTGTGTACTCTCACGAAGGGAATATCTAACACGTTATGGTCTAGGTATCAAGGTTGGTATTTGGTGGCTCAAGTGTTTCGGTTTCTTTTAGCAGTACAAACAGATGCAAATCATTATGCAAAATCACTGTGAGACACAGACCAATTAGGAGGTACACAACTCTCCTTAACTCTAATCCTTCTACCCTTATTTAACAAGTCACAAACAAGAACATGATTTCTTTTAACGTTTCATGAAATTTAAAGATATTACCTTGACGACTTTCCCGGTTCCTTCTGTTTTATTAATTTTTTTATTTTTTATTTTTTACATATCGGAGAATGGAACCGGTTAGTCTCTAAGATCTGCATCAAAAGAATTTCAACAATGTAAGCTTATTTCTTGAATGTGAATAAAATCTTCTACCCATTAAAAGTTCATTCTCTTTTGAAACGAAAATTTTCGATGAATATATTCAAAAAGAGATCACTTTTCTAGACACATCCCATGAGTTTAATCAGAAAGAGACCACCTATCTAGACACAATCCTAAAGAAAAGTTGTGTCGGTCCGTATACTCCATAGTTTTTGCACATGAATGCAATGACAGTAACGAAAATAAGTGGGTTTCAACATGGAAATGGTAAGGGTGTGGTACTAGACTAAGGATAAGTCTAGCCATTTGGAGTTAACAAAGATTGGTAAAAATGATGCAAAGAAAACTCCAAATGTAAAATCCAATACATGATTATCAACCCCCTAAGTGAGATAAATTAAGTCCATATTAAGTTCTGATAGTTCGATTAAGTTCAGATGATTTGAGAAATTCACTAAATGATCAAGTTATGGATTTTTCTGCGTTTCCAAACTATCCTCAAACAATGCTAAGCAGTCCTAAGGCAATGACATCGAACATGTTGCAATTCCAAAAAGTTTAATAAAATCACACACTGTTTTGACTCGATAAATTATATATTTTTTTTTTTAACAAACACACCAAAATAAAACATAAGAAATAAACATCCACAAAACACACCGTTAGTTCACAAATAAATCCCTCCCCCAGATTTGTTTTTAACCGTCCCGGTTAAAACAAATCTAAAAGAGAAACCCGCAAACTCATAAATAAAATAAAAATGTCCTAAATGGATTTGACAGTGGTGTAGGGGCAAGAAAACTTACCTGAAGACGTGCACCCCCTTCTATTTTTTTTTTTTTTTTTTATGGAGCACTCCGGCGGAGCAGGTGCTCGGAAACAGATTTGGGGTGCTCGCTCGTTTTTTTTTTTTTTTTTTTTTCATGGAGCACTCCGGCGGAGCAGGTACTCGGAAACAGATTTGGGGTGCTCGCTCGTTTTTTTTTTTTTTTTTTTTTCAACTGAAACAAAGAAAAACAAAACCAAAAATCAATAGTAAAAGAAAATAAAAGAAAAACACTTACCAGTGGGTTGCCTCCCACCAAGCGCTTGGTTTAAGTCGTTAGCTTGACTTCTGAGCACAAGTGCTAATCATGAGAATCAAAAGGCTGAGCCAGTGCACCTTTGGTCCTTCTCTTATTGGGACAAGAAACAAAGTGCGCAAAAAGGTATACAATTGTCCAAAGGAAATAGACAATATTCTCATCAAGGAAGTTTACTACAAATGTAGCGTGTATCTTCAAATATTCCTTGACGGTGAGATGTTGTTGAGAATCAAATGCATTTGATGGAAAGATATAATCAACTTTAGCTTCAAAGGAGTTTGTTACAAAATAGTCAACTTTATCTCCATCAATCTTATAAAATACCACATTCTCATCCTCATCATCATTCTCAACCTTAGGGTTCTCTATTTCATCCAAGATCTTATCTAAATCAAATTCATCCCCTAGGTCAGATTTTTCAAGAAGCGATCTAGATTCCTCTAGCATTAAAGAGTTAAGCTCGAGATTATGATCATTCAAAACACAAAGATAACTAGTATCAAAATATATTTCATGATAATCTCTAGCAAATTTTTCTACTCTTAAGGCATCTAGTCTTTGAGTCTCACATATCAAATCATAGCATTCATCAATGAGTATGGAGGAAGGTGAATCATAAGCTACATCTTCAATAGAAGGCATGTGACTATCCTCAAAATCTTGAAATTCAAAGGCTAAATCGGATGTACCTTGTAATTGGAATGGTGGAACCCAATATATTACCTCCTTAAGTGAATGGGCTACCATTATCTCATCAAACGTAAGCTCTCTTCCTTCTAGTACTGCCCGATGTGACATGAGGTTCATCCGGATCATTACTGCTAGGTCACTCCTTGTCAGCATTGGATTTTCCATACAAAGCTTATCCAACTCCACTCTTTGTTCTGGCGTAAGTACGTTCTCATCAAAAGACTCATCTTGAATGTTTTCTTCAAACGTGTCCTCCTCTTCTTGTGGCCAATCATTGTAGTCCATGGCCATCAAAGTTAGTAAAAGTTAGTGTCTTAGACTAATAATTCAGCCGTAAACCAAAGGTGAATATTTGGTCCCCGGCAAGGGCGCCAAAAACTTGATACACGAGTTTTAAACCCTTATTTCCTACTGCAAGTGCACAGCATACGAAGTAGTATTTAGGGGTCGATCCCACGAAGACCAGTTTTCACACTTTGATATATTGAGCTAAATCAAAAGCTAAGACAATTCAATATGATTTTGGTTTTTGTAAGTAACAAGTAATGAAAGCGAAATCGGTTGTAAGATAATATTAAACAAGCGTTAGGTCAAAGAATATCGCAGGAGATTCAGAGCAACGGATCAAACAACTATTCAGGCAACGATTAAGCATAAATCTAGAACTTAAACACTAAGATAATATCAATCCACTCTCGTGGTACCAATATCTTTGTCTATCAACCTAGAAATCCTAACTCTCGCTGGTACTAGAAATCGTAGACAAGCATTAAGGATAGGTTTAATATGTTCACAATTCTCAATACATCTACTCTCGCAGGTAATGGTTAAATTGCTCACCAATGTTCTTTCTAGCAACCTAGCAACTCTCGCTGTCTAAGTTAAACCAAATTTCATAAGATCAAGTGATCAATTCGATCTAAGCATTAAGAACAACAAGGGTGAAGATATTGATTTGAATAGCCTATTTGTGTTTAACCCTAAAGCTCATGAATTCCTTTGACAAACCTTAACCTAACTAAGAGGTCTACTCAGACATGATTAAAGAAGAAACAAAGAGATTATAAAGTTCATCATAAAAGCTTGAATAGATAATGAAAGCTGAATATAAACTTATAAGAACTTAATTAAAGCATAAACATAAAGACTGAAAGTAAAGCATAAATATAAAGACTGAAAGTAAAGCATAAATATAAAGACTGAAAGTAAAGCATAAATATAAGAACTGAAAGTAAAACTTGATAAAGCATAAATGTATAAAGCTTAAAAGAAACTAAATAAAACTTATAAAAGCATAAATAAAACTTAAAACTGAAGAAGAAGCTATGCTTTGAAGCTAGAGAAGAGAGGAGGAAGAAGAGGTGTGTGTTTGTGAGATTGATGTTGTGAGTCCAAATATAGGCCAAGGTGAGGGGGAGTAGGGAGAACGGGGAACAGTCGTTCTAGGTGGAGAACGATCGTTCCCAATGGTCGATTCGTAGTAGGTGAGATGTGGAAGTCGGGAACGATCGTTCTGTGATGAGAAGAACGATCGTTCTGTAGCGCTTTTGTCGGCAAGGATGGTGAAGTGTGGAATGGGCTGCATGGGATGGAACGATCGATCTACGGTTTTTGTCGGCAGGGTTGGTGAAGAGGGGAACGAGCTGCATGGGATGGAACGATCGATCTACGTTTTTGTCGGCAGGGTGGTGAAGAGGGGAACGACCGTTCTGTAGGGGACGATCGTTCTCCATGGTCGTTCCACTCAGGAACGGTCGTTCCTTTGCTTCTCCAGAACGATCGTGCTTCTAGAACGGTCGTTTTTGTGTTTGGTCGTTTTGTTTTTCCCGCATTAACTCGACTCGAACATGTCCGTAAACGCCAAACTCCTTCGGAACTCCATGAAATCTGTAAAAAGACTCAAAACAATAGAAAAGACTCGAAAAACCAACGAAAGATGCAAATCAAAACTCAAACCGAATACTAAAAACGAATCAAAATACGTTAAAACACATAATATCAACTCCCCCAACTAAAACCTTTGCTTGTCCCCAAGCAAAACCAGAAATTTACAAAGAGGAGAGGTTGAAAAACGTGTGAAACTCGTAAAACTTATAGGACCATACTCTAAATCAATTGCCCGTAAACCGCATTCGCAAGGTTCGGATCAAACCGTACTTCATTGTACTTCTCCATAACCGTAGTAAATAAGTGAATATCATGATCAAGCAGAACTCAATATTTAACATTCATTATCAAATGTGTGTACTCTCACGAAGGGAATATCTACACGTTATGGTCTAGGTATCAAGGTGGTATTTGGTGGCTCAAGTGTTTCGGTTTCTTTTAGCAGTACAAACAGATGCAAATCATTATGCAAAATCACTGTGAGACACAGACCAATTAGGAGGTACACAACTCTCCTTAACTCTAATCCTTCTACCCTTATTTAACAAGTCACAAACAAGAACATGATTTCTTTTAACGTTTCATGAAATTTAAAGATATTACCTTGACGACTTTCCCGGTTCCTTCTGTTTTATTAATTTTTTTATTTTTTATTTTTTTTTTTTTTTTAATATCGGAGAATGGAACCGGTTAGTCTCTAAGATCTGCATCAAAAGAATTTCAACAATGTAAGCTTATTTCTTGAATGTGAATAAAATCTTCTACCCATTAAAAGTTCATTCTCTTTTGAAACGAAAATTTTCGATGAATATATTCAAAAAGAGATCACTTTTCTAGACACATCCCATGAGTTTAATCAGAAAGAGACCACCTATCTAGACACAATCCTAAAGAAAAGTTGTGTCGGTCCGTATACTCCATAGTTTTTGCACATGAATGCAATGACAGTAACGAAAATAAGTGGGTTTCAACATGGAAATGGTAAGGGTGTGGTACTAGACTAAGGATAAGTCTAGCCATTTGGAGTTAGCAAAGATTGGTAAAAATAATGCAAAGAAAACTCCAAATGTAAAATCCAATACATGATTATCAACCCCCTAAGTGAGATAAATTAAGTCCATATTAAGTTCTGATAGTTCGATTAAGTTCAGATGATTTGAGAAATTCACTAAATGATCAAGTTATGGAATTTTCTGCGTTTCCAAACTATCCTCAAACAATGCTAAGCAGTCCTAAGGCAATGACATCGAACATGTTGCAATTCCAAAAAGTTTAATAAAATCACACACTGTTTTGACTCGATAAATTATATATTTTTTTTTTATTTTTAACAAACACACCAAAATAAACATAGAATAAACATCCACAAAACACACCGTTAGTCAAATGAATCCCTCCCCCAGATTTGTTTTTAACCGTCCCGGTTAAAACAAATCTGAAAGAGAAACCCGCAAACTCATAAATAAAATAAAAATGTCCTAAATGGATTTGACAGTGGCGTAGGGGCAAGAAAACTTACCTGAAGACGTGCACCCCCTTCTATTTTTTTTTTTTTTTTTTATGGAGCACTCCGGCGGAGCAGGTGCTCGGAAACAGATTTGGGGTGCTCGCTCATTTTTTTTTCTTTTTTTTTTCAACTGAAACAAAGAAAAACAAAACCAAAAATCAATAGTAAAAGAAAATAAAAGAAAAACACTTACCAGTGGGTTGCCTCCCACCAAGCGCTTGGTTTAAGTCGTTAGCTTGACTTCTGAGCACAAGTGCTAATCATGAGAATCAAAAGGCTGAGCCAGTGCACCTTTGGTCCTTCTCTTATTGGGACAAGAAACAAAGTGCGCAAAAAGGTATACAATTGTCCAAAGGAAATAGACAATATTCTCATCAAGGAAGTTTACTACAAATGTAGCGTGTATCTTCAAATATTCCTTGACGGTGAGATGTTGTTGAGAATCAAATGCATTTGATGGAAAGATATAATCAACTTTAGCTTCAAACGAGTTTGTTACAAAATAGTCAACTTTATCTCCATCAATCTTATAAAATACCACATTCTCATCCTCATCATCATTCTCAACCTTAGGGTTCTCTATTTCATCCAAGATCTTATCTAAATCAAATTCATCCCCTAGGTCAGATTTTTCAAGAAGCGATCTAGATTCCTCTAGCATTAAAGAGTTAAGCTCGAGATTATGATCATTCAAAATACAAAGATAACTAGTATCAAAATATATTTCATGATAATCTCTAGCAAATTTTTCTACTCTTAAGGCATCTAGTCTTTGAGTCTCACATATCAAATCATAGCATTCATCAATGAGTATGGAGGAAGGTGAATCATAAGCTACATCTTCAATAGAAGGCATGTGACTATCCTCAAAATCTTGAAATTCAAAGGCTAAATCGGATGTACCTTGTAATTGGAATGGTGGAACCCAATATATTACCTCCTTAAGTGAATGGGCTACCATTATCTCATCAAACGTAAGCTCTCTTCCTTCTAGTACTGCCCGATGTGACATGAGGTTCATCCGGATCATTACTGCTAGGTCACTCCTTGTCAGCATTGGATTTTCCATACAAAGCTTATCCAACTCCACTCTTTGTTCTGGCGTAAGTACGTTCTCATCAAAAGACTCATCTTGAATGTTTTCTTCAAACGTGTCCTCCTCTTCTTGTGGCCAATCATTGTAGTCCATGGCCATCAAAGTTAGTAAAAGTTAGTGTCTTAGACTAATTCAGCCGTAAACCAAAGGTGAATATTTGGTCCCCGGCAAGGGCGCCAAAAACTTGATACACGAGTTTTAAACCCTTATTTCCTACTGCAAGTGCACAGCATACGAAGTAGTATTTAGGGGTCGATCCCACGAAGACCAGTTTTCACACTTTGATATATTGAGCGAAATCAAAAGCTAAGACAATTCAATATGATTTTGGTTTTTGTAAGTAACAAGTAATGAAAGCGAAATCAGTTGTAAGATAATATTAAACAAGCGTTGGGTCAAGGAATATCGCAGGAGATTCAGAGCAACGGATCAAACAACTATTCAGGCAACGATTAAGCATAAATCTAGAACTTAAACACTAAGATAATATCAATCCACTCTCGTGGTACCAATATCTTTGTCTATCAACCTAGAAATCCTAACTCTCGCTGGTACTAGAAATCGTAGACAAGCATTAAGGATAGGTTTAATATGTTCACAATTCTCAATACATCTACTCTCGCAGGTAATGGTTAAATTGCTCACCAATGTTCTTTCTAGCAACCTAGCAACTCTCGCTGTCTAAGTTAAACCAAATTTCATAAGATCAAGTGATCAATTCGATCTAAGCATTAAGAACAACAAGGGTGAAGATATTGATTTGAATAGCCTATTTGTGTTTAACCCTAAAGCTCATGAATTCCTTTGACAAACCTTAACCTAACTAAGAGGTCTACTCAGACATGATTAAAGAAGAAAACAAAGAGATTATAAAGTTCATCATAAAAGCTTGAATAGATAATGAAAGCTGAATATAAACTTATAAGAACTTAATTAAAGCATAAACATAAAGACTGAAAGTAAAGCATAAATATAAAGACTGAAAGTAAAGCATAAATATAAAGACTGAAAGTAAAGCATAAATATAAGAACTGAAAGTAAAACTTGATTAAAGCATAAATGTATAAAGCTTAAAAGAAACTAAATAAAACTTAATAAAAGCATAAACATAAAACTTAAAACTGAAGAAGAAGCTATGCTTTGAAGCTAGAGAAGAGAGGAGGAAGAAGAAGGTGTGTGTTGAGATTGATGTTGTGAGTCCAATATATAGGCCAAGGTGAGGGGGAGTAGGTGAGACGGGGAACAGTCGTTCTAGGTGGAGAACGATCGTTCCCAATGGTCGATTCGTAGTAGGTGAGATGTGGAAGTCGGGAACGATCGTTCTGAGGGGAGAACGATCGTTCTGTAGCGCTTTTGTCGGCAAGGTTGGTGAAGTGTGGAACGGGCTGCATGGGATGGAACGATCGATCTTTTTGTCGGCAGGGTTGGTGAAGAGGGGAACGAGCTGCATGGGATGGAACGATCGATCTACGGTTTTTGTCGGCAGGGTTGGTGAAGAGGGGAACGACCGTTCTGTAGGGGGAACGACCGTTCTGTAGGGGGAACGATCGTTCTCCAAGGTCGTTCCACTCAAGGAACGGTCGTTCCTTTGCTTCTCCAGAACGGTCGTTCTTCTTTAGAACGGTCGTTCTCTTGTGTTTGGTCCTTTTCTCGTTTTTCCGCATTAACTCGACTCGAACATGTCCGTAAACGCCAAACTCCTTCGGAACTCCATGAAATCAGTAATAAGACTCAAAACAATAGAAAAGACTCGAAAAACCAACGAAAGATGCAAATCAAAACTCAAACCGAATACTAAATACGAATCAAAATACGTTAAAAACACATAATATCAGCGCCCTAGGTCGTCCAGTATATATAGGCATGTATGTACTTAGATAAAATCATCCAATCTCGAGTATAAGAGTTTTCGCATTATAAGACATTAAGCGTTTACGAGTTTTCTTGTACTTCGACAAAATCATCTCAATAAAATCGCCTTTTCAATTTCGGTCCTCGAGTTCACATAAAATAGGATTTTCGGACCCCCACAAATTATAAGTTTTTGATTGTGTTAGTTTCGACCCTCACAGTTTGGCGCCGTCTGTGGGAACGAGAAATATTCTAAACCCTAAGAGCAAGAGGATACGAGAAAGAAAACGATGGCCAAAGAAACGATGGACTGGAGTTACACGAGGAGCGACGGCGGCAGAGCGATGACCTTTCGAGAAGGTGAAGCCGCAGAAATCGACCATCCTCATAACGATCTACTCGTCATCAACCTTTCAATCGGAGGCCATGACATACCAAGAGTTCTAGTCGACACGGGGGCACGGTAAACGTCTTATTCCTTGAAACCCTTCGGGGGATCAACATTGGGACCTGGCATCTCACAACCGATCCAAAACCGTTGACTGGTTTCTCCGGAAAAATGACAATGACGATAGGGACAATTCAACTCCCCGTAAAAGCAAAAGGAGTGGAGAAAGACGCAAAGTTCTCGGTGATAGACTGCCCCTGAATTTGCGACGCCATCGTTGGAACACCATGGCTCAACTCGATGAAGGCCATCCCGTCAACCTATCACCTCTGTCTGAAGTTCCCGACTCCAACCGGAGTGGAGACGATCTGGGGACGACAAAGAGATTCGCGGACCTGTTTCTTAACGGAGCATAAGCTGAGAAAACCGGTGCTGAATCCGATGCCCAGACGAAATCAAGTAAAACAAAAGAGGAACGACAACTAGCGAAGCTCGAGCACAAGCTACAAATGGAGGAAGCCAGGAAGACGGATAAGGATCCCCCGTGCGAGCTGGTAATTTCGGTAAACATAGACGAAGCAAACCCGGAACGGTGTACGGAGATCGGAGCAAACCTGGAAGAACCAATAAAATCGGAGTTGATCACTCTCCTGAAGGAAAATGCCAGCGCATTCGCATGGGCAGCGGAGGACATGCCCAGGATTGACGTCGCAATAACAAGCCACGAACTCAACGTAGACCCGACATTTAAGCCGGTGAAGCAGAAGAGACGAAAACTCGGCCCAAAACGCGCCCAAGCGGTGAACGATGAAGTGGAGAGATTGCTCAAAGCCGGATCCATCATGGAGGTGAAATACTCCGATTGGCTTGCCAACCCGGTGGTAGTGAAGAAAAAGAACGGAAAATGGCGAATCTTCGTCGACTTCACAAATCCAAAAAAGGCATGCCCGAAGGATAGTTTCCCGCTCCCGCACATTGATCGACTGGTTGAAGCAACGGCCGGAAACAAATTGTTATCTTTCATGGACGCATTCTCAGGATATAATCAAATCATGATGAGCCCAGATGACCGAGACAAGACCGCATTTATCACGGATCGTGAGATATACTGCTACAAAGTGATGCCGTTTGGACTCAAGAACGCTGGCGCAACATATCAGAGACTCGTCAACAAGTTGTTCGCCGAGCAGCTTGGAAGAACGATGGAGGTGTACATTGACGATATGCTGGTGAAGTCCCTAGAAGAGAAAGACCATGTGAAGCACTTGCGGGAATGTTTTGAGCAACTAAACCGGCACAACATGAAGCTGAATCCGGCGAAATGCAGATTCGGGGTGGCGTCCGGAGAATTCCTCGGCTACCTTGTGACGCATCGCGGGATAGAGGCAAACCCAAAGCAAATCAACGCCTTAATAGAGATGGCCTCACCAAGAACAAAAAGGGAGATCCAAAGATTGACAGGACGAGTCGCGGCATTAAACCGATTTATCTCAAGATCGACGGACAAGTGCCTACCCTTCTACGACACACTCAGAGGAAACAAGAAGTTCGAATGGACGGAGAAGTGCGAGCAAGCTTTCCAACAATTAAAGAAGTACCTGGCAAGTCCGCCCGTCCTATCAAAACCTGTCGAAGGGGAACCCTTGTTCCTGTACACGGCAGTGTCATCAATAACAGTAAGTGGAGTACTCATACGGGAAGATCGAGACGTGCAAAAGCCCATCTTTTACGTAAGCCAGACCTTGACAGATGCGGAGACTCGATACCCTTTAATGGAGAAAGCAGCCCTGGCGGTGGTGATGTCAGCCCGGAAGTTGCGCCCGTATTTTCAGTCACACACGATCATCGTACTTACAACTTTCCCCCTCAGAACGATATTGCACAGTCCGAGTCAGTCAGGACGGCTGGCAAAATGGGCGGTGGAGATAAGCGAGTACGATATCGAATACCGAAGTAGGACGTGCGCCAAGTCCCAAGTCCTGGCAGATTTTTTTGGTAGAGCTACCAACCGCAGGTGTCGAAGAACCAACTCTGGACTCGGTCTGGACACTTCACGCAGATGGTTCATCATCAAAGCAAGGTTCGAGAATCGGAGTGCGGTTAACGTCTCCAACCGGAGAGATCCTGGAGCAATCATTCCGATTACTCTTTAACGCCTCCAACAACGAAGCAGAGTACGAAGGATTGAGACTCGCCCTCGGCCTCAAAATCCAGAATCTCCAAGCATACTGTGACTCCCAACTTGTCGCAAACCAATTCAGTGGAGATTACGAAGCAAGAGACGATCGGATGGAAGCCTATCTCAAGATCGTCCACGATTTGGCAAGATAATTTGAGAAGTTCGAGCTCACAAGAATTCCTCGAGGAGAGAACACTCCAGCCGACGCATTGGCGGCCCTGGCGTCGACATCATCCCTGGGAGAAAGGCGAGTCATTCCCGTCGAGTTCATCGAACAACCAAGCATAGATCCACCCCAAGTCGCAAACCTTATAAAACAACCAGAAGGTGAAGAGGAAGAGAAACCACGAGAAGGAGAATTAACAGCCAACCCATAAGAGGAATACGGCTGCGACCGCAAGTGGATGGACCCGATACGAGCCTACATCATGGACGGAGAAGTCCCGGCAGAGAAGTGAGCAGCACGCAAGCTGAGAGCTCAAGCCGCTCGCTTTGTCCTCATCGATGGAAACATTCTCAAATGGAGGCTATCCGGACCACTAATGTCATGTGTAGAGGGCGAAAAAGCAAGAAGAATCATGGAAGAAGTCCACAGTGGATCATGCGGAAACCATTCCGGAGGAAGAGCCCTTGCAATCAAAATCAAGCGGCACGGACATTACTGGCCGACCATGATAAAAGACTGTGAAAAGTTCTCCCTCAAGTGTGAGAAGTGCCAGAGACATGCACCAATAATCCACCAGCCCGCGGAAGTACTCTCATCTATCTCCGCACCATATCCGTTCATGAGATGGTCTATGGACATCGTTGGACCTATGCACAACTCGAAGCAAAAGAGGTTCCTACTCGTCCTGACAGATTATTTCTCAAAATGGGTCGAGGTGGATTCTTTCGCAAGCATCAAGGACGCTCAAGTGGAGCACTTCGTTTGGAAGAATATCATATGCAGGCATGGAGTCCCATACGAGATCGTCACCGACAACGGCTCCCAATTCATCTCTGCACGTTTCAAAGGATTCTGCGAAAAGTGGAAAATACGGCTAAGCAAGTCGACACCACGCTACCCACAAGGCAACGGACAAGCCGAAGCTGCAAACAAGACCATCGTCGACGGACTGAAGAAACGCCTTGGAGAGAAGAAAGGACGGTGGGCAGATGAGCTCGAAGGGGTCCGGTGGTCCCACCGGACAACCCCGAGGCGCGCAACGGGAGAAACGCCGTTTGCACTAGTCTACGGCGCCGAATGCGTCATCCCATCCGAAGTCGATTTTCCTGGAGTCAGACGAAGACTCCTTTCCGGACAAGAAGGCCTGAACCATCTAATGATGCTCGACGCGTTAGACCTCATCAACGAAAGGCGAGATCAAGCCCTTGTCCGAATCGAAAACTACCAGCAAGCGGCCGCAAAGTATTATAACTCCAACGTACGAAGCCGCAAGTTTAAAGAAGGAGACCTCGTCCTCCGCAAAGTTTTCCAGAACACCGCGGAGCCGAACGCAGGGAAACTAGGCGCTAAGTGGGAAGGACCGTACAAAGTGACGAAGGTGGTCCGCCCTGGGGCATATGAGCTAGAAAACAAAGAAGGAAATCCCGTACCAAGGACTAGGAACGCAATGCACCGGAAGAAATATTATCAGTAGATAAACTGAATCACTGTAAAAACGAACTACGAATTGGCTTGATCCCCAATTCTGGGGTACGTAGGCAGCTTGTCTTTCGACAAGTTCAGCTACTTTCCTTTTTAATTTTTTATGAGGGGAGTGGGTCTGTATACACATATACTCCCACAAAAATTGAGCCCCTTGGCATACACAAACTTTTGCCTCTCGGCATACTTATCACCGTCTGTTGCTAATCACAACAAGGCGACTTATCAACCATGGTTCTTTCGAGCATCCCAGAGTGGATAAAAGTAGCGCGCTATATAAATTTCCGGATAATATCTGAGAGGCGTAACCTGATCGGGAATGCGGGAAGCGTCTGGACGATATTCTGTTAAGCTTATCTTCGCGAGCGTCTCGTAAATTGGGAATATTACGGGGCGTCAACTGCGAAATAAGCTCGCTAAACCCAGTAAACACCATACGCGAACATTGGTCATAACACACCTCGTAAACGAAATACCAAACCGGCCCTGGTATGAGGTCATAAACTCGTTTCCTAAACTAGCAACCGAACTCTAAACCCAGCATTCGACTTTACGCTGGTCAAACAATACGAAAGGGAGACTGTCCCTTAGTATACACTGATTAGAGTGCCCGGCACAGCACCCTTATCAAAGCAAGCCATAAAACGGCAAACAAAATAATCAAAGTATTTTTATTGAAATATTTAATCAAAACCAGTCCGGACCAAAAACAGTTCAGAACACCGTAAGAAAATTTAGGCAAAAGCCAAACAAAAACCGAAAAACGGAACGAAACGAAAGCAACAAAACTAAGGATCCTGACCAAACGCCTTAACAACAGCAAGGTCGGAGATTCCAAGGACTCCATCATTGGATCCAGCCGGGTCAACCCCTCCGATCGCAGCAGCCGCCGCTTCCAACGGCTCGACCTCCTACCTCGGAACAGGTTTGCTCTCGGAAGATGGAATCAACTCAGAATCAATCTTCTCTCGAATCTGAGCAGCTACCTTATCAAACTGACCATCTGCTCCATCCAACTCAATTTTATACTCAGACAAAGTCTTCTTCTCCTCGTCCAAATTCGGAGGATCGTTGCCCTGAAGCAAAGCAATGAGTTCGAGGTTACCCCGCACCTGAGCAAGATCGCCCTCTTGGGTCCTCGCTTCAAACAAAGATCCAAACAACTCCTTCAGTTGGCCCAAAAGGGCAGGATACTTAGCAATGGAGGCTTTCCGACTGTCTGCATATGCACGCTGAATCTTTGCTTCATTCGAGGCTTTGAGGCTCTTCAGTTGATTTTTCATGGCCGCAAGATCGTCGGACTGACGCTTGACGGTAGCCTCTAGGCGAACTGACGAATGAACCGCATCGTCTTTTTCCACTCGTTGTTGAGAGAGTTGTTTCTCAAGCGACTTGACTTGTCCTGAACTTGACGCTTCTAGGTCGTTGAGCTTTCTTCGGACTGACCTAGCATCATATTCGGCACGCTTGCGGATCCCACGGATAGCAGCGTCGTACGAGCTGACACACTTGTTGACGGAAGAGATGAACTGAAAAAAAGGAAAAACAAGCAATATCAATAAACGGGAAGAAAGCAAACCACCAAATTCTTTCAAGGAACAAAGTCGGACCCTCATCCCGGAGTGGGCCATGTCCGCATATCTCTCGGACTCCTCCAAACTGTCCCAAGACGGAAGTCTAAAACCCGAGTCCGCGATCGTGGAGAAACTCCTCGCGGATTGTCGGCGATTACCGCATACCGCTTCAGGGAAGCCAAGTCCCTGAGAAGGATTTGTGGGCATATTCTCGGGAAGCTTTCCCTCAAGGGAAGAACCTCTGACCGCCTGTGCGCCGCCATCAGTAGGGCAGTCCGCCTGTTTTCTATGCAGCGTGGAATTCTCTTTAGTCAAACCATAGACAACCTTCCGAGTCGTCGACTGACCCTGTGAGAGCCGAAACTCACACTGTCAAAATTTATATTTAATGGGGGCTCGAAAATTCTATTTATAAAGAACTAAAGGACCGAAAATGCAAAAAAGATGAAAAGGGAGATTTTATTGATATTTTCCGAAAGTACAAAGGAAATTAGCAAAAGCTGAATAGTCTTAAATTGCTAAAACTCCTAATACTCGGATCTGGGATGGATTTAACCTTTACATGAGCGTACATATATATACTGGCAATCCTAGGAGGCTAAGACTTCAGATTTCCGATGTGGGACCTTGTCCTTCGCTCCCAGCCGCCGACTTAAGCTTTTTGGGCCCGATTTCCGGCCCGAGAGTCTTCCGTGATCCGTCCGCGCGTTCTGACCCAAATCCGGCCCGCCGATGAATAGTGATCCGTGAATAGTAACCCGATGAATAGTAATCCGAATCTCGGTTTAAGCTCAATTCGATCTTTCGGTTAACCTTGTCTCGGGATGAATAGTGTTTTTTAACGGTTTTTCCCGCGTGAATAGTGTCCCGAGCGTTTTACGACTTCTGAGATTTGAACCGCCCGTTTTTTGTTTGAACTTCCAGCCGCCGGTTTCGGTGTTGATGGCCAGCCGCCGGTTCCTCTAGCTCGTGTGCTCGGCGACTGGTCCACGGACGGCTGGACGTTCGTCACGGTCCTTCGGGGAATGTTTACGGACGTCTTTGGAGTCAGAACATGCAAAGGATGATCCTCGGGTCGGTCCGGGCATGATGGTCGGTCGACTGGACGATGTTCGGGTAATGAGTCTTGTCTTGAGAAACGATCGTGCGCATGTGATGATGATCCGGCGGCCGGCCTTATCCCAGCCGCCGGTTGGTATGTGATGAAGATCCGGCGGCTGGCCTTATCCCAGCCGCCGGCCTTGGATGGAGAAGACCCGGCGGCTGGCAATCATCCCAGCCGCCGGCCATGGACGCATAAGGATCCGGCGGCTGGCACTTGTCCGGCCGCCGGTCATGGACGTGTGATGATCCGGCGGCTGGCACTTGTCCCGGACGCCGGTCATGGTCGTGTGAAGATCCGGCGGCTGGCACTTGTCCGGCCGCCGGTCATGGACGTGTGACGATCCGGCGGCCGGCACTTGTCCCGGCCGCCGGTCATGGACGTGTGACGATCCGGCGGCTGGCACTTGTCCCGGCCGCCGGTCATGGACGTGTGACGATCCGGCGGCGGCACTTGTCCGGCCGCCGGTCATGGACGTGTGACGATCCGGCGGCTGGCACTTGTCCCGGCCGCCGGTCACGGACGTGTGATGATCCGGCGGCTGGCACTTGTCCCGGACGCCGGTCATGGTCGTGTGAAGATCCGGCGGCTGGCACTTGTCCCGGACGCCGGTTGATGGACCAAGACGATCCGGCGGCTGGCCTTATCCCGGCCGCCGGTCGTGGATCAATGAAGACCCGGCGGCTGGCCTTATCCCAGCCGCCGGCCGTGGGTGTAAGAAGACCCGGCGGCTGGCCTTGTCCCAGCCGCCGGTTGATGTCTTGGACGGATCGTGGGCAGTTTGCCTTAGCTTGTCCGTTCCATGTTCGGGATAAGTTCCATTTGATCACGACCTTGACTTCTCGTTCCGTCAATCTTCGAGGAGGGGATTTTGACCCCAACAGTTAGCCCCCCAGCTCTTTGCGTCCGTGGTTTGGAGCAAGGAGCGTCGAGTTGAGAGTTTTATCGGGATTGACTGAAACGGGAAGGCAATGAGTTTTTCCGTTCGTCCGTTCATCCGCTTCTCTTTGATGTCTTGTCAGAGCATTGTTCATCATGGAAGTTTGTGCCATGTTTGCTATATCAAAGGAGTGGCTTCATTCATCTTTTCATACTTCTCTTCTCAAGTTCTTTCTTCAAGTCTTCCTTTGATAATTTTTTTTTTCTTTAGTAATGGCTGGTGAAGGAGGTTCTCCTTTCGAACTCAACCTTGATGCCATAGTGAATAATCAGTTTGAGTTCGATTTTATGTCCGCTGATCAGGATATGGTACTTGTGGAAGATCTGCTGGCAGCTGGAGAAAATGCCATTCCACGAGCAGCGTACGGTCCCGAAGGTGTTCCGCAGTGGGAGGCTGGTCCTAGCAATGCTCAAGGATCGTACGGTTTTGATAATGTTCCTCAATGGGAACCCGAAAAGGCTGCCAGGAATGAGGACGTACCCGAGCCGGCGGCCGGGAATGATATCAGTCCTGAGCCGGCGGCCGGGAATGAGATCAGACCCGAGCGGCGGCCGGAATGAGATCAGACCCGAGCCGGCGGCCGGAATGAGATCAGACCCGAGCCGGCGGCCGGGATGAGATCAGACCCGAGCCGGCGGCCGGGAATGAGATCAGACCCGAGCCGGCGGCCGGGAATGAGATCAGACCCGAGCCGGCGGCCGGGAGTAGGGCGTCTGGTTCGAAGAGGGCGGCTGGCTCTAAAAACGCTTCCAAGAGGGCGGCTGGCATAGTAGCCGTATCAAGATGGGCGCTCGGCTCTGGAGGTGCCTTAGAGAGGGCGTCCGGCTCTTCTCGAGTTGTAATTGACGGCGTCTTGCCAAGGACGAGTATAACACGTGGCGTTTGGACTCCTCCTCAACATATTGAGGACAACGGCGGATGGCGTGCATGGCCGTCCCGACCTCTGGTCCCTTCCGAACGTCGTCGTGTTTGGTCAGGGACAGGTGACGACTCGGCCATGTCCGGGGAAGAAGTTAGGTCGGATCACCCGGAAGTGCCTGTCTTCGTGCATCCGGACGTGAAATCCGAGTGTCGTTCTCCCGGAGAGGCTAAAGCCTATTGGGGTGAAGACATTTTCGCTTGGCGGTTTAAGAAGCCTGGACCGTCTACGAGTTATAGATCGATAGCCGAGACATTCAAGCACGGTCCTACTTTGAGCGATCGGGATTCGCTAGCCGAGCTTAGATACGATTTCCGGATTCCGGACAAGATTAAGTTCCGTCTCCCGAAAGATGGGGATAGGATGAACAAGGCGCCAGATGGCTATTTTGCCATGTACGAGTCGATGTTCTACGAGGCCTTCCTCTGGTTCCCGATCCCGGGAGCCATTTTTGATTTTCTCGATCTATATGGGGTTGCGATCTCCCAACTTACCCCTGGTGCCATGAGGATTTTGATGGGACTTGTGGTCCGTTGTGCCGAATGTGGGATCAAGTTGGAGGGTGATCTGATTCGGAATTTCTTTTCGATGAGGAAGGTTTCCAATTCGGATTCCTTCTGCTCAATCAACGTTCGGAGGAACGTGAAGCGTTTTTACACCGGGCTTCGACAGCATTGCAAAGCTTCGCGGCTCGAGTTTTTCTATGTGAAACGCAGTCCGCTTACGGTCGGTTCTGACTTCGGCGGCTCAGTTAGGACCGAGTGGAGTTTGCCACGTAAGTGTTTCGTCTTTTTGTGAATTTTTTCCTATAAGTAGTCCTTGCTCATTTGTTTCATTCTTCATTTCTCACAGCTTTTCTTCTTTTCTCTCTCTAGGTCGTGATCCCTTTGTTCCCAGGATTTCCGGGTTTGAGGATATCGTTACAGAAGTTGATAAGAAGAAAATCGATTGGGAGTGTCCTGACCTTTGGCGCCGCTTTCTTGACGCAAGACACATTTTAGAAGGACGTGCCCCTCTCAAAGGTCCCGACTTCATCGACCCGCTGGCGACGTACCCCGGAATGGAGGGTGTTTGGAACTATCGCAAGCAGAAGTACGGCGAGGCTGGACCGTCCGGAGAGGCAGTCGAGTTTGACCCGGCGTCCGGCTTTGTTCTTCCGCCGGACCTGATTTCCATGGCGCGCCCGAGGAACAGATTGCTGCTCCTCAGAGTTCAGCTTGTGCCGTTGCTGTGGATAAAGGGAAGGGAGCTTCCAATAGCCCTGGCCGTCTGAGGAAAGGGAAAGTGGCCCGGACGGCCGAGGCGTCCGATCATGGTCTTCTCTTTGATGCCCGCAAGGCGGCGGGAGGCGATCCAGTTGAGTCCGTTAAGGTTGTGGACTACTTTGGAGCGCTGGCTCCGGCCCCAGCTGCGCCGTTCGATCGTTCAGCGGCTTACGGAGATCTGTCCTCCAGTCTTATGACGGTAACTCCTTTTTCCTTTAGATTTGTTTGGACGCAGTTTGGTCTTTGCTGATATTTGCTTTTCTTTGATTCAGATCGCCACCCGAGCTCATGCAACCCAGGTTGCCTTGGAGCTTCGGAGAGAGAGTCCCGGAAGAAGGACAAGAAGATCAAGGCCTTGGAAGTGAAGCTTCGGAACGTGGAGAGGCGATCTCAGAAGGAGATTAAGAAAGTGCTCGCGGAAGCTGAGCGGAAATTGGAGCTGGCTCTTAAGAAATGTCGCTGGGACTTGGTGGAGAAGTACCGTCTTCGCATCGAGGGAGCCAAGGCTGCTCTCGTGCCGATGCGTCAGGCGAAATATGGCGAGACTGCCTTGTCTGAGGTCAGCTCTAACCTCGACCTAGTCCGGGACATTAAGTCCGGGAAGTCGAAGGTTGAGGGGGAAGAGGGAGAGCTGGAGGCGGAATTGGAGCGGCTCAAAGGAGGAGGTTGGACCGGCTCTTATGATCGGGCTGCTGCCGTTCTCGAGAGCCACTTGGTATACTCTCCCGTTTCTCCGTATCAGTCTCCGGAGGCCGAGGATTTGGACTACGCAGCTCCTACTCCTCTTGTTGAGTATGACTAGGCCTTGGCCTTTTTATCTTGTATTTTCTGCTTCAGTTATGTTCGGGTCTTTTGACCCTTTTCATTGTATTTGCTTCGTTTTCTGAACTTGGTCACTCATATCTCCTTTCATGGAGATTTATTAAATATTTGCTTTTGCCTTAGATGTTATGGACTTCTTTACTTGCTTTGCTTTTATAGTCTTGATAAAGGAGAAGATGGTCGGCCGGTATGTCTCTCTTCCAAGAGGGCGGCTGGCCCATTTTATTGAATGAAGGGCGGCTGGCCCGTCTCTCTACGGGCGGCTGACCGGTTTTGTGGAGTAAAGGGCGGCTGGCCCGTCTCTCTACGGAGGACGGGCGGCTGGCCCGTTTTGTGGAGTAAAGGGCGGCTGGCCCGTCTCTCTACGGAGGACGGGCGGCTGGCCCGTTTTGTGGAGTAAAGGGCGGCTGGCCCGTCTCTCTACGGAGGACGGGCGGCTGGCCCGTTTTGTGGAGTAAAGGCGGCTGGCCCGTCTCTCTACGGAGGACGGACGGCTGGCCCGTTTTGTGGAGTAAAGGGCGGCTGGCCCGTCTCTCTACGGAGGACGGGCGGCTGGCCCGTTTTGTGGAGTAAAGGCGGCTGGCCCGTCTCTCTACGGAGGACGGGCGGCTGGCCCGTTTTGTGGAGTAAAGGGCGGCTGGCCCGTCTCTCTACGGAGGACGGACGGCTGGCCCGTTTTGTGGAGTAAAGGGCGGCTGGCCCGTCTCTCTACGGAGGACGGGCGGCTGGCCCGTTTTGATATTGCGTTGGAGTGTTGTTCCGGACACTCGAACTTTTAGACCAGTTTGTATTTTGCGAATGTCCCTGGGTTTAATGCAGTCTTTTGTTGTCGTAGGGGACCGAGCTCGTTCGAATCCCTCTTTCGACTGAACGCTTTTAAGATCTCGCATCAGAGCCGGTTTGATACTGCGTTCTCGAGATGTCTTCGACCAGTGTTCCCGTGTCAGGCGCTTTACTGGGTTTAAAGAGTTTACTTTGTGTCCTGTACTATGCAAAGTGTTGGTAAAAGTAAACTAATCAGAACATCGTGTCGAGCGCTTCCTGCAGGATCGCGGGATACAAGTTACGCCCTTCAGATGTTAGTCCGGAAATTTGTATAGCGCGCTAGTTTTATCCTCTGCGGGATGTTGAAAGAACCATGGTTTAAAAAGATAGTCTTGTTGTGGCCAGCAACAGACGGATTTGCTTAAGTATTTGGGAAGAATATCTTGACTGGTTAGTGGTCGCGGATAAGTTGCGAGATGCTAAGTCTCGATGTTTATCTGATTTTAAGTTCGAGTTTGTGCTATGAGATACTAAGTCTCAATGTTCATTTTCCTCGGGTTTTTCTGGATCTATTTGGTTTCTGGATCAAGTTTTGAGATGCTAAGTCTCAATGTCTGTCGGAATGGTGTTTTCGGGAAACTTTTTCAAGCTTTGGATGTGTTATGAGATGCCAAGTCCCAATGTCCATCTTCTTGATTTGTTTGCGAAAATTCGGGAGTATGTATATACGGACCCACTCCCCCCTTTTTTAAAGAGAGGGGCAACTGAACTCGTTTTTTAAGCGAGCTGCCTACGTACCCTTCGTGAAAAGGGATCAAGTCACCCGTAGTTCCGTTTTTTTTTTTTTTTTTTTTTTTTTTTTTGTGGCGGGAAGACGGTTAAGTCTTGGTAATGGAGTTGTCCGTTGCGGCTTCGGCGTTTTCTGCGGTCTTTTCTTGGTTGATTTCGGTCTCCGTGGGTGGAACCTCCGTTTTTTCGAATCGCTCGGTTCTACTCACTTTCTTCCCCAGTTCGGGGGCGTCGTCTTCATTCTTTCTTTTCGGGTTCTCTCTCTGCGGGATGGTCGGATTCCGGAGCTTGTGTTCTGCCAGAAAACAGATCCGAGCCTCCTTCTGGTTTCCCCACACGGTCTTGATCCCGTTTGGTGTCGGGAACTTCAGGCAGAGATGGTAAGTTGATGGGATAGCTCGCATTGAGTTGATCCAAGGAGTTCCCATGATCACATTATAAATCGCGGGGTGGTTAGCCACCGCGAAGCTAACGATTTTGGTAATTCCACCGGCACGAACCGGAAGCTGAATTGTTCCATCCGTCATTGTGACTTCGCCGGAGAATCCGGTCAGCGACCTCGGATTCGGCTTTATCATCGACGGGTCTACCTTCATCCTTTGAAGTGTCTCTCGAAAAATGACGTCCACCGAACTTCCGGTGTCGATCAAGACTCGGGAGACATCGTAGTCGTTGATGTCCAACTCTACTACCAACGGATCGTCGTGATCCTCCGATGATCATGTGGATTCTTCTGCGGTTGGCGGCGGAGTCGTCCCCGTTTGGTCTCCTTCCTCGTTTGGGGGCGTCTTCCTCGGGCCTTTCGGGACGTTCTTGGTTAGGTCGTCCGTCCGGGGCGCCAGCATCTTCTTCAATAGCTCCGAGACTCTCGAGGGTCACCCCGTTTCCGAGCTCCCCGGCTAACAGTTTTGCCGCGAGCCTCCTTCCGACGGTCCTGCAGTTTTCGGTTGAGTGGCCTTTTGTCTTGTGGAAGGTACAGAAGGCGTTTTCGTCAAATCCTGGTCGAGTCCATGTATTCCATGGTCCCTTGTTGCGCTCGTTATACGGTCTCTCCGTGTTTATCTGGTAGTTGTGCGCTCCGCCCAGGTTGGGTTCTTCATCTCGGCTGGTTCGCCTACTTCTTCTCTCGTTTGGAAAGTTAGAAGGTTGCACCGTGCCTTTGGCGACCAATTTTGAGGATTGGTGCTTTCCGGCTGGGACCCTCATGTCTTCCTCGTAGATGACGAAGTTGGAAGCGCGGTGGAGAGCATCTTGAATGGTGACTGGTGGGTTCACGGTAATCTCCTTTCGGAAGTTCGAAGTCTTCAGCAAGGACTTCTTCAGGGCGTTGATCGCGGCGCTGTTGCTTAGTCCGTCAATTTTCGAGACTATTACCTTAAACCTTTCGATGAAATCTCGGAGGCTTTCTTCGGGTTCCTGCGACAGCGAGTAAAGATCCGCGTCGGACGTTGACTGTCTTATGAACAGCGAGTAGTGTTTTAAGAAGGCTGTCGACAACTGCTCGAAACCGTCAATTGAGTCTCTCTCTAGCCTCGGGAACCATGATAGGGCTGATCCTTTCAGATGCTCCACGAAGAGGAGGCAGAATCCTGCGTCCCTCTCTTCGGGTTTGAACCTAGCACGTCCCATAGCGATGCGGAAAGCTGTCATGTGGGCCTTCGGATCAGTTGTCCCGTCGTAGAAGGGAATTCGGATTTTGCCCGGGTCAGAGAGTCTGACGCTGGTGATCCTCGAAGTGAACGGGATCTTCTGCGTTTCCTCTAGGACGCGGTCAATCTCCGGGGCTGCACTCGTCGCTTTATGGACTTGCGACCTTACCTCCTTCATCTGACTTGTTGTGAGTTCTAGGCGGGCACGGAGCTCATCCAGCTCGTCCCTTCGGCTAGCGGATTGATTAGCTCTGGCCTCTCGTTCCTCCTTCTCCTGCTCTTCGATCCAGCGGAGCTCTTCTTCGTCCGCGTTCAGATCTCCAGCCTCGTCGTCAGTTTCGTTTTCGGCTCTGTTCGTGACGTCTCTTGAGTTCTCGCCGTTGGTCACCGTGGAAGTTGGCCGTTCGGCTGTTCGCCCAGTGGTGCTCTTCCGGTACAGCGGGGGTGGTGCTGATAGCTCTTTCCTTGTTCCGACGGGGGTTTGTTCGTCTGGATTATCACGGCCCGAGGGATCAGCTCGTGGGGTGAAGACGAGGCGTCTCACTCCTATGGTTCGGGGGGCGTGCGCTGGTTCCTGGGAAGCCGCTCTTTCTCGTGCGGCCGCTCTCTCCTGCCTGTTTTGCCGCTCCGTAATTTCAGCTACCATGTTTCGCAGTTCGGTGATCGCTGCATTCTCCGGGGCGGTGTTGGCTGTTTCTGTGATGATCGGATCTTGGAGTGGCATTCCGTATCTGGCGAGGGCCCTGGGCGAAGTCCCGGGATTTCCGACTGCTCCGTCGGTGGATGTCCCGGCGGCGGTTGCCGTTTCCGGCCGCCAACGTGCTAATGGCGGGAAGTCCCACTCCGGTTGCTGCTCCGGTTGGTTGGTTGGTGATGTCGTCAGTTCTTCTGGTCATTGTCTTCGTTCGGTATCCTTTTCGTTCTTAGGGTTAAGAATATTTCTCGTCCCCACAGACGGCGCCAAACTGTGAGAGCCGAAACTCACACTGTCAAAATTTATATTTAATGGGGGCTCGAAAATTCTATTTATAAAGAACTAAAGGACCGAAAATGCAAAAAAGATGAAAAGGGAGATTTTATTGATATTTTCCGAAAGTACAAAGGAAATTAGCAAAAGCTGAATAGTCTTAAATTGCTAAAACTCCTAATACTCGGATCTGGGATGGATTTAACCTTTACATGAGCGTACATATATATACTGGCAATCCTAGGAGGCTAAGACTTCAGATTTCCGATGTGGGACCTTGTCCTTCGCTCCCAGCCGCCGACTTAAGCTTTTTGGGCCCGATTTCCGGCCCGAGAGTCTTCCGTGATCCGTCCGCGCGTTCTGACCCAAATCCGGCCCGCCGATGAATAGTGATCCGTGAATAGTGACCCGATGAATAGTAATCCGAATCTCGGTTTAAGCTCAATTCGATCTTTCGGTTAACCTTGTCTCGGGATGAATAGTGTTTTTTAACGGTTTTTCCCGCGTGAATAGTGTCCCGAGCGTTTTACGACTTCTGAGATTTGAACCGCCCGTTTTTTGTTTGAACTTCCAGCCGCCGGTTTCGGTGTTGATGGCCAGCCGCCGGTTCCTCTAGCTCGTGTGCTCGGCGACTGGTCCACGGACGGCTGGACGTTCGTCACGGTCCTTCGGGGAATGTTTACGGACGTCTTTGGAGTCAGAACATGCAAAGGATGATCCTCGGGTCGGTCCGGGCATGATGGTCGGTCGACTGGACGATGTTCGGGTAATGAGTCTTGTCTTGAGAAACGATCGTGCGCATGTGATGATGATCCGGCGGCCGGCCTTATCCCAGCCGCCGGTTGGTATGTGATGAAGATCCGGCGGCTGGCCTTATCCCAGCCGCCGGCCTTGGATGGAGAAGACCCGGCGGCTGGCAATCATCCCAGCCGCCGGCCATGGACGCATAAGGATCCGGCGGCTGGCACTTGTCCCGGCCGCCGGTCATGGACGTGTGATGATCCGGCGGCTGGCACTTGTCCCGGACGCCGGTCATGGTCGTGTGAAGATCCGGCGGCTGGCACTTGTCCCGGCCGCCGGTCATGGACGTGTGACGATCCGGCGGCCGGCACTTGTCCCGGCCGCCGGTCATGGACGTGTGACGATCCGGCGGCTGGCACTTGTCCCGGCCGCCGGTCATGGACGTGTGACGATCCGGCGGCCGGCACTTGTCCCGGCCGCCGGTCATGGACGTGTGACGATCCGGCGGCTGGCACTTGTCCCGGCCGCCGGTCACGGACGTGTGATGATCCGGCGGCTGGCACTTGTCCCGGACGCCGGTCATGGTCGTGTGAAGATCGGGCGGCTGGCACTTGTCCCGGACGGCGGTTGATGGACCAAGACGATCCGGCGGCTGGCCTTATCCCGGCCGCCGGTCGTGGATCAATGAAGACCCGGCGGCTGGCCTTATCCCAGCCGCCGGCCGTGGGTGTAAGAAGACCCGGCGGCTGGCCTTGTCCCAGCCGCCGGTTGATGTCTTGGACGGATCGTGGGCAGTTTGCCTTAGCTTGTCCGTTCCATGTTCGGGATAAGTTCCATTTGATCACGACCTTGACTTCTCGTTCCGTCAATCTTCGAGGAGGGGATTTTGACCCCAACAGACCCTCGGAAGGACGGGGCGCTTTACCCCTCGACTCCATGATCGTCTCTTTCCTCAAAGGAGTAACAAGAACTGTCGACAGGGCCAGTTTGTTAACAGGCAACTCCAAAGGTGGAATGGCTGATCTGACCTCGGATAATTTCGTTTCTGAAGGACGAGTAACCGGTTTTCCAAGCGAAATCGACTCTGTCAGCCCGCTTTTATCTCTCGCATCCCTCTCACGCTTTTCTTTCTCCTTCCTCTCACGAAACGTTAACCCGGCCATGGTCGGATAACTCAGAACAGGATACGGATTTTTCGAAGAGCTTGGAAAAAAGCAAACGCTCGAAAAATCTCTTTGAGGACAGAAAGAGGAAAGGGTGTGAGTATATATACATTAGGGCAGTCCTAAATCCCAACTCGGGGATTTTCCATTATCCTAACCCGAAAAGAAGTAAGAATTTCCAATTCCCGAGCCGAATACTCCAGGAATCTCGGATACGAAAAGGAAATCCTTCCTCGACGCAGCCGACTTTGGCTCTAAAAAAAAAAAAAAAAAAAAAAAACCGCCTTTTCCTATTATCTAAGGTGCCGGTTTTTTTTCTGCATACAGCCGACTCGTCTCAAGGCATACTATCCGAGTTCTTTGTCCATCAATCCCGATAAATGCTATACGTAAAGCTCCTCACTTCAGCAAGCGGAACCAATGACTGGGGGGCTAACTGTTGGGGTCAAAACCCACCCCTCGGAGATTGACGGACTAAAGAACATAACGTTACTATAAAAGACAAGCCAGGCCGCCGGATTCTCTCCTTGAAGATCCTAGGCCGCCACATTCTCCTTGTCCAAGACGCCACTTTCTCCGGAAGAAAGCAAGGCACCACATTCTTTGCCTCAAGGCCAAGGCGCCACTTTCTCCGGAGGAAAGCAAGGTGCCACTTTCTCTTCAAGGCCAAGAAGCCACTTTCTCTTCAAGGCCAAGACACCACATTCTCCTTGTCCAAGATGCCACTTTCTCCGGAAGAAAGCAAGGCGCCACATTCTTTGCCTCAAGGCCAAGTCGCAACTTTCTCCGGAGGAAACCAAGGTGCCACTTTCTCTTCAAGACCAAGAAGCCACTTTCTCTTCAAGGCCAAGAAGCAACTTTCTCTTCAAGGCCAAGACGCCACATTCTCCTTGTCCAAGATGCCACTTTCTCCGGAAGAAAGCAAGGCGCCACATTCTCCTCCGAGACCAAGAAGCCACTTTCTCCGGAAGAAAGCAAGGCACCACATTCTTTGCCTCAAGGCCAAGGCGCCACTTTCTCCGGAAGAAAGCAAGGCGCCACATTCTCCTCCGAGACTAAGAAGCCACTTTCTCTTCAAGGCCAAGAAGCCACTTTCTCTTCAAGGCCAAGAAGCCACTTTCTCTTCAAGGCCAAGAAGCCACTTTCTCTTCAAGGCCAAGAAACCACTTTCTCTTCAAGACCAAGGCGCAAAATTCTTCAGGACAGGGCACCACATTCTCGTAAAAAGAAACGGGCGCCTTGAGTTCGTAAAAAGAAAAGGGCTTCTTGAGTTCGTAAAAAGAAACGGGCTTCTTGAGTTCGCAAAAAGAAAAGGGCTTCTTGAGTTCATAAAAAGAAAAGGGCTTCTTGAGTTCGTAAAAAGAAAAGGGCTTCTTGAGTTCGTAAAAAGAAAAGGGCTTCTTGAGTTCGTAAAAAGAAAAGGGCTTCTTGAGTTCGTAAAAAGAAAAGGGCTTCTTGAGTTCGTAAAAAGAAACGGGCTTCTTGAGTTCGTAGAAAGAAACGGGCTTCTTGAGTTCGTAAAAAGAAACAGGCTTCTTGAGTTCGTAGAAAGAATAGGGCGGTTTGAAGATTTAGCTCAGAACGACTTGGTTCAGAACACTGTTCACGACACTATTCATGTGCCAACGAAAACCAGGAAAAGAATCCAATCGCTGCAGAAAACCGGGATTACAATGGACCAAGTCAGACCG
Source organism: Isatis tinctoria (assembly GCA_010577795.1). Taxonomy (NCBI): domain Eukaryota; kingdom Viridiplantae; phylum Streptophyta; class Magnoliopsida; order Brassicales; family Brassicaceae; genus Isatis; species Isatis tinctoria. The sequence goes on from CM021250.1 coordinate 22,814,322, forward strand.
GAGGAGAACTGGGCTAAGATTGGACTGAATGGAGACCCGTCAAGGAACTGGGCCAAGGATTGAGCCCAAATCGGTTGAAGTCGGCGGAAGTTAAAGTTTTCAATGTCCCACATCACTAAGGAGTGCCTTCAGCGCCCTAGGTCGTCCAGTATATATAGGCATGTATGTACTTAGATAAAATCATCCAATCTCGAGTATAAGAGTTTTCGCATTATAAGACATTAAGCGTTTGCGAGTTTTCTTGTACTTCGACAAAATCATCTCAATAAAATCGCCTTTTCAATTTCGGTCCTCGAGTTCTCATAAAACAGGATTTTCGGACCCCCACAAATTATAAGTTTTTGATTGTGTTAGTTTCGACTCTCACAAGCGTCTCGTACGGCCGGCTGATCGCTGGTGTTGTCGGTTCCTCCTCCGTTAGCCATGGTTTTCCTTTCCGTGTCCTTTTGTTCTTAGGTTTAAGAATATTTCGCGTCCCCATAGACGGCGCCAAACTGTGAGAGGCGAAACTCACACTGTCAAAACTTATATTTTATGGGGGCTCGAAAATTCTATTTTAAATGAATTCAAGGACCGAAAATGTAAAAAGACGATTTTATTGAATAATATTTTCGGAGTACAAGAATATTAGCAAAAGCTTGAAAAAGTCTTATAATGCTCAAGCTCTAATACTCGGATTGGGATGATCTCAACCTAGTACAAGCATGTATATTTATACTAGGAGACCTAAGGTGCTAAAACTTCTTCTGTGCGATATCTAAACTATTATTAATAACAATTGTAAAGCGTTATATTTGAATATTTTATAGCAAAGCAAAAAAACGCTATATTATAATAAGAAACGACAGCATGAACAAAAGGCGCTATGTAAAGTGGAAGACCTATTATCGGGTGCGCTGATAGAGCGTTTTGTCAAAGCGCTATTATATCGTGATATAACATTTTTCCGGTGCTACGAATACCCGTTTTTCCTGTAATGAAAAATAGCGACCTTTAAAAACTTTCGCAAAAAGCGATTTACGTATATCAATTAAATGTCATAATTGTTTTTTTTTTCTAAAAGGCCGCATTGGAATCCTTTATAGTCCGAAAATCAAGTCCACCATCACTTTTGTCTCGACATAATTTATCCAATAACATCTAATGCATTCTTTTATGATCACTACTAGTACTCCACAAAAATTGAGCAATCGCACTTCTAAGAATCCCAATTATCGAGTTGGGTATCGGAAACACACGTCATAGCATGAGTTTGGAGAGCAATAGCTCACATATTTGATTAACACCACTTTCCACCTTTCGATAAAAGCCTTGATGTCCAACCATTTACCTTATTATTATGTTGTTCTTTAGAAATCCAAACGTTGAGTTTTGCTCCAAATAAAGTTTTCTCAGATACTTAAATAGTATCTCATTCCTCTAATAGTGAAACCAAAATATCTTTCAACTATGTCTTGACATATTCCTCAATCTTATGACCAAAATGTATAAAGGATTTGAAAAAAAAAATTGTTGCCCTGGAACTGGGTTATAATCTTTAAGGATTCTTATAATCACTTGGCATCCTTCATTATACGCTTAATAAAAAAAGAAAAACAGAATTATCGCCTGCCAAAAAGAACGTGCGAAATAAAAGAGCTAGCATGTGCTGTCCCGACCAATTTCTCTTTTTCAAACTCTCTTAATATTATTAGCTACTAGGGATGGACACCCAGCGCATGCGTGCGGGGTTTGTTTGCTATTTATATATTTTAAAAATATTTTATGTTGTATTTTTTCTTGGTGTATTTTTTAATTATTATTTTTATTTGTGAAAAATTAATAATAATAAAGTAGATTAGAATTTTGCTATTTCTTATGTCATATAGTATTTCTGAGACCATGATTTTTGTTAGTTTTTTTTTCCACTTTTTGTTTTAGCCATTATTTAAATTAATGTAAATGTATCTTGAATATATAGTGTTTGATCACAAAAAATGAAGTGATCTCGGTCAAACTGAAATAAGAATAATGATCTAGTTTTGATTAGTCAATATAAACCATATTGATATAAATTTAGATACCTCCTTTGTATACGGTTATTTTTGGGTCATAAACTGAATTAATAAGTAAAAATTGATTGATTAAATTATTTTCAGATTAAGAGAGGAAAAAGTTCTTTCTTTTGTAAGAGCTCTCTAGAAGGCGACTGAAAGTGCGATTTCTACTGTTCATCTACAGTGATCTTCTTCGCCACAGTGCGATTTACCTACCCATTTTTTCGGTTTTCATCTTCTCCATCTCAGTTTCTATCTTTGATTTTCGCTTTTCAGAATCATGGAACGAGATCTTTGGAAGGAAATGCAACGATTGGATTTGGGATCGAATCTCCAACCTTTGAAACTCTCAAATGAAGTCATGCGAAAACAAGCTCGGGATAATAGGCTCAGTCTTATTGTCCGAGGCTTAAACCCGAATCATCAAAATCTCAACTGGATGAGGAATACACTTAGCTTGGCGGCTTCATGACCGAGTCCAAGGTCATATCACTGATGAAGGTACTATCCAATTCTATTTTAATGAAGAGCATCACCTTCTATCGGTAGTTGAAAGGGGACCTTGGTACTTTAAGGAATGGATGGTTGTGATAGACATATGGACTCGACGAAGGAACCCAAATTTCCTTCAAGTTATATCTTTCTGGATTCAGATAAGTGGACTGCCAAATGAATTCAGAAACAGAATAGTTGTGGAGGAAATAGGAAGGAATTTAGGTTATGTTGAAGGAGTGAGAATAGTGGAACCCACAAGAGATAGTCTCGCTGAGGTCTGGGTTAGAGTCAAATTTAATGCTTTAGCCGTTATGTTGATCTTTATGAGAATGGTCAGCCAGTTCTGATAAGGTTCCAGTACGAGAGACTAAAGAAATTATGTCTCAAATGCGGTATGTTAACTCATGCGAAGGATGATTGCAATCTAGAAGACGCTCCTTTGATCGCTCATGGTAATGTAGAGGAGGTTATCAATTACATCCCAAATCAAGACCAGATAGCTCGAGAAGATCAAGAGAATATTGATCAAGGTCGAGGGGAGCAAGAGGATAATATTGGTCTTCTGAACGAGGAAGTTCATACTGAAGAATACTTCCATGACATCACTTCCCCTCTTCTAAATGAAGGCAGTGTTCCAATTTTAGAGCGTAGTCAGCCTATATTCACAAGTATAGAAGTTGGGTCTTCTTCAGGGGGAGATAAAGGAACAAAGAGGAAGCTAGAGGATGTAGATGCAATAGAGTGGAGTCCAACAAACAAGCCAAGACTATCCGAAAAGGACCGGGATGGCGAGCTGGTTGCCAGAAAACCACCACTCAATCCATGAGAATCATGCATTGGAATAGTCAGGGGCTAAAGGGGAACCTTTTGACAATTCCTTTTCTCAGAGACATCAGGAAGTCTTCTAAATCTGATGTCATGTTCCTCATAGAAAATAAGAACGGATATAAGTATGTAAGTGATCTATGTAAAGATCTCGGGTATGGTCACAGTCATATTTTGCCTTCTAATGGTTTGAGTGGAGGAATGGCTAATTTTTGGGGCAGGGAGGTAGATATAAGATTTTTTTGGGACATCCTACTCTAAATTGTACGGATGCCATGGTATCGATAAAAGTTGAACCCAAATTTTGCTTATCTTATATATATGCCCCCCAGAAAGAACTACTCACAATAGGCTCTGGAAGAAACTTACTTGGTTAGCAGAAATGGGTCAGTATAGGTCTAAGCCAAGGACGTTGTTAGGAGATCTGAGTGATATAAAAAATAATCAAGAGAAGCTTGGAGGACGTCAAAGAACAGAATCATCTTTTAATATCTTCCGAAGGATGTTGTCTGTTTCTGGGCTTCATGATATTAAGACGCTAGGAGGAGTTTTTACTTGGTTTGGTAACAGGCACAAGTACCAGATCAAGACAAAAATAGATAGAGAAGCTGCTACTTCAGAATGGCATGACCTTTTCCCTAGAGCTTATGTGCAACTTCTTCCATGGATTGGGTCAGACCATCGCCCTCTTATTATCCATACGAATAATAGAGGATGGAAAGGTTTTAAACTCTTTCGTTATGATAATAGGTGGAGGGATAATCAACAAGTCAAGGAGGAAATAAAAAAGATATGGGAGAGCAAATGTAGAGACCTACCTGGAGAAGACCTCGTGGAAATGATCAGATACTGCCGTCAAGGCTTATCAAGGTGGAAGAGCAAAAACATTACCAACTCAATGAAGCGGATACAAGAACTTAAAGATCTTCTCCAAAAAGCGTATGTTTCCTTTCCCATAGATATTGATTACGTTAATCATCTAAAAGCTGAAATAAATAAGGCATATAGAAAAGAGGAGGAATATTGGAGGACCAAGAGTAGGATCCTTTGGCTCAGAGCTGGAGACAGAAATACTAAATTTTTCCATGCAAAGACGAAGCAAAGAATATATTTTAATCGGATTTCAAGCATTTTGAATAAGGACAGGAAATTTTGTACAACTGATGAAGAAATACGTGAGGTTATTATCAATTAATTTACGGATATTTTCTCGATGATGTATTCCTGAGAACCAGTACTAGTCCAGCCAACCTGGAAACAACCATGGAAGTGGAAAACATGAAGCTAAGGAGAGCCAGGGAGACCAACAAGCTGAATTCAGCTCAAATGGAGGTCAAGACCAAACGTTCCAGGTCAACCAACACTTGGAGAACACACTCAATCCATCTACCATACACCACGAAGAAGAATCATCCCAAAAACGTTTCCCAAGAAGAGGTTATTGGAGATTCAATCCAGAAGATCACCAATGGACATCATGAAGACCGGCGACTACTAAAAGAGGCGTACCAAACAAACCAGGAGGAATTAGGCAACGAATCCAATTGTTTTGGATTCTCAACTCACAAAGGAAGCATTGAAAATTGGATTCACATAAAACCGGATTCAGACATGGAAGTTACGGATTTTACAAGATGGCAAACCGGTTTCCAACCCTCTTTCGCGACTAGGCCAAAGATCGAGATGCACAGCCCAACTGACTCAATATCTCGACCTCAGACCACTTGGAGATTGTTAATGGATCTCTCACTGTTCCAGGAAGCACAAGAAACCAAGAAACAACCGATGGAGGCCCAAGTTATCACTCATTATCCAAAACCGGATAAATTGGTTCTATTGATGGAAATGTCTAGACCACTTCGGTTTAGGAGCATCCAGACTTATCTGTGGCGACCTGGAGACATTATTACTCTTCTAGAAGCACTCTACAACACCTTAGGAAGCACCAGTCTACACAGGATCAGGCGTAGCAGCTTATGGACCAACATTCCTTATTTGGAAATCAAGAGCATTCAACAAGAAATCATGTCATAAAGACCAACGGCCATATCTTGAAGACAGCCACGATTTGAGACTGTATTTCATGAATCTGGAAACTCCAAAGGATCATCATTACCTGCCCAAGCTATCCAGATTCAAAGGAGTCAACAAATCCCCCTCATTTAGCCTTTTTCTCATATTATCTCCAACAGCTATTTTTCTATTAAGTGCAAGATATTTTTGTGTTCAATTTCTTTGTACATGAGCATTATATAAGTTCACCACCACTCTCATTGTAGGCACGCCTTGAATCTTAAAGTTAATACAGAAGTATTGTTTTCTTCAAAGAAATTGTCTTTGAATTTTGTTCTTTAGGTTTAGGTGTGAGAGGCACTTAGGTTCTTTAGAAAACTGTGGAGTAAGTTATTTGAGTGATTCAAATAGCTTCTTCATTCACTGATTGAGTGAGTCAATCGCTTCTACCCTTCATCAAATCATCCACCAGCTTGTCAAAGAGCGCTGTACGGCCAGTTGACCAGCTCTATTCAACCACATCGATTCCATCTTCCATCTCTACCGGCTTGAAGGAAAGTGCTGTACAGCTAGCCTTCATCCCATCATCTTTCATCAAGCAATCTCAGTTCCTGATGCTGTTTCACTATAATTATAGGCTTGACATGGAAGACGTTATCAAGCACATTCCTAGAAGAGTAACAGAGGAGATGAATAGAGATTTAACAAGGGAGCTAACAAAAGATGAGCTTGCTAGAGCTCTGAAGCAAATGAATAGAGACAAGTCTCCTGGTGTGAGAGCCGAAACTCACACTGTCAAAACTTATATTTAGTGGGGGCTTGAAAATTCTATTTATAAAGAACTAAAGGACCGAAAATGCAAAAGAGAGATTTTTTATTGATATTTTCCGAAAGTACAAGGGAAATTAGCAAAAGCTGAAAAGTCTTAAATTGCTAAAACTCCTAATACTCGGATCTGGGATGGATTAACCCTTACATGAGCGTACATATATATACTGACAATCCTAGGAGGCTAAGACTTCAGATTCCCGATGTGGGACTTTGTCCTTCCTTCCCAGCCGCCGACCTAAGCTTTTCGGGCCCGATTCCCGGCCCGAGAGTCTTCCGTGATCCGCCCGCTCGTTCTGATCCAAATCCGGCCCGTCGATGAATAGTATACCGGTGAATAGTAATCCGATGAATAATAATCCGAATCTCGGTTTAAGCTCAATTCGATTTTTCGGTTAACTTTGTCTCGGAATGAATAGTGTTTTCAACGGTTTTTCCCGCGTGAATAGTGTTCCGAGCGTTTTACGACTTCTGAGATTTGAACCGCCCGTTTTTTGTTTGAAATCCCAGCCGCCGGTTTCAGTATTGATGGCCAGCCGCCGGTTCCTTTGGCTCGCGTGCTCGGCGACTAGTCCACGGACGGCTGGACGTTCGTCACGGTCTTACGGGGAATGTTTATGGACGGGTCGTGGAGTCAGAATGTGCAAATGGATGATCTTCGGATCGGTCCGGGCATAGAGTTACGATCGGTCGGTCGACTGGACGATGTTCGGATAATGAGTCTTGACTTGAGAAATGATCGTGGGCATATGATAAAGACCCGGCGGCTGGTTGGTGTATCGTGAAGACCCGGCGGCTGGCACTCATCCCAGCCGTTGGCCTTGGACGAAGAAGACCCGGCGGCTGGCACTCATCCCAGCCGCCGGCCTTGGATAAAGAAGACCCGGAGGCTGGGACGAAGAAGATCCGGCGGCTGGCACTCATCCCAGCCACCGGCCTCAGACGAACAAGACCCGGCGGCTGGCACTCATCCCAGCCGCCGGTTCGTGTCTTGGACGAGTCGTGGACAGTTTGCCTTAGCTCGTCCGTTCCATGTTCGGGATTTGATCTCGACCTTGACTTCTCGTTCCGTCAATCTTCGAGGAGGGGATTTCGACCCCAACAGTGAGCCCCCCAGCTCTTTGCTTCCGTGGTTTGGAACAAGGAGCTCCGAGCTGAGAGTTTTCTCGGGATTGACTGAAACGGGACGGCAATGAGTTTTTCCGTTCGTCCGCTTCTCTTTAATGTCTTGTCAGAGCATTGTTCATCATGGAAGTTCGTGCCATGTTTGCTATATCAAAGGAGTGCCTTCATTCATTTTTTTTCACATTCCCTTCTCTTCTCAAGTTTTTTCTTCAAGTCTCTTCTTTGAAAATCTTTCTCTTTAGCTATGGCTGGTGAAGGAGGTTCTCCTTTCGGTCTCAACTTCCATGCAATAATGAACAATCAGTTTGAGTTCGATTTTATGTCCGCGGATCAGGACATGATACTTGTGGAAGACCTGCTGGCGGCTAGAGAAAATGCCATTCCACGAGCAGCGTACGGTCCCGAAGGTGTTCCTCAGTGGGAGGCTGGTCTCAGCAATGCTCAAGGAGCGCTCGGTTTTGCTAATGTTCCTCAATGGGAGCCCGAGACGGCGGCTGGGAATGAAAGCATTCCCGAGACGGCGGCTGGGAACGAGACCAGACCCGAGTCGGCGGCCGGGAGTTCAACAAGTAGGGCGTCTGGTTCGAAGAGGGCGGCTGGCTCTATGAACACTCCCAAGAGGGCGGCTGGCACAGTTGTCGTATCAAGATGGGCGCTCGGCTCTGGAGGTGCCTTAGAGAGGGCGTCCGGCTCTTCTCGAGTTGAAATTGACGGCGTCTCGCCGAGGACGAGTATAGCACGTGGCGTTTGGACTCCTCCTCAACGTGTTGAGGACAACGGCGGATGGCATGAATGGCCGTCCCGATCTCTGGTCCCTTCCGAACGTCGTCGTGTTTGGCCAGAGACAGGTGACGACTCGGCCATGTCTAGGGAAGAAGTCGGATCGGATCACCCGGAGGTGCCTATCTTTGTGCATCCTGATGTGAAGTCAGAATGTCGTTCTCCCGGAGAAGCTAAAGCCTATTGGGGTGAAGATATTTTCGCTTGGCGGTTTAAGAAGCCTGGACCGTCTACGAGTTACAGATCGATAGCCGAGGTATTCAAGCATGGACCCACTTTGAGCGATCGGGATTCACTGGCCGAGCTCAGATACGACTTCCGGATTTCGGACAAGATTAAGTTTCGTCTCCCAAAAGATGGGGATAGGATGAAAGAGGCGCCAGAGGGATATTTCACCATGTACGAGTCGATGTTTTACGAAGCTTTCCTCTGGTTCCCGATTCCAGGAGCTATCTTTGGATTTCTCGAGTTATATGGGGTTGCGATCTCTCAACTTACCCCATCCGCTATGAGGATCTTGATGGGACTCGTGGTCCGTTGTGCCGAGTGCGGGATCAAGTTGGAGCGTGACCTTATACGGAATTTCTTTTTGTTGAGGAAGGTTTCCAAGTCGGATTTCTTCTACTCAGTCAATGTCCGGAAGAATGTGAAGCGGTTCTATACCGGGCTTCGAAAGCATTGCAAAGCTTCGCGGCACGAGTTTTTCTTTTGAAGCGCAGCCCGCTCTCGGTTAGCTCCGACTTCGGCGGCTCTGTTAAGACCGAGTGAAGTTTGCCACGTAAGCGTTTCGTCTTTTTGTGAATTTTTTCTCTATAAGTAGTCCTTACTCCTTTGCTTCATAACTTCATAACTTCATTCCTCACAACTTTTCATTTTTTCTCTCTCTAGTTCAAGATCCCTTTGCTCCTAGAGTTTCTGGGTTTGAGGATATCGTTGCAGAAGTTGACAAGAAGAAGATCGATTGGGAAAGTCCTGATCTCTGGCGCCGCTTTCTGGACGCGAAAGATATTTTGGAAGGGCGCGCTCCTCCGAAGGGTCCTGACTTAGTTGATCCAATGGCGACATACACCGGCATGGAGGGTGTTTGGAAGTATCGTCAGCAAAAGTATGGAGAAGCTGGGCCGTCTGGAGAGGCGGCTAATTTTGACCTGGCGTCCGGTTTCGTTTTACCACCCGGGCCTGATCTCCAGGGCATGCCCGAGGAACAAGTGCTCAGGGTTCTGCTAATGCCGCTGTTGCGGATAAAGGGAAGGGAGCTTCCAACAGCCCGGATCGTCCGAGGAAGGGCAAAGTTGCTCGGACGGTCGAGGTGTCTGACCATGGTCTCCTTTTCGATGCTCGCAAGGCGGCGGGAGGAGATCCAGCCGAGTCCGCGAAAGTCGTGGACTACTTCGGAGCGTTGGCTCCGACCCCCGCTGCGCCGTTCGATCGTTCAGCGGTTTACGGAGATCTGTTCTCCAGCCTTATGATGGTAATTCTTTTTCCTTTGGATTTGTTTTGATGTCGTTTGGTCTTTACTGATATTTGCTTTTCTCTGATTCAGGTCGCCACTCGAGCTCATGCGACCCAGGTCGCCTTAGAGATCTCGGAGAAGGAGTCCCAGAAAAAGGACAAAAAGATCAAGGCTCTAAAAGTCAAGCTTCGGAATGCGGAGAAGAGATCGCATAAGGAGCTCAAGAAGGCGCTTGCGTAGGCTGAGCGGAAGATGGAGCTGGCGATCAAGAAATGCCGCTGGCAGTTGGTGGAGAAGTACCGTCTCCGAATTGAGGGTGCTAAAGCTGCTCTCGCGCCAATGCGTCAGGCGAAATATGGTGAGACTGCCTTGACCGAGGTCAGCTCGAACCTTGATTTAGTCCGGGATATTAAGTCCGGGAAGTCCAAGGTCGAGGAGGAAGAAGGAGAGCTGAAGGCATCATTAGAGCGGCTCGAAGGAGGAGGTTGGGCCGGCTCCTACAATCGGGCTGCTGCCGTTCTCGAGAGCCACTTGGTATGCTCTCCCGTTTCTCCGTACCAGTCTCCGGATGCCGACGCTTTGGACTATGGAGCTCCTACTCCTCTTGTCGAGTATGATTAGGCTTTGGCCTTGTATTTTCTTTTTCTGTTATGTTCAGGTCTTTTGACCTTTTTCATTGTATTTGCTTCGTTATCTGAACTTGGTCACTTATATCTCCTTTCACGGAGATTTATTATCTATTTGCTTTTGCCTTTAGATGTTATGGACTTCTTTGCTTGCTTCGCTTTTATAGTCTTGATAAAGGAGAAGATGGGCGGCCGGTATGTCTCTCTTCCGAAAGGGCGGCTGGCCCGTTTTGTGGATTGAAGGGTGGCTGGCCCGTCTCTCTACAGAGGACGGGCGGCTGGCCCTTTTTGTGGAGTAAAGGGCGGCTGGCCCGTTTCGGAGTTGATTTGTAGCTTTGCGGAACGAAGGGCGGCTGGCCCGTCTCTCTACGGAGGACGGGCGGCTGGCCCGTTTTGTAGATTGAAGGGCGGCTGGCCCGCTTTGGAGCTGATTGATATTGCGTTGGAGTGTTATTCCGGACACTCGAACTTCAGACCAGTTCGTATTTGCGAATATTCCTAGGTTTAATGCAGTCTTTTGTTGTCGTAGTTGACCGAGCTTGTTCGGATCCCTCTTTCGACCGAACGCTTTTAAGATCTCGCATCAGAGCCGGTTTGATACTGCGTTCTCGAGATGTCTTTGACCAGTGTTCCCGTGTCAGGCACTTTACTGGGTTTAAAGAGTTTACTTTGTGTCCTGTGCTTCGCACTATGCGAAGTGCTGGTGAAAGTAGACTAATCAGAACATTGTCTTGTGCGCTTCCTGCAGGATCGCGGGATACAGGTTACGCCCTTCGGATGTTAATCCGGAAATTTGTATAGCGCGCTAGTCTTATCCTCTGCGGGATGTTAAGAGAACCATGGTTTAAAAAGATAGTCTTGTTGTGGCCAGCAACAGACGGATTTGTTGGAGAGGACTTAAGTATTTCGGAGAAGTATCTTGATTGGTTGGTGGTCATGGATAAGTTACGAGATGCTAAGCCTCGATGTTTATCTGATTTTAAGTTCGAGTTGAAGATGTGCTATGAGATACTAAGTCTCAATGTTCAGTTTCCTCGGGGTTTTCTGGATCCATTCGGTTTCCGGATCAAGTTTCGAGATGTTAAGTCTCGATGTTTGTCGGAATGGTGTTTTCGGGAAATTTTTCAAGCTTTGGATGTGTTATGAGATGCTAAGTCCCAATGTCCATCTCCTTGATTTTTTCGCGAAAATTTGGGAGTATGTATATACGGACCCACTCCCCCCTTTTTTAAGGAGAGGGGCAACTGAACTCGTTTTTTAGGCGAGCTGCCTACGTACCCTTCGTGAAAAGGGATCAAGTCACCCGTAGTTCCTTTTTTTTTTTGTGGTAAGAAGACGGTTAAGTCTTGGTAATGGAGTTGTCCGTTGCGGCTTCGGCGGTTTCTGCGGTCTTTTCGGCAGTTTTCGTCTTCTCTTGGTCGATTTCAGTCTCCGTGGGCGGAACCTCCGTTTTTTCAAATTTTTCGGTTCTGCTCACTTTCTTTCCCAGTTCGGGGACTCCATCTTCTATCTTCCTTTTCGGATTCTCTCTCTGCGGGATGGTCAGATTCCGGAGCTTGTGTTCTGCCAGAAAGCAAATCCGAGCCTCCTTCTTGTTGGGGTCGAAATCCCCTCCTCGAAGATTCACGGAACGAAAAGACAAGGACAAGACCAAATGAAACCTATCCCGAACATGGAACGGACGAGCTAAGGCAAACTGCCCACGATCCATCCAGGAAGCCAACCGGCGGCTGGGACATGGCCAGCCGCCGGGTCCTCTTTCACCAACGGCCGGCGGCTGGGACAAGTGCCAGCCGCCGGATCTCCCTTCGTCCGTGGCCGGCGGCTGGGATGAAGCCAGCCGCCGGATCTCCCCTCGTCCGTGGCCGGCGGCTGGGATGAGGCCAGCCGCCGGATCTCCCTTCGTCCGTGGCCGGCGGCTGGGATGAAGCCAGCCGCCGGATCTCCCCTCGTCCGTGTCTTCATCACATGTCCACGATCATTTCTCAATTCGAGACTCCTCATCCGAACATCGTCGAGTCGACCGACCGTCAAACGTAACTCAATGCCCGGACCGACCCGGAGATCATCCGTTTGCATGTTCTGACTCCAAAGACGTCCATAAACGTTCCCCGAAAGACCGTGACGAACGTCCAGCCAGCCGTGGACCAGTCGCCGAGCATACAAGCCAAAGGAACCGGCGGCTGGCCATCAAGACTGAAACCGGCGGCTGGAAGTTCAAATAAAAAACGGGCGGTTCAAATCTCGGAAGTCATAAAACGCTCGGAACACTATTCACGCGGGAAAAACTGTTAAAAACACTTTTCATCCCGAGACAAGGTTAACCGAAAGATCGAATTGAGCTTAAACCGAGATTCGGATTACTATTCATCGGGTTACTATTCACGGATCACTATTCATCGGCGGGCCGGATTTGTGTCAGAACGAGCGGACGGATCACGGAAGACTCTCGGGCCGGAAATCGGGCCCAAAAAGCTTAAGTCGGCGGCTGGGAGCGAAGGACAAGGTCCCACATCGGAAATCTGAAGTCTTAGCCTCCTAGGATTGCCAGTATATATATGTACGCTCATGTAAAGGTTAAATCCATCCCAGATCCGAGTATTAGGAGTTTTAGCAATTTAAGACTATTCAGCTTTTGCTAATTTTCCCTTGTACTTTCAGAAAATATCAATAAAATCTCCCTTTTCATCTTTTTTGCATTTTCGGTCCTTTAGTTCTTTATAAATAGAATTTTCGAGCCCCCATTAAATATAAGTTTTGACAGTGTGAGTTTCGGCTCTCACAGTTTGGCGCCGTCTGTGGGGACGAGAAATATTCTTAACCCTAAGAACGAAAAGGATACCGAACGAAGACAATGACTAGAAGAACTGACGACATCACCAACCAACCGACCGGAGCAGCAGCCGGAATGGGACTTCCCGCCATTAGCACATCGGCGGCCGGAACTGGAACAACTGCCGCCGGGACATCCACCGACGGAGCATTCGGAAATCCCGGGACTTCCCCCAGGGCCCTCGCCAGATACGGAATGCCACTCCAAGATCCGATCATCACGGAAACAGCCAACACCGCCCCGGAGAATGCAGCGATCACCGAACTGCGAAACATGGTAGCTGAAATCGCGGAGCGGCAAAACAGGCAGGAGAAAGCGGCCGCACGAGAAAGAGCGGCTTCCCAGGAACCAGCGCACGCCCCCCGAACCATAGGAGTGAGACGCCTCGTCTTCACCCCACGAGCTGATCCCTCGGGCCCACATGACAGCTTTCCGCATCGCTATGGGACGTGCTAGGTTCAAACCCGAAGAGAGGGACGCGGGATTCTGCCTCCTCTTCGTGGAGCATCTGAAAGGATCAGCCCTATCGTGGTTCTCGAGGCTAGAGAGAGATTCAATTGACGGTTTCGAGCAGTTGTCGACAGCCTTCTTGAAACACTACTCGCTGTTCATAAGACAGTCAACATCCGACGCGGATCTTTACTCGCTGTCACAGGAACCTGAAGAAAGCCTCCGAGATTTCATCGAAAGGTTTAAGGTAATAGTCTCGAAAATTGACGGACTAAGCAACAGTGCCGCGATCAACGCCCTGAAGAAGTCCTTGCTGAAGACTTCGAACTTCCGAAAGGAGATTACCGTGAACCCACCAGTCACCATTCAAGATGCTCTCCACCGCGCTTCCAACTTCGTCATCTACGAGGAAGACATGAGGGTCCCAGCCGGAAAGCACCAATCCTCAAAATTGGTCGCCAAAGGCACGGTGCAACCTTCTAGCTTTCCAAACGAGAGAAGAAGTAGGCGAACCAGCCGAGATGAAGAACCCAACCCGGGCGGAGCGCATAACTACCAGATAAACACGGAGAGACCGCATAATGAGCGCAACAAGGGACCGTGGAATACATGGACTCGACCAGGATTCGATGAAAACGCCTTCTGTACCTTCCACAAGACAAAAGGCCACTCAACCGAAAACTGCAGGACCGTCGGAAGGAGGCTCGCGGCAAAGCTGTTAGCCGGGGAGCTCGGAAACGGAGTGACCCTCGAGAGTCTCGGAGCTATCGAAGAAGATGCTGGCGCCCCGGACGGACGACCCAACCAGGAACGTCCCGAAAAGCCCGACGAGGATACCCCCAAACGAGGGAGGAGACCAAACGGAGACGACTCCGCCGCCAACCGCAGGAGGATCCACATGATCATCGGAGGATCTCAGTACTGCCGGGACACAGTGGCCTCCATAAAAGCGTTTCTGAGAAGAGGAGACAAGGAGTCAAAACCACGGGAACCGATCACTGAAAACGACGATCGGATCGCTTTTCACGAAAAAGACGCTGAAGGCCTTGACCAACCTCACGATGATCCATTGGTGGTAGAGTTGGATATCAACGACCATGACGTCTCACGAGTCTTGATGGACACCGGAAGTTCGGTGGACGTCATTTTTCGAGAGACACTTCAAAGAATGAAAGTGGATCCGTCAAAGATAACGCCCAGTCCGAGATCGCTGACCGGATTCTCTGGCGAAGTCACAATGACGGATGGAACAATCCAGCTCCTGGTTCGTGCCGGTGGAATCACGAGAATCGTTAACTTATCGGTGGCAAACCACCCCGCAATTTATAACGTGATAAGGGGGACTCCCTGGATCAATTCAATGCGAGCTATCCCATCGACTTACCATCTTTGCCTGAAGTTCCCGACACCAAACGGAATCAAGACCATTTGGGGAAATCAGAAGGAGGCTCGGATCTGTTTTCTGGCAGAGCACAAGCTCCGGAATCCGACCATCCTGCAGAGAGGGAACCCAAAGAGGAAGAATGAAGACAAAGTCCCCGAATTGGGAAAGAAAGTAAGCAGGACCGAACAGTTCGAGAAAACGGAGGTTCCGCCCACTGAAACAAACGAAGAAGAGACGAAATCTGCCTCAGAAACCGTCGAAGCTACAAATAACGGTTCCACGGCCGAGACCTAACCATCTTCCTACCAAAAAAAAAAAAAAAAAAAAAAAAAAGAAGAACGGAACTACGGGTGACTTGATCCCTTTTCACGAAGGGTACGTAGGCAGCTCGCTTAAAAAACGAGTTCAGTTGCCCCTCTCTTTAAAAAAGGGGGGGAGTGGGTCCGTATATACATACTCCCAAATTTTCGCAAAAACTTTGCGGAGATGGACATTGGGACTTAGCATCTCATAACACATCCAAAGCTTGAAAAAGTTTCCCGAAAACACCATTCTGACAAACATCGAGACTTAGCATCTCGAAACTTGATCCAGAAACCAAATGGATCCAGAAAAACCCGAGGAAAATGAACATTGAGACTCAGTATCTCATAAAACATCTTCAACTTACAAATCAGATGAACATCGAGGCTTAGCATCTCGTAACTCATCCAAGACCACCAATCAAGATACTTCTCCCGAATACTTAAGTCATCACCAACAAATCTGTCTGTTGCTGGCCACAACAAGACTATCTTTTTAAAACCATGGTTCTTTCAACATCCCGCAGAGGATAAAACTAGCGCGCTATACAAATTTCCGGATTAACATCCGAAAGGCGTAACCTGTATCCCGCGATCCTGCAGGAAGCGCTCGAGACGATGTTCTGATTAGTTTACTTTCACCAACACTTTGCATAGTACAGGACACAAAGTAAACTCTCTAAACCCAGTAAAGCGCCTGACACGGGAACACTGGTCAAAGACATCTCGAGAACGCAGTATCAAACCGGCTCTGATGCGAGATCTTAAAAGCGTTCAGTCGAAAGAGGGATTCGAACAAGCTCGGTCCCCTACGACAACAAAAGACTGCATTAAACCCAGGAACATTCGCAAAATACAAACTGGTCTAAAAGTTCGAGTGTCCGGAACAACACTCCAACGCAATATCAAAACGGGCCAGCCGCCCGTCCTCCGTAGAGAGACGGGCCAACCGCCCTTTACTCCACAAAACGGGCCAGCCGCCCGTCCTCCGTAGAGAGACGGGCCAGCCGCCCTTTACTCCACAAAACGGACCAGCCGCCCGTCCTCCGTAGAGAGACGGGCCAGCCGCCCTTTACTCCACAAAACGGGCCAGCCGCCCGTCCTCCGTAGAGAGACGGGCCAGCCGCCCTTTACTCCACAAAACGGGCCAGCCGCCCGTCCTCCGTAGAGAGACGGGCCAGCCGCCCTTTACTCCACAAAACGGGCCAGCCGCCCGTCCTCCGTAGAGAGACGGGCCAGCCGCCCGTCCTCCGTAGAGAGACGGGCCAGCCGCCCTTTACTCCACAAAACCGGTCAGCCGCCCGTAGAGAGACGGGCCAGCCGCCCTTCATTCTATAAAATGGGCCAGCCGCCCTCTTGGAAGAGAGACATACTGGCCGCCCATCTTCTCCTTTATTAAGGCTATAAAAGCAAAGCAAGCAAGCAAAGAAGTCCATAACATCTAAGGCAAAAGCTGATAGATAAAAATCTCCATGAAAGGAGATATGAGTTCGGTTAACAAAGCAAATACAATAAAAAGGGTCAAAAGACCCGAATACAACTAAGGCAGAAAAAGAAAACACAAGGCCAAAGCCTAGTCATATTCGACGAGAGGGGTAGGAGCTCCATAGTCCAAAGCCTCGGCGTCCGGAGACTGGTACGGAGAAACGAGAGAGTATACCAAGTGGCTCTCGAGAACGGCAGCAGCCCGATCATAGGAACCGGTCCAACCTCCTCCTTTGAGCCGCTCCAATTCCGCCTCCAGCTCTCCCTCTTCCCCCTCAACCTTCGACTTCCCGGACTTAATGTCCCGGACTAGGTCGAGGTTAGAGCTGACCTCAGACAAGGCAGTCTCGCCATATTTCGCCTGACGCATTGGCATGAGAGCAGCCTTGGCTCCCTCGATGCGAAGACGGTACTTCTCCAACAAGTCCCAGCGACATTTCTTAAGAGCCAGCTCCAATTTCCGCTCAGCTTCCGCGAGCACTTTCTTAATCTCCTTCTGAGATCGCCTCTCCACGTTCCGAAGCTTCACTTCCAAGGCCTTGATCTTCTTGTCCTTCTTCCGGGACTCTCTCTCCGAAGCTTCCAAGGCAACCTGGGTTGCATGAGCTCGGGTGGCGATCTGAAAAGAAAATATCAGCAAAGACCAAACTGCGTCCAAACGAATCTAAAGGAAAAAAAGAATTACCGTCATAAGACTGGAGGACAGATCTCCGTAAGCCGCTGAACGATCGAACGGCGCAGCTGGGGCCGGAGCCAGCGCTCCAAAGTAGTCCACAACCTTAACGGACTCAGCTGGATCGCCTCCCGCCGCCTTGCGGGCATCGAAGAGAAGACCATGATCGGACGCCTCGGCCGTCCGAGCCACTTTCCCCTTCCTCAGACGGCCAGGGCTGTTGGAAGCTCCCTTCCCCTTATCCACAGCGACGGCACAAGCTGAACTCTGAGGAGCAGCAATCTGTTCCTCGGGCGCGCCACGGAAATCAGGTCCGGGCGGAAGAACAAAGCCGGACGCCGGGTCAAACTCGACTGCCTCTCCGGACGGTCCAGCCTCGCCGTACTTCTGCTTGCGATAGTTCCAAACACCCTCCATTCCGGGGTACGTCGCCAGCGGGTCGATGAAGTCGGGACCTTTGAGAGGGGCACGTCCTTCTAAAATATCTCTTGCGTCAAGAAAGCGGCGCCAAAGGTCAGGTCACTCCCAATCGATTTTCTTCTTATCAACTTCTGTAACGATATCCTCAAACCCGGAAATCCTGGGAACAAAGGGATCACGACCTAGAGAGAGAAAAGAAGAAAAGCTGTGAGAAATGAAGTTATGAAGAATGAAACAAATGAGCAAGGACTACTTATAGGAAAAAATTCACAAAAAGACAAAACGCTTACGTGGCAAACTCCACTCGGTCCTAACCGAGCCGCCGAAGTCAGAACCGACCGTGAGCGGGCTGCGTTTCACGTAGAAAAACTCGAGCCGCGAAGCTTTGCAATGCTGTCGAAGCCCGGAGTAGAAACGCTTCACGTTCCTCCGAACGTTGATTGAGCAGAAGAAATCCGAATTGGAAACCTTCCTCATCGAAAAGAAATTCCGAATCAGATCACCCTCCAACTTGATCCCACATTCGGCACAACGGACCACAAGTCCCATCAAAATCCTCATGGCGCCAGGGGTAAGTTGAGAGATCGCAACCCCATATAAATCGAGAAAATCAAAAATGGCTCCCGGGATCGGGAACCAGAGGAAGGCTTCGTAGAACATCGACTCGTACATGGCAAAATAGCCATCTGGCGCCTTGTTCATCCTATCCCCATCCTTCGGGAGACGGAACTTAATCTTGTCCGGAATCCGGAAATCGTATCTAAGCTCGGCTAGCGAATCCCGATCGCTCAAAGTAGGACCATGCCTGAATGTCTCGGCTATCGATCTATAACTCGTGGACGGTCCAGGCTTCTTAAACCGCCAAGCAAAAATGTCTTCACCCAAATAGGCTTTAGCCTCTCCGGGAGAACGACACTCGGACTTCACGTCCGGATGCACGAAGATAGGCACCTCCCGGTGATCCGATCTAACTTCTTCCCGGGATGTGGCCGCGTCGTCACCGCTCTCTGGCCAAACACGACGACGTTCGGAAGGGACCAAGGATCGGGATGGCCATGCACGCCACCCGCCGTTGTCCTCAACCTGTTGGGGGGGAGTCCAGACGCCACGTGCTATGCTCGTCCTCGGCGAGACGCCGTCAGCTTCAACTCGAGAAGAGCCGGACGCCCTCTCTAAGACACCTCCGGAGCTGAGCGCCCATCTTGAAACGGCTACTACGCCAGCCGCCCTCTTGGGATTATTCTTAGAGCCAGACGCCCTCTCCGAACCAAACGCCCTACTCGTCGACCTCCCGGCCGCCGGCTCGGGTCTGGTCTCATTCCCAGCCGCCATCTCGGGAATGCCTTCATTCCCAGCCGCCGTCTCGGGTAGACCATCATTCCCAGCCGCCGTTCCGGACTCCCATTGAGGAACATTAGCAAAACCAAGCGTTCCTTGAGCATTGCTAGGACCGGCCTCCCACTGCGGGACACCTTCGGGACCGTACGCTGCTTGCAGAATGGCATCTTCTCCAGCCGCCAGCAGATCTTCTACAAGTACTGCATCATCCTCCGCGGACATAAAATCGAAGTCAAACTGATTATTCATTATGGCATCAAGGTTAAGTTCGAAAGAAGAACCTCCTTCACCAGCCATTGCTAAAAAAAAAATTTTATCGAAGGAGAGACTTAGAAAATTTTTGAGAAGAGAAGAGAAGTGTGAAAAAATGAAATGAAGCCACTCCTTTGATATAGCAAGCATGGCACGAAATCCCATGGAGAACTATACTCTGACAAGACACTAAAGCGAAGCGGACGAAGCGGATGAACGGAAAAACTCATAGCCTTCCCGTTTCAGTCAATCCCGATAAAACTCTCAGCTCGGAGCTCCTTGCTCCAAACCACGGAAGCAAAGAGCTGGGGGGCTAACTGTTGGGGTCGAAATCCCCTCCTCGAAGATTGACGGAACGAAAAGACAAGGACAAGACCAAATGAAACCTATCCCGAACATGGAACGGACGAGCTAAGGTAAACTGCCCACGATCCGTCCAGGAAGCCAACCGGCGGCTGGGACATGGCCAGCCGCCGGGTCCTCTTTCACCAACGGCCGGCGGCTGGGACATGGCCAGCCGCCGGGTCCTCTTTCACCAACGGCCGTGGCCGGCGGATGGGATGAAGCCAGCCGCCGGATATCCCCTCGTCCGTGGCCGGTGGCTGGGATGAGGCCAGCCGCCGGATCTCCCTTCGTCCGTGGCCGGCGGCTGGGATGAAGCCAGCCGCCGGATCTCCCCTCGTCCGTGGCCGGCGGCTGGCACTTGTCCCAACCGCCGGGTCTTCATCACATGTCCACGATCATTTCTCAATTCGAGACTCCTCATCCGAACATCGTCCAGTCGACCGACCGTCAAACGTAACTCAATGCCCGGACCGACCCGGAGATCATCCGTTTGCATATTCTGACTCCAAAGACGTCCATAAACGTTCCCCGAAAGACCGTGACGAACGTCCAGCCAGCCGTGGACCAGTCGCCGAGCATACAAGCCAAAGGAACCGGCGGCTGGCCATCAAGACTGAAACCGGCGGCTGGAAGTTCAAATAAAAAACGGGCGGTTCAAATCTCGGAAGTCATAAAACGCTCGGAACACTATTCACGCTGGAAAAACCGTTAAAAAACACTATTCATCCCGAGACAAGGTTAACCGAAAGATCGAATTGAGCTTAAACCGAGATTCGGATTACTATTCATCGGGTTACTATTCACGGATCACTATTCATCGGCGGGCCGGATTTGGGTCAGAACGAGCGGACGGATCACGGAAGACTCTCGGGCCGGAAATCGGGCCCAAAAAGCTTAAGTCGGCGGCTGGGAGCGAAGGACAAGGTCCCACATCGGAAATCTGAAGTCTTAGCCTCGTAGGATTGCCAGTATATATATGTACGCTCATGTAAAGGTTAAATCCATCCCAGATCCGAGTATTAGGAGTTTTAGCAATTTAAGACTATTCAGCTTTTGCTAATTTTCCCTTGTACTTTCGGAAAATATCAATAAAATCTCCCTTTTCATCTTTTTTGCATTTTCGGTCCTTTAGTTCTTTATAAATAGAATTTTCGAGCCCCCATTAAATATAAGTTTTGACAGTGTGAGTTTCGGCTCTCACACTTCTGATTTCCCGAAACGGTCTTGATTCCGTTTGGTGTCGGGAACTTCAGGCAGAGATGGTAAGTTGATGGGATAGCTCGCATTGAGTTGATCCAAGGAGTTCTCATGATCACGTTATAAATCGCGGGGTGGTTTGCCACCGCGAAGTTCACGATTTTCGTGATTCCACCGGTACGAACCGGGAGCTGGATTGTTCCATCCGTCATTGTGACTTCGCCAGAGAATCCGGTCAGTGACCTCGGATTGGGCTTTATCATTGACGGATCCACCTTCATCCTTTGAAGCGTCTCCCGAAAAATGACGTCCACCGAACTTCCGGTGTCGATCAAGACTCGGGAGACGTCGTGGTCGTTGATGTCCAGTTCTATCACCAATGGATCGTCGTGAGGTTGGTCGAGGCCTTCAGCGTCTTTTTCGTGGAAGGCGATCCGATCGTCGTTTTCGGTGATCGTCTCCCGCGGGTTTGACTCCTTGTCTCCTCTTCTCAGGAACGCCTTTATTGAGGCCACCGTGTCTCGGCAGTACTGAGATCCTCCGATGATCATGTGGATCCTTCTGCGGTTGGCGGCGGAGTCGTCTCCGTTTGGTCTCCTTCCCCGTTTGGGGGTACCTTCGTCGGGCCTTTCGGGACGTTCCCGATTAGGTCGTTCGTCTGGGGCGCCAACGTCTTCTTCGATAGCTCCGAGACTCTCGAGGGTTACTCCGTTTCCGAGCTCCCCGGCTACTAGCTTTGTCGCGAGCCTTCTTCCGACAGTCCTGCAGTTTTCGGTCGAGTAGCCCTTTGTCTTGTGGAAGGTACAAAAGGCGTTCTCGTCGAATCCTGGTCGAGTCCATTTGTTCCACGGTCCCCTGTTGCGCCCATCTGATGGTATCTCTGTGTTTATTTGATAGTTATGCGCTCCGCCTGGGTTGGGTTCTTCATCTCGGCTGGTTCACTTACTTCTTCTCTCGTTTGGAAAGTTAGAAGGTTGCACCATGCCTTTGGCGACCAATTTCGATAATTGGTAACTTCCGGCTGGGACCCTCATTTCTTCCTCGTAGATCACGAAGTTGGAAGCACGGTGGAGAGCATCTTGGATGGTTACCGGTGGGTTCACGGTAATCTCCTTTCGGAAATTTGAAGTCTTCAGCAAGGACTTCTTCAGGGCGTTGATCGCGGCGCTGTTGCTTAGGCCATCGATCTTCGAGACAATCATCTTAAATTTTTCGATGAAATCCCAAAGGCTTTCCTCGGGCTCCTGCGACAGCGAATAGAGGTCTGCGTCGGACGTTGACTGTCTTATGAACAGCGAGTAATGTTTCAAGAAGGCTGCCGACAATTGCTCGAAACCATCGATTGAGTCTCTTTCTAGTCTTGAGAACCACGACAGGGCTGATCCTTTCAGATGTTCCACGAAGAGGAGGCAGAATCCTGGGTCTCTCTCTTCGGGTTTGAATCTAGCCCTTCCCATGGCGATGTGAAAGGCAATCATGTGGGCCTTCGGATCGGTCGTCCCGTCGTAGAAGGGGATTCGGATTTTTCCCGGGTCAGAAAGTCTAACGCTCGTGATCCTCGAAGTGAATGGGATCTTTTGCGTTTCCTCTAGGACGCGGTCAATTTCCGGGGCCGCACTCGTCGCTTTATGGACTTGCGACCTTACCTCCTTCATCTGGTTCGTGGTGAGTTCTAGGCGGGCACGGAGCTCGTCCAACTCGTTCCTTCGGTTAGCTCGGGTCTCTCGTTCCTCCTTTTCTTGCTCTTCGTTCCAGCGGAGTTCTTCCTCGTCAGTTTCGCTTTCGGCTCTGTTCGCGGTGTCTTTTGGGTTTTCGCCATTAGTCACCGTGGAAGTCGGCCGTTCAGCGGTTCGCCCAGTGGCGCTCTTCCGGTACAGCGGGGGTGGCGCTGACGGTGCTCTCCTTGTTCCGATCGGGGTCTGCTCATCGGGATTCTGACGGCCCGAGGGATCCGCTCGCGAGGTGAAGACAAGGCGTCTCACTCCTAGAGTCCGGTGGCCGTGCGCTGGTTCCTGGGAAGCCGCTCTTTCTCGTGCAGCCTCTCTCTCTTGCCTGTTTTGCCGCTCCGTGATTTCGGCTACCATGTTCCTTAGCTCGGTGATCGCCGCGATCTCTGGGGCGTTGTTAGCCGTTTCTGTGATGATCGGGTCCTCGATCGGCATTCCGAATCGGGTGAGTGCACTGGCGGAGGTCCCGGTTATCCCGATCGCTCCGTCGGCGGATTTCCCAGCGGCAGTTGCTCCGGTTTCGGCCGCCGCTGTACTGATGGCGGGAATTCCTGTTCCTACCGTTCCGGTGCCGGCTGCTGCGGCAGGTTGGTTGGTGATATCATCGGTTCTTCTGGTCATTGTCTTCGTTCCGTATCCTTTTCGTTCTTAGGGTTAAGAATATTTCTCGTCCCCACAGATGGCGCCAAACTGTGAGAGCCGAAACTCACACTGTCAAAACTTATATTTAGTGGGGGCTCGAAAATTCTATTTATAAAGAACTAAAGGACCGAAAATGCAAAAGAGAGATTTTTTATTGATATTTTCCGAAAGTACAAGGGAAATTAGCAAAAGCTGAAAAGTCTTAAATTGCTAAAACTCCTAATACTCGGATCTGGGATGGATTAACCCTTACATGAGCGTACATATATATATTGACAATCCTAGGAGGCTAAAACTTCAGATTCCCGATGTGGGACTATGTCCTTCCTTCCCAGCCGCCGACCTAAGCTTTTCGGGCCCGATTCCCAGCCCGAGAGTCTTCCGTGATCCGCCCGCACGTTCTGATCCAAATCCGGCCCGCCGATGAATAGTAAACCGGTGAATAGTAATCCGATGAATAGTAATCCGAATCTTGGTTTAAGCTCAATTCGATTTTTCGGGTAACTTTGTCTCAGGATGAATAGTGTTTTTCAACGGTTTTTCCCGCGTGAATAGTGTTCCGAGCGTTTTACGACTTCTGAGATTTGAACCGCCCGTTTTTTTGTTTGAACTCCCAGCCGCCGGTTTCGGTATTGATGGCCAGCCGCCGGTTCCTTTGGCTCGCATGCTCGGCGACTGGTCCACGGACGGCTGGACGTTCGTCACGATCTTACGGGGAATGTTTATAGACGGGTCGTGGAGTCAGAACGTGCAAATGGATGATCTTCGGGTCGGTCCGGGCATAGAGTTACGTTCGGTCGGTCGACTGGACGATGTTCGGATAATGAGTCTTGACTTGAGAAATGATCGTGGGCATATGATGAAGACCCGACGGCTGGCCTTATCCCAGCCGCCGGTTGGTGTATCGTGAAGACCCGGCGGCTGGCACTCATCCCAGCCGCCGGCCTTGGACGAAGAAGACCCGGCGGCTGGCACTCATCCCAGCCGCCGGCCTTGGAGAAAGAAGACCCGGCGGCTGGCACTCATCCCAGCCGCCGGCCTTGGACAAAGAAGACCCGGCGGCTGGCACTCATCCCAGCCGCCGGCCTTGGACAAAGAAGACCCGGCGACTGGCACTCATCCCAGCCGCCGGCCTTGGACGAAGAAGATCCGGCGGCTGGCACTCATCCCAGCCGCCGACCATGGACGAAGAAGATCCGGCGGCTGGCACTCATCCCAGCTGCCGGCCTCGGACGAACAAGACCCGGCGGCTGGCACTCATCCCAGCCGCCGGTTCGTGTCTTGGACGGGTCGTGGGCAGTTTGCCTTAGCTCGTCCGTTCCATGTTCGGGATTTGATCTCGACCTTGACTTCTCGTTCCGTCAATCTTTGAGGAGGGGATTTCGACCCCAACACCTGGTCCAGATGGAATGAATGCAGGTTTTTTTAAGGATCACTGGGACTCTATTGGAGAAGGTGTGTTTCGCTTTGCTCAATCCTTTTTCCAAGAAAACAAGCTAGATGCTAGGATCAATCATACACATATATGCCTTATACCTAAAATCGAGAATCCTATGGAAGTTAAGGATTTTAGACCTTTAAGTTTATCAAATGTTGCGTATAATCTTATATTTAAGGTGTTGGCTGATCGATTATAATCGTGGCTTCATAACATTATATCTGAGAATCAGTCAGCTTTTATTCCAGGTAGGTTAATTATGGATAATGTTCTTATTGCTCATGAACTGATGCAGTCTCTGCATACTAGACAGCGAAAGCACCCTTTCATGGCTTTTAAACTTGATATTAGTAAAGTTTTTGATAAGTTAGAGTGGAATTTTATAGAGGCTGTATTAAGGAAGCTTGGTTTTGAGGAAAAGTGGTGCAAGTGGGTAATGTTATGCATAAAATCAGTGTCTTATTCAGTTTTGATTAATGGATCCCCTGTTGGTAATATAAGGCCAACGCGAGGAGTTAGGCAAGGGGATCCTATATCTCGTTATATTTATCTTCTTTGCACTGAAGCTCTTTCTGCTTTAATAAATAACAGTATTAAAAAAGGAAGATCCATGGATTTAGAGCAAGTATAAGTGGCCCACCAATATCTCACTTATTGTTTGCACATGATTCTCTCTTGTTTTGCAAAGCAAATGAAGAGGAGTGCAGAGAGATCCTTAATATTTTGAACAAGTACGGTGAGGTCTCTGGTCAGCAGATTAACTTCAACAAGTCGACAATCACTTATGGTAAAGGTTTAAGCTATGATATTTGTAAGTCTTTAAGCTCTATTATGGGTATTGAAAAGAAAGAGGGTTTTGGGAGATATTTGGGTCTCCCTGAATTTATTGGGAGGAATAGACACAACGCTTTTTCTTACATTGCTCACAGGGTCACTAATAAAACAGATAATTGGTACTCAAAGTTATTATCTCCTGCAGGAAAGGAGACTCTCATCAAAGCTGTAGCAACAGCAATACCCACCTACAGTATGTCATGCTTCCTCCTCCCCAAGAAAATTATAAAACAAATCACGGTGGAAATGAGGAAGTTTTGGTGGTCAGCCAATAAAGAAAAGGCAAAGATTCCACAGATAGCTTGGAAGAAGATCACATAATCCAAAGAAGAAGAAGAATTAGGTTTCAGAGAGTTGAGAGATTTTAATGTTGCCTTGATAGCAAAACAGAGTTGGCGGCTTATACATTCTCCAAACTCCTTGCTGGCAATAGTCTACAAAGCCAAGTATTATCAAGGCAAAACTCTTCTTCAAGCAGATTGCAAAGCTCAAAGTAGTCAAGCTTGGAAAGGTATTGTTGAAGGTAATAAACTTTTAATTAAGGGTCTTAGATGGACAGTATGTTGTGGAGATAGGATTCACATTTGGAATGATAATTGGCTTCCTATCAATCCGTCTAGACCACCTATGCCCAGGGATAATAATATAAAGCCTAACTTAAAGGTGAGAGATCTCATAAATCCTAATACTAAAAATTGGGATGAGAACCTTTTGTCTGGCTTATTTAATCCTCAAGATGTCGAACTTATAAGGAAGATAAAGCCCTCTGTTTTTAACATTTCTGATAGTATTAGTTGGAGCTATACTAAGGATGGGGTTTACTCTGTGAAATCTGGCTATCATCTCCTTAAAAGTATAGCAAGGCATACGATTATAGATTCGCAAGCAATAAACCATGCTTCGGATAAGAAAATGTACAAGGACATATGGAAACTAAATGCTCCTGCTAAAGTAAAACACTTCTGGTGGAAGGTAGTTCACAATGCTCTTCCTGTTGCAGATAATCTAAAGAAAAGAAAGTTCAGGATTGGTGGAATTTGTCAAAGATGTGGAGAGAAAGAGGAGACCGTCAATCATATGATGTTTCAATGTAA
Organism: Isatis tinctoria; assembly: GCA_010577795.1. NCBI lineage: Eukaryota > Viridiplantae > Streptophyta > Magnoliopsida > Brassicales > Brassicaceae > Isatis > Isatis tinctoria. Next base: position 22,840,917 of record CM021250.1, read on the forward strand.
GATAAGCAAGGAGATCTGGGAACTAGCACCTGTTTCTTACCCTTCAGGTGACTCAATTTCTCAAGCTCCTATTCGGGATATCTTCAAGAGTATTATGAGCTTAAATAAGAACCGGAACGGAGACATTAGTCTCTTTCCCTTTCTCGGTTGGAGAATTTGGAAAGCCCGAAATGAATTGATGTTTCAGAACAAGAAATGGTCAATTCCAGAGGTGATTAATAAGGCTATATCTGATCTAAATATTTGGAAAGAAGCTCATGATCATGAGGAGAAAGATAATGGAAATGTTAGAAGTTCTATTCGAAATAATAATAGAACTATTGAGACAGTTCAAGAAGCTGTTCAAATGACTACTGATCTTTGTTGCTTTGTTGATGGGTCATGGGTTTCTGATACACAGGTAGCAGGAATAAGATGGATTGTGATGAATAATCAAGTTCAACCCATTGTTTACGGAAAAGCAGCAATAACTCATATATCTTCTCCTCTAGAAGCTGAAGCAGAAGCCTTAAGGAGAGCCACTTTGGAAATGAAAAGGTTGGGATACAATAAAGTGACTTTTTTTGGAGACTGCAAGAGCTTGTATGAAGGCATGAGAGAAGCAATGGCTTTCATGAAACCAAGTTCATCATGGGAACATTCACCAATTTCTTCCTTTATTAAAGATATATTATGTATTTGTTCTGGGGTGTGCTTTAGTTTCTGTTTGGTATCAAGAAGGGAAAATTGTAATGCTGATAACTTATCTAAAAACGCTAGACTTTCAAACTCATCCTATGTAATATCGTGGAATGTTAATTAATGTAAATTATGTTAGCCGGGAAAAAAAAAATTATTTTCAGATTTTGTTGTAGTTGGTAACGTTGGGTTACCCTCGTCTCCGCGCATTTGCTGTGTATTATTACCTATTTCATTTTTCTTGTTTTGTTTACCGCGTGAACTTTGTTATTAAATACTATAAAAAAAACAACTACAAGAAAAGAGAAGAGATGGCCGATATTAAGGTTTCCTTGACGGCAGGCCAAGATGTGACCATGGAAGATGTGGGAGAGAAAACTCGACCACCTGGAGAACCTCGGATGGTACGGCAACATGGGCGCAGAAGGTTACTGGAGTTCTGGGGGAGGTTTGTCGCGGCCGGAGGATGTGTTGGATGATGAGTTTGTGACATCACGGTTGAGTTTGGAGTTTCCCAATGGAGAAGATGGTGAGCCTGAGAACACAATAGGAGCAGATATGCTGGAGGCGATGAACGGACTCTGTAGTAAGTGCATGATTGTCAAGGTGTTAGGAAGAGGTATTGCTTTGCCGGCTCTGAACCGAAGATTGCGGGAGATGTGTAAACCAGTGGGGAAAATGTTTGTGATGGATCTTCCAAGACAATTCTTTATGATCCGTTTTGAACTGGAGGAGGAGTACACAGTGGCTTTGACTGGCGGCCCGTGGAGAATCTTCAGAAATCTCTTGATGGTCCAGGCTTGGTCTCCAAGTTTCGACCCTCTTCGCGATGATATTGATACTACTCCGGTGTGGGTTCGTTTTTCGCACTTAACCGTGAACTTCTACCACCGCTCGATCCTAACGGGCATTGCAAAGGGACTAGGTTGACCGGTGAAAGTGGATCTGGCTACTTCGAACCTAGAGAGAGCACGTTTTGCTCGAGTTTGTGTCGAAGTTAATCTCAAGAGATCATTAAAGGGGACAGTTCTTGTGAATGGTGAAAGATACTGTGTGTCATATGAAGGTCTTACGACCATTTGCTCCTTGTGTGGAGTGTACGGGCATCTAGTGCACACATGTCCAAAGAATGTTGCTGAGAAAACAGGCGTTGCGAATGGGGGAGAGGTTACGAATGCGGTGCATATGAAGGTGAATTCCGGTAATGATGGGTTTATTCCGGTGAGAAATCAGAGACGTCCGGTGAATGAGGGGAAGCGTCCAGTGTTGAAAGAGAATAAGGAAAGAAGCGTATCACGAGAGAAAATTCAGGGATTGAGAAAGGAGAAAGATTTTGCAGATATTCTAGTTGCTAACAGTTTTGGCAGGTTGGGAGAAGATTTGGAATCTGCGGAAATCCCGAATTTAAGGCCTACAAGTGCAGTGAATAAGGAGAATATCCAGGATAAATCGGAACAGAATAGGAGTGTGGTACAAGGAAAGTCGAATGTGTTTGGTACCAACTTTATGACCGAAGATCGACAAAAGGTGGGAAGTACAACTCGAAAATTCGGGACCCTTTTTAGACGCAAACAAGCCCATAATGGCAGGCCTGGACGTGGACTGGTCTTTGGCCCAGGTGGAGTTGAGAATGCAACAGTCTCATTTAGCAAAAGAATGAGAACAGAGAAGGAAACCGTTGAAAGGGCGGAAGCAGAACAAAGGGCAACAGTTAATTCTGAAGGGGGAAATGAAAAAAATACAGAGTCGATTGTGCATCTTCGCAATGAGGAGTTGGATAATCCGATGGATAGTGCTATTAGCGAAGCCGAGCAGGGGGAGGCGGAGCTGCTGTCGAGTGTACCGGAGGATGGAATGGCTCTAGTACTTGCATAACGGGTTGCCCCGGGGATTCCTACGGTACTAATATATGATTTTTAGATGAATTGTCTTTTTTGGAATTGCCGGGGGGCGAATAAACCCAAATTCAGACGCTCTATCCGTTATATCTTGAAGAAATTTGATACCGATTTTCTAGCTTTGTTCGAGATTCATGCGAGTGGGGACAAGGCAATGAGGATTTGTCAGAGTCTTGGTTTTGACAACCACTTTCGTGTTGATGCAGTTGGCCAAAGTGGTGGCATTTGGCTTCTGTGGAGATCCCAAGCGGGAACCTTAACAGTTTTGGACTCATCGGATCAGTTCGTTCGTGCGCGGGTGGTTACTATGTCAGCGGTGATTAATCTGATTGCGGTTTATGCCGCACCTACTGTATCTTGTCGGAGTGGTCTGTGGAGTCAATTGAAGAGAGTGATTGAGAATATAAATGAACCGGTGTTGGTCGGCGGGGATTTCAACACCATTATAAGGTTGGACGAGAGAACAGGTGGAAATGGTCGCCTCTCCCCTGATTCTCTGGCTTTTGGTGAGTGGGTCAATGATCTGGCTCTCGTGGATATGGGATTTAGAGGCAACGTTTTCACATGGAAGAGGGGTAAGGATACGCGGAACTTTGTGGCTAAGCGTTTAGACAGGATTTTCAGTTGCGCGCAGTTACGAGTAAGGTTCCAAGAGGCGACTGTGTCGCATCTCCCGTTTTTAGCATCTGATCATGCTCCACTGTATGTACAACTTGAACCAGAACAGAAAGGTAACCCAAGGAGAAGGCCGTTTCGTTTTGAGGCTGCCTGGCTCAAGCATGATGGCTTTAAGGAGTTGCTTTCGGCATCCTGGAATAGGGAAATGCGAACTCCAGAAGCTCTCACGGTTCTGAAGTATAAACTCAAGAAATGGAACTAGGAAATTTCTGGTGATGTTCGACAAAAAAAGGAGAAGGTGTTGCAGGATATAAAAGAGATTCAAGATAAGTTGGAGCTGAATCAGACTGATGAGCTGTTAACTCGCGAAGAGGAGTTACAAAAGGAGTTTTATATTGTCCTTGAACAGGAAGAAATCATTTGGTACCAGAAATCCCGTGAAAAATTGATTGTGCTAGGGGATAGAAACACTCAGTACTACCACACAAGCACAGTAGTGAGAAGGACGTGTAATAGAATTGAATCTCTGAAAGATGATGAAGGTCGTTGGATTAATCAACCGAAGGATCTGGAAGACTTAGCTATTGCGTATTACAAGAAGCTATATTCGACGGATGATACGGTTTCGAATCCAGAGAAACTCCCTCATGCGGGCTTCGTCGACCTGACAAGAAACAAAATGTTGGAGCTCAATAAACAGTTTACTATGGAGGAGATTGAGAAATCTATCCGATCTATGGGGTTTAAAGCTCCTGGCCCCGATGGTTACCAACCTGTTTCTTACCATGAAGGTTGGGATGTCGTGGGAGAATCTGTTACTCGTTTTGTGTTGGATTTTTTAGCCTCGGGTACGCTTCCTGAAGGCACAACTTCATCTGTAGTGGTCCTGATTGCGAAGGTTCTGAAGCCCGAAAGAATTATGCAATTCCGCCCTATAAGTTTATGCAATGTTCTCTTCAAAACAATAACGAAAGCAATGGTGTTGCGCTTAAAAAAGGTGATGCCGAAACTTATAGGACCTGCACAAGCGAGTTTTATCCCTGGACGACTGAGCACTGATAATATTGTGATTGTCCAAGAGGCTGTGCACTCAATGAGGAGGAAGACAGGACGTAAGGGTTGCATGCTTTTGAAGCTGGATCTCGAGAAAGCTTATGACCATATTAGATGGGATTTTTTGGAGGATACTCTTCGTGCTGCAAATCTTCCGGACACATGGATTATATGGATTATGCAGTGTGTAGTGAACCCGGAAATGAGCATATTGTGGAATGGTGAAAAGACTGATTCGTTTAAACCACAACGAGGACTCCGACAAGGCGATCCTCTGTCGCCATACTTATTTGTTCTCTGCCTTGAAAGATTATGTCACCTGATTGAGCTCTCAGTGGCCAAGAAAGAGTGGAAACCGGTTAAGTTGTCTAGAGGAGGTCCAGCCTTATCGCATATATGCTTCGCAGATGATCTTATCTTTTTCGCCGAAGCTTCGATTGCTCAAATCAAAGTTATTCGCAGAGTTTTGGAGCAGTTTTGTGATGCGTCTGGGCAGAAAGTAAGTTTGGAAAAATCCGTGATCTTCTTCTCTTAGAATGTTCATCGAGATTTTGCAGCCTCTATTAGTAATGAGAGTGGAATTAAGGGCACTAAGGATCTGGGAAAATATTTGGGTATGCCTATCCTTCAGAAAAGAATAAATAGAGACACGTTTGGCGATGTGGTTGAGAAGGTTTCTTCTAAACTCGCTGGTTGGAAGGGTAGGTTCTTAAGCTTGGCCGGACGAATAACCCTCACCAAATCTGTTCTCTCATCGGTACCGATCCATACCATGAGCTCTATTGCGCTCCCTCAATCGACTTTGGATCAACTCGACAAGATCTCGAGATCATTTATATGGGGAAGCAGTGAAGGACGCAGAAAACAACATCTTGTCTCCTGGGATAAGATCTGTAAGCCGAAAAAAGAAGGTGGGCTTGGAATCCGTAAAGTGAAGGAGATGAACATCGCCTTGTTAGCCAAACTGGGATGGCGACCGTTAAATTCACATGATGGTCTATGGGCTCGGGTTTTATGGAGCAAGTTTCGTGTAGGGGAGTTGTTTGATTCATCTTGGTTAGTTAGCCAAAGTTCGTGGTCACCAGTATAGAGAAGCCTGGTGATGGGTCTTCGTGCAGTTGTCATTCCGGGACTTACCTGGGTTATTGGAGATGGTCGTCGAGTTCGATTTTGGAAAGATAAATGGCTGCTAAATGAATCTCTTCTAGACCTGAGCTCTGTGGATATTCCGATTGATATTGTTGATGCCACTGTTCGGGATTTCTGGCAAGCTGGGATAGGGTGGCTAATTCACATAGTTGTGATGTATGTGTCAATGGAGAATCGATTGCGCTTAAGCTCGGTGGTAGTTGACGAGATTACAGGAGTTCGTGATCGGGTTTGGCATGTTGTTGCCCCAGAGCGGGTACGGATTTTCTTGTGGCTTGTGACAAATCGAGCTATAATGACGAACTCGGAACGGAGACGTCGGCACTTAACTGATACGGTATTTGCCAGGTTTGCAAAGGAGGGGAAGAATCGATTCTTCACGTTTTGAGGGACTGTCCTGCTTCGTCAGGAATATGGCGGAGAATTGTTCCCTCGAGTAGGAGACGTAAGTTTTTCGATCAGTCTTTACTTGAGTGGGTCTTTGATAATCTTGCGCATGATGAAGCAGATCATAGAAATTCATGGTCGACTCTATTCGCTGTGACAAGTTGGTGGTGTTGGAAATGGCGTTGTGACTATACTTTTCGCGAGGTAGGCAAATGCCGGGATAGAGTTAAGTTTGTGAAGGACAAAGCCTCTGAAGTAATACAGGCGAATAAGAATTTGTGTGTTCGTGGGCCTGCACGGGAACGAGTTGAGGAGCTTATAAAATGGGTTCGACCTGGAGAGAGTTGGTTTAAACTGAACACATATGGAGCATCGCGAGGAAACCCCGGATTAGCAACTGCGGGTGGTGTGGTTCGGGATGCAGCGGGGAATTGGTGTCACGGATTCTCGCTCAACATTGGTATCTGTTCAGCACCTTTGGCCGAGCTTTGGGGAGTCTATTATGGTTTGTGTATCGCGTGGGATCGTGGGATTCGATGCTTGGAGTTGGAGGTTGATTCGGAAATTGTGGTGGGTTTTCTTCGGACAGGAATTAATGCTTCGCATCCCTTGTCATTCCTAGTGCGCTTTTGCTATGGCTTTCTATCGAGGGACAGGTTAGTCCGTATTAATCATGTGTATAGGGAAGCCAACCGTCTTGCTGATGGGTAGGCGAACTATGCGTTTTCTTTGCCTTTAGGATTGCATTTGTTTGATTTTGTGCCAGATTCGGTTATTTCTTTGTGTAATGAGGATATTGGAGGTCTAGCAATTGCTAGACAAGTTCGATTGTAATTTTTTATTCTATTCTAATAAAACTACGGGGGCAATAACCCGACTATTTACCCAAAAAATAACTTTGTTATTAAATTGTTTGTTCTCCTTGGGTACTCTTAGTCGGTTCTTTATATTTGTTATGTATATTCATCCTTGTGTTCGAATCCGTAATATCCTTGCCTTCGAAGTATTTAACATAATTTGGCTGGGTGGCTTTCTTTATATTTTTTAAAAGAACTAACTGTTACTGTATATATCCTTAATGTGGAAATATTTCCTTATTTTTTAAAAATAACTGAAGTTGCCGCGGATGATATTTTCTTGTCCTCTCTCGTTGTCTTGTGGGTTTTTGTACTTCTATTCTAGTACAGGTTGATGTGTTTGCCTCGTCTATGAATTTGGCTTCCGTTCGTATATATGCAACACCCGCCTTGCCTATTTTTATCATCTGTTGGATTCCCTTTGATGTCAGGTGATTGTTCAATATAGTTTTACCTGAATGTCTAGGAAGATCCACAATGCCCCTGCTGTTTGATAGGGCTAACAATACCATCTTCTCTTCAATATTCTTGAAGTTACACAATCTGAGAGTTACGACTCATGGTTTCATATGTGTTGTGAGTTACAAAAATGAGGAAGCATACAAAAGCCATATCATCACAGTATCTATAAAAGTAAATAACAGGAAGGGGATGGTCGCAGTTGCTGGAAGTGCAGCTTCAGTGATCTTGCCAAAACATAAAGCACGTAATCTATAAAAGGAAAGACAGTAAATACAATAGACCTCCTACTTATCGTAGTCACACAAAAATCAGAAGTAGCCTTGCTTAAGTCATGCAGCTATATTGCCATAGCTGATAACGATATATTGAATTATGAAGTGACGGGGAGGGGGTGGGGGGGTGTTATCATCTTGGTTATATTCCAATGGTCTCGTGTTATTTAGGTAAAAGGCTATGAAGAGTGTATTTTAGAAGAATCCGAGTTGGAAATGTTAACTCACCAGAATCCTCTTGAAAAGATGTGCCAGCATGAAACACCTTCTGTACCTGTGAGCAAAGAAGCAGACTGAGCACAAATGAACAAAGGTATAACATAATACATTCACACCTTAGCTTTTCTAATATCTTTGTTGACCAAAAAAAAAAAATGCTTTTCTAATGTCTTCTATTCCCCGAGATAGTCATATATAATTTTGGCATATGTATCAAACATTAATCTGAGATGGGAAAAACAATCTAAAGATGTAAAAAAATATAATTAAAGAAACTTCATAAGACTTTTAAGTTTTCAACAGGAAAAAATGAGGAGTCAATTCCTTTTTCTCTTTAAAATACCCATTAACTGTGAAATCACGCTGTAGTCAATTATTGTAACGGATAGAGTCTTCGTCATAGGAGGCATTCGATTTTCCAGAACCAATTCTCATGTTTCTTGAAAAAAATTTGAGCAGAGGTGCTAAAACTCAACACCTAGTCAAATATAAAGGAATTTAAAGAGAGAGCCCAAATAAATAAAAAGTAAGAAAGAATTTCATTTCTACTGCATTTTCTATGCTTATATCTATATACTAAAAAGAGAACAAACCTCTATGATTCCATTCCCAATGTACATACAGGAAGTCTTAAGTATCTAACCGCATTGTTAACAGTAAGAGATCAGACAAATGATGCTCTCAAGAGATGAGGCAAATTGGAAAAGAAAAATTAAGACCAACCTCTTTAAGCTCTGCAAAAGTGAGATTATCAAAGTTTTTTTATGTCTGCTTCAAAATAAGATCGTATAATACACATTATGGGGAAAAAGACAAATATCAAGACAAGAAAGAAAAAAATATATACCTGAAAATAAGAATATAGCAGAGGAAGGACCAATTACCTTTTCTTTGAGGCTGAGAAGTGTAATCCCCATGAACTCTCCATCCTTTCTGATGTCTTCGGAACGCAAAAAATGAAGAAGACGTCCAACGAAGGGGCAAGTCGCCAAACGTCACATAGTTTGACTGCGTTGGAGTTGCGACGTAATCGACGGAGAACATTTTGCATAAGAGAGAGTTTGTGAGGACAACTGCATAAGAGGAAGATGGGCTGAGGGTTTCGGTGAAAGTAAGGGATTGTGAAATGGTCTGTATATATAGGGTGTGGAAAAGAAACAGCGTGAGTAAAGAAAAGCGTGGACACATAATGAGGTTTAAAGAAAGTCTACGATATTATTGAAGTAGAAGCTTAAGAGAAACCGGCGGTTACGAAGCCGAACCGGCGATCTATATGATAGTGGTGGAGATGAGGCGGCTAAGTTACATGGAAGGGGAGACGATGAGTTTGAAAATATGGGTATTTCCATATTGTGGGTTTGAAGTTTAATATGATCTGACATGGCAAATTATTTTTGAATTTGGGTTAGGTTCTATTTTGTTCCTTTTGTGGGTTGCTGCGTGTTTGACCTACGAAGCAAAGAGAGTTTTGCTATGTTTTGTTTTATCCGTTTTTGAGGATAAAAAAGGACATGTGGCACTCTAGGAGAAAAGAAAGCTCTCTCATTATATAATAGATTAGACCCCTGAATATAAGATAAATAAAATGAGATAAAATATCTCTATATCTAAGACGTTTTGTGGTACAATATGGCCGGTAGTATAAATGTCATCTAATTATATCATACTTTTTCATCCTCTCAATTGTTTTTTTAATGTGATATTGATTAAGAACAAAAGAAAAGTTCTTTTAAAAAGTTTTGTTTTTTTCTCTATATCTGCATCGTGCCTCTCAAAAAAAGAACTCTTTAAAAAAAATTCTAGAAAAATAAAATTATTTCAGAATATATTGTTATTTTGTTCTTTTTGGAGACTTTTGATCTCAGTTTATTGGTGCAGGATACGTTAACCATTAACTATTTCAAGATTCATACAGAAAATTGTACATTATCCCTTAGGATTCAAGTATTTATTCTATTAATTCAGAATGACTATATTGAACTAACATTTCCTTAACGTGTTATTTACAATATTTGGCATTACAATTTAATCAAAGTTTAAAGATTCATTAAAGATAATAGTGTCAAATCAATTTTTTTTTGGTTAAATGTGAAATTAATTAATCAACCAAAAAAGAAAACATCAACTCTGCCAAGAGAGCGAAGCAGCGATATTTGTGTTATTACAAGTGGAAAGAAATAAGTCTAAACATAAAACCAAAGATCACTTCAGGACGTGTGGAGGATTGATAGTGAGTTCCAACGGGTGAGGAGGTCCGAGTCTTTTTCTGCAGATACAAGACGCATCTGCATTTCTTTGTGGATAGTCGTTGCAGTGAACAAGGGCGTGTGATGTGGCTTGTTGTGTAATCGGCCATTACGTTCTCTCCAAATCCAATAGACAGTAGACTGGAAAACCATCTTGATCAAAGTATTGTCCTGGTTTGTTAGTCTATTTTGTAGTAAAGAGTTTACCGTTGCGCTCCAGTCCGGGTTGGTTCTTGTTCGGAGAATATTTGTGATCAAGGTGGTCCAGACCGTGAAAGAGTAAGGGCAGGCCAGGAAAAGATGATCCCTCGTCTTGTGCTGTTCTCCACACAAGGGGCAGGGCTGTGAGACTTCCCATGCGCGTGCTCTACTGCCCGTTGGTAGCCTATCACGGAACGCCAACCAAAGAATGAAAGCTTGACGAGGCAGAGCTTTCGGAAACCAGACAAGCTTTGTCCAATCTGCAAATGGGTGGCGAGTACGAATGAGATTCCAGGTACGTTTGGAGGAGAATTTTCTTTCATAACAATCTTCTGCTTGCTTCCATAGTGGTATATCTTTACCCGTTGTCTCCGGTGGATCTTTGCTTTAGATTTTCTGGATTACACGTCGAGCATGTTGCCCTCTAACCCTTCTGAGTTTCCACCCATTTTCGTCTGCAGCATCAGCAACTTTGGCATTACGCTTAACACCCAAAACTCGAGTGCCACTTTCGCCCAGATATGAATGTAGAGGACCTATCTCCAACAAATGATCAAACCAAAAATGAGTGTTTAAACCATTGCGGATTTTATGTCTAATAAAAGAAGCGGCCAGTGGTCTTAGTTGTAGAATCTTCTTCCACATCCAAGATCCCTTTGTTGTTTTAATAGAAATGTCCCAAAAAGATGATTTTCGCATAAGGTAGTGCTTCATCCAATCAACCCAGAGCGAACCCTCATTCTCAAACAAACGCCAGATAAGTTTTAGAGTGAAGAGCTTAGTGCAGTCTTGCATTTTCCTTATGCCTAGTCCTCCTTCTCTTTTGGGTATCATGAGATCAGACCACGCCACCTTTGCCTTAGAAGTAATATTGGGATTCCCAGACCACAAAAATTCAGAACACATCTGTTCTATTATATTAAAGCATCGCATTGGCAGACAGAAAGCAGAGGACCAAAAGTTTGTAATGCTGGCGATTACCGATTGAATGAGTTGTAAACGACCCGCATATGATAGAGTTTTGTTTGTCCAAGAAAGAAACCGGCTTCTGATGCGGTCAATCAGTGGCTCGTAATCTGCTCGTGTCATTCTCTTTGTCGTAAGAGGTAGTCCAAGATAGTGGATAGGTAGTTGTGGTATTGGTAGTTCAAGCTCCACCGTTGTTTCTTGGAGACTATGGTGAGTAAGGCCAGCCATATATAATGCCGATTTAGACAAGTTAATAGACAAACCCGATGCTTTTTAAAATTCCTGCAAGATATGAACAATTCCCAGAAGTGAATCAGCAGTACCATCAGTGAAAACCATTAAGTCGTCAGCAAAACTCAAGTGAGTGAGGCTTAGAGCTGTGCAGTTATGATGGTAGGCAAACCGGCTATCCACCGCACCCTTGTTGAGACGATGAGAGAGGACAGTAATGGCTAGAACAAATAGAAGGGGAGAGAGAGAGCATCCCTGCCGAAGACCCCGTGAACTCATGAAAAAGCCGTGTAGTTCGCCGTTGATTGAGACAGAAAATGCTGCAGTAGTAATACAACCTCTGAGCCAAGTTATGAAGATCTCGGGGAAGTCCATAGCAATCAACATATCTTGAATGAAGTCCCATTGAATGGTATCAAAAGCTTTTGTTATATCGAGTTTGAAAGCACATCTGGAAGTGATTGAATCCTTATGATAATCCTTTACCAGTTCCATGGCTAGGAGGACATTCTCAAGTAAAAATCGACCTGAAACAAAAGCACTTTGGTTTGGTAAGATCGCCTTTGGCAGAATCTGTTTCAGATGCTTTGCCAACATCTTTGAAATTATTTTGTATATTGTGTTGCAGCATGAGATTGGCCGGAAGTCTCTCATTTCATCCGCTTCAGTCTTTTTCGGAATCAGAGCTAAGACAGTGGCGTTTACCTCCTTTGGCATGAAACCAGATTGAAAAAAAGACTGAATAGCAATCACCATGTCTGTTCCAATAACTGGCCTAGCTGCGATAAAAAAATATTTGGTGTATCCATCTGGACCAGGTTTTTTATTCAAGGGGAGGGAGGCGAGTGTAGCAATAATCTCCTCTTTTGTGATTTCCTTAGTTAACATACCTGAATCTTCATCACTGCAGCGATATGAAATCAAATTCTCTAAATCTCTGGCTGTGCATGTTTCCTCTGTTGTTTGGGCTGTGTCGTTTAGAAACTTGTTGAAATAATCTACTGCTGTAGCAGATTTATCCTCCGGGTTAGTAAGGAGCTCCCCTTCATTGTTTTTCAATTGCCGAATGGAGTTATTAGAGCATCTCACTTGCACCGCTCTGTGAAAAACCTATGAGTTATGGTCTCCATGTTTTAGCCATGTGATATGTGATTTCTGTTGAAAGAATTTTTCCTCCACCGCCGCATAACGGTTCCATTCCTCTGATGCCTCTGTTTCTGCCAGAAATGTTCTTTGACAAGGGTTTCGTAGAGCATCCTCTTGCCTAGCACAAAGAACTTGGAAAGCAATCCTCGTACGCTTAGTGATATCCCCATATTTTTCTTTATTTAAAGCCCGGAGAAGAGGTTTAAGGGTTTTAATTTTTTTATGGAACCGGAAGAGGGCCGTTCTCGAGTGATAAAGCGGCTCTGTTTGCGACCAATAATCTGAGACTATATGAAGAAAATCTGGGTGGTGTGCCAGAAAATTGAAGAACTGAAAGTGATGCCTCTTTTCAATACGTACTTCAGTTGAGAGTCTAACATGGCAACGAATGTGGTCTGATATGCCATTTGTTTCAAAGTCTGCAGCAGATTGGGGAAAGGTATTACACCATTGCTCGTTGATCAGTGCCCTATCTAGCTTTTTCCCAATAAGATTGTCTTCCTGATGATTCCACCACGTTAGGAGGGGACCAGACGATGCCAAATCTGTTAAATTGCAGTCCATAACAAGATCTTGAAAGTCAATCATACATGTCTGATCCCCTAACCGATCATTATCTCTTGATATTTCTTCCGAACTTAAGACAACATTGAAATACCCTAGAATGGTCCACGGTGTAGTAGTTGTATCAAACATGTTTCAGTGAGACCGAATTTCGTTCCAGAGGGTTTTCCGATCGCTTCTAAAATTTGATGCGTAGACACAAGAACAGAGAATATCTTGACCAGTGGAAGTGGATACTCCAATAGTTATTATCTGAGCACTCTTATAAAGGGTGATGACACTTACATCATGAGACCAAACAACCCATATTCTTCCTAGATGATGATATTCATAGTTGTTGACAGATCTCCATCCAGGAAAGATACGAGCAATAATATCTGAACTGTTATCTTCATGAACGCGAGTTTCCAGTAGACATTCGAAAGAAGGCTTTGTATTATTTATCCAGGACCGAACTTGATCTTGTTTGCGCATTTGATTGAAACCACGGGTATTCCACGCAAAGAACGAGGTCATGATCAATAGTACCTCCGTGAGGAGGACTTCTTTGGGAGGTTGTTGTTTCGGAAAGAATTCTGTTCTTGTTTGGTCGCTGTCTGTTTCTTTTTGTTTTTATTTCTCTTTGACTGACCGTTCTCAACCTTGTGGCGAATTTGTTTTGCAGGCTCCTCCTCCGAGGAAGAAGGTGAGTCATCATCAGGAGATTCCGTTTTCAAAACCGATTCTGTGATTTCACCATCCTCCGGTTCATCCTCAGGGATGTCGCTGAGAATATTGAAACGGGATGGGGAGGATGTACCTTGTATCTGATCTTCTTCCATTTCCATTACCGTCTTCTTCTCCACAGTGGCTTTAGTAGGTGAGTTTTTGTTCTGCTTAATCACCATCTGCCATTGTTCGGAAGATTTACCTGTGGATGCATCAGACATGAAATCCTCTGCCGCAGTTTCTTTATTTTTTTATTCTGCTGGTCCTCGACGTTGACACTGGCTTTTGGTTGGAATTTAATACCTGCGACATCTCCATTTATAACAGTAGCTGCACCGGCTTGCATCTGGGTGCAATCCTTCTCTTTGTGCCCCCAAACCTTGCAAATCTGACATCTTGGTGGAAGCCAGGGTAGCTGACGTTGATCAGAACATTGTCGTGGCCATTCAGCATTATTTTTTTGGGTAGTGTTTCCTCCAAGTTAACAACCACTAAGACTCTAGCTACATCAAGGCGGATGCAACGCTCAATGTTAGGGTGTAACTTCTTTTCTGAACCAATAATATCTCCTAGGAAGAACAGTCCTTTCTCCGAGAACAGATAATCTGGAACATTAATAAAATCCACCCATATGGGCATAGAGGTTAGATCTGGCTTTAAGTGAGCCGTTGCAGGGCTCCATTCTTGAATCACGAGAGGAACATCTCCTATGTGCCAAAAGTGTCGTTTAAGAACTCTCAGACGCATGGATGCATCCTCGATTCTGAAAGGAACCGACTTAGCGTTCAGGAATTGAACATCAATTTTGGTTGATTTGTCTGAAGACCAAAGTCGATTCACCGTAGCGTGCACTTTTCCGATATGAGGCGCTTCTCCGATGAAGTGGCCAACAACATAGTTGCTCCATAGCGGCTGGGAATATTGCAGAAGATCTGCTGGAAGAGTAGTGGAAGCTACTCCATCTGTCACACTTACTTCCGCCACAAGGGACGATGCTGAGCTGTTCTTATCAGTTGAAGAAGTTGTCCAAGGGACTTTTGGTAATGATTGAGATGAATCGTCATTGAGGGGCGATGAGGGAGATCCGTCCGACGAATCCGGGGGAGGTCCCATGGCCGTAGCCGACGAGATCTGGGCTGGCGTGATGCAAAACTCCAGAGAATTTTCGATCTACTTTTTCTCTCTCTACTTTTTCTCTCTCTTAAATTGTCAATAGTTCCAAATCAATTTCTAACTAAGTAATTTATAAATATCTTTCAATATCTTTTTTTAAAGATAAATGTATTTTTCCTTTTTTTGTTATAATAGAATCTTATAGAAATATTTTTTAAGCTCTTTCAATTTTTTAAATTTATTAATAATTTCATAAGTACTATTTATTTTAACTAAATTTTTTAATTTGTGAAACAAAATAAAAGAAATCCCATGATATTATATATATATATATATTCCATAATAATGAATATATTTAATTGATATAACACATTAAATAATTTTTTAATTATAAAAATTAGGTGTACAACATAAATTAAAAAATATTAAATACATCACCGGTTCCACTTTCCTAATTAACTTAAAAGTAAATAATAAACTATATGTAATAAATTATCAAATAAAATAATAAATATAATTGAATAATTTAGTACAACTATTAAATTTATAAATCATAAATCAAATTATTGTAAACATACACATAAAGCAATATGAATTAATATATTTTTGAGCATAATTTAAACATACACATAAAGCAACATGAATAAATATATTTTTGAGCATAATTTAACTAATAAAAAACGTGAAAAGAATGAAATTCAAACTTAATATTAAAAAAATTAAGTTATAAAATGTAAAATATTAAAAATTAAGTTGATATATTTTTAACATGATTAAAGACTAATATATTTTTGAGCATAATTTAAACATACACATAAAGCAACATGAAATAATATATTTTTTAGCATAATTTAAACATACACATAAAGCAAAATGAACTAATAGGATTCCGATTACGATTACTCTCTCTCTCTCTAAAACCTCTCATAGGATTCCGATTTTTCCCACTTCGTGGTGATGGGGACGTCTCCGGCGTCTTCTCCGACGTCTCCGACAAGTCGTCTTCCAGTCTCGACCGATCTGATTCACCCATGGACGAAGCACCCTGAAGACCAAGAAGATGCAGATCAACCGGTTTTCCAAGTCCTGAATGGTGTTGCCACAATCTCAGTTCCGGATGAAATTCTTCACGATGCCGATCTGCTTTGGAATAGGTTTGTGGTGGGTTATTTTATAGGGGAAGCTCCTCATGTGGGATCTATTCATGCTACAATCAATAGGATTTGGAATGGGTCAGGCATCAAGGAAAAGTTTGATGTCCAGTTCATTGAAAAAAATACGGTCTTAATCAGAATTGAAAGTGAGGCAACAAGAGCTAGAGTCCTCAGGCGTAAATTTTGGCATGTCTCGGATGTCCGGTTAGTGATTTCTGAATGGTCACCGATCTCTGCTCTGTCGCCTCCAGATTTGTCAAACATGCCTCTCTGGGTAGATCTTCATAATGTCCCAAGCCATCTTTTTTCGATCAAAGGACTCAGGTTCCTAGCTAGAACAACAGGAAAGTTTGTGAAGCTTCATCCCAAAACAGAACGATGTGTTCGTTAAGATGTGGCTCGGATGTTGGTGGAAGTCAACTTGGAAAAGCCTCTCACAGATACGATATGCTTCAACGACATAGATGGTTCGAAGATCTCTATTGCAGTCTCCTACCCTTGGATTCCTCTTAAGTGTTCGGTCTGTTATCGTTGGGGTCATGCAGGTAAGGACTGTAAGCAGGAGAATGTTAGCATCCTTCAACGAGGAAAGGAACTAGAGGGTAATACAGCTACGAAATCTTCGATACCGGCAACTGAAGCAGTTAAAAAACTAATCAAGGATCTAGAGTTGCTTCATTCTACATCAACGCCTCCCTCTGCAGCCTCTGGGTCTTGTGCTATACAGGATGATAATATCTTGCAACTTCCTTCGGTGGAAGCAACGGCCTTGGAGGAACAAGACTGGATTTCAGTCGGGAAAAAGGGAGCGAATGGAAAAGGCCTGGCTTCGCATGTTACAACGTCCTCTACTACAGGACATTCGTCGCCATCGAGATTTCAGATTCTAGGAACAACTGAGGAGGATCAAATTACTATGGAATCAGAAGTTAAAGAAAGTGCTTTAGATATGGAAGAAGGTGAGATACCGGATGTACCACATCCTGAGGAAACATTAGCAGTTGTTGAGGAAGAAGTTCAAGGAAATGCACAGGTCCTGTATTCTGAAACCGAGGACATAAAGGATGCCAGATTGAAACATAACACACCTAAGAAGAAGGCTGCATCAATTCGTGAACTCAAGCTCCAGCATATGAACCAAACCAAAAAAATCTTCCTTTAGGAAGATATGACGTCCGTCTTCGCTTGGAACATGCTTGGGTTCAACATGCCAAGCAAACACGGGGTCGTTCGTAGTTGGATTCAGAAAGAAAAATTCAACTTTGGTTGCTTGCTTGAAACAAGGGTTCAAGAGCATAACTGTTCTTCCATTCTTTCATCGGTTTTTCCGGGATGGGGAGCAATTACAAATTACGAATATAATAGACTCGGGCGTATTTGGTTTTGCTGGTCTGACTCAGTCACTGTTACTTTGCTTCACAAGATGGGGCAGGTAATCACTTGTGCAGTCCAGAACCCGGTCTCAGGAGAGCAAATGATCTGCTCAGCGGTTTATGCATCCAACTCGGCTGAAGAACGCAAAGAACTGTGGGCAGAGCTTCGTGCAACTCATGCTGAATATGATTATCTCCAGCTACCTTGGATTCTTCTAGGGGATTTTAACTCTACTCTGTCTTCTAGTGAACACTCCAGAGCTAAAGACTATCTATCAGATCAGAATAGCATGGCTCATTTCCAATACGTTGTTGCTACCTATAATCTTGCTGATCTCGTACATCAAGGTGCAGTCTTCACCTGGTGGAACAAACAAGAAGAGGATCCTATAGGGAAAAAACTTGACAGGACATTAATCAACAACAACTGGTTACGTTATTTCCCAAACTCTTCGGCTTTCTTCGTGGCAGGAGGTATCTCCGATCATGCCCGTTGCTCAGTAAAAATAACTTCTGCTACCTCGTCTACTCGTAAGCCATTCAGGTTCTTCAATTTTTTGACGGAAAATGAGTTCTTCTTACCTACAGTAGCAAGGGTTTGGGAATCTTCTCCTCATTTAATTCATACACGAGCGGCGCTGCAAATGTTTCATGCAAAATTGAAGACACTAAAGAATGATCTCTGAGCTCTAAACTGTAATCAGTATGGGAATCTACCTGCTCGAACAAAGGAGGCATTTGACGTTCTCCGTGACAAACAAAACGAGGCCCTTCTTCAGCCAAGTTTAAATACATTTCGTGAAGCAGCAGTCGCTTTAAGGAAGTGGACGGTTTTATCAGGAGCGGAAGAAAATTTCTATAGGCAAAAATCATGTATCAGAAAGCTTAAGGCTGGAGACCAAAACACGTCCTTCTTGCATCAGGCGGTGAGGCAAAGGAACTCAAGAAATACAATTCGATCGCTTGTATCAGAATCAGGAGACATCCTTACAGACCCTAAGGACATTAAAAGAGAGGCTGCATTGCATTATCAGAGGTTTCTACAAGCTTACCAAGAGACTGATGAGGCGGTTTCAAATGAGGGTTTTGTTGACCAGCTTCAAGAGGACATTTCCTTTCGCTGCTCAGCTCAGACGGCACGGGACTTAATAGCTCCAGTCACAGCCACAACAATCATAGAGGCTCTGCTATCGCTACCAAATGATAAGGTCTCGGGACCTGATGGATTTACTAAGGAGTTCTATGTCGCCGCCTGGCCTATAATCGGAAATGACTTCATCACTTCGGTACAGTCTTTTTTCTTGTTTGGTCTTCTTCCAACTGGAGTGAATTCCACAATACTCGTTCTTATCCCAAAGACTAACTCAGCTCAAACCTTGAAAGACTATAGACCGATTGCCTGCTGCAACTTAATCTACAAGGTAATTTCAAAAGTCCTAGCGAAGCGCCTAAGCAAAATCTTGCCTGATGCGATTGAAGCAAATCAAAGCGCTTTCATAAAGGGTCGTCTACTTCTTGAGAATGTTCTACTCGCCTATGAGCTAGTCAATGGTTACCACAAGCCCTCAATCTCTACTAGAAGCACAATCAAACTAGATATATCGAAGGCTTTCGACACTGTTAAGTGGTCTTTTATAGTATCGGTTCTCAAAATCATGGGATTGCCATATCAATTCATACACTGGATAAGAACGTGCATCTCAACGGCCTCTTTCACGGTTGCAGTTAATGGAGAACTTGAAGGATTCTTTACAAGCGCAAGAGGTATCAGACAAGGCTGCTCTTTATCGCCTTACCTTTATGTTATTCTAAACAATGTTCTCTCCTTAATGCTCAACAAGGCAGCGCTCTGTGGAGGATTTGGGTTTCATCCTAAATGTAGAGCTATTGAACTAACACATCTTTGCTTTGCTGACGATATTCTGGTTTTCACAAATGGTACACAACAATCGCTTGATGGTGTGATGAAGGTTATGTCAAAGTTTGCAGAAATATCAGGGCTCTCCATTAATGTGGCAAAATCTTCAATATTTGCAGCCGGGATTGGTGCTCCGGCTCTAAAGGCTTTTGCAGATCAAAAGGGGATTGGTATAGGAACTCTACCAATCAGGTATTTGGGCCTTCCGTTAACTACACAGATGCTTACTCGCAAGGACTATGAACCTCTCATCGAGAAAATCAAAAACAGAATGCTTGCTTGGTCGAATAAAAGAATCTCGTACGCGGGTCGTCTACAACTGATCAGGTCAGTCATCGTTAGCACTGTCAATTTCTGGAGTTCAGCGTACATACTACCGGTGGGTTGTCTGGACAAAATAGAATCATTGTGCAGTGCTTTTTTATGATCTGGTTCTCCCATACAGAGCAACAGAGCAAAGGTTTCCTGGGCAGATTTGTGTGTTCCTAAAGCGGAGGGAGGTCTGGGTATACGACGTCTAAGAGACTCCTCCAAGGTTTTTGCACTGAGTCTTATTTGGCAACTTTTTACTCTCTCTGGCTCACTTTGGGTGGCTTGGACTCGTACCTATCTGCTAGGTGAATGTTCGTTCTGGGAGGTTAAAGCAACACAGGCTGGATCATGGATGTGGCGCAAATTGCTAAAGCTCAGGCACCTCGCTTACACATTTATCACGAAAGAAATCAAAGGGGGTCAAGACACATTTTTTTGGCATGATAACTGGCTGCGTTTGGGGAAACTAATAGAAGTAACTGGGAATCAAGGACCCGGGACAATGGGCATACCTATGAATGCCAAAGTGTATGATGCGACTCGGAATGGAACTTGGTTTTTTGGTCTGCGGCATAGGAGAAGGCATCCAGAACTTATTGATAACATCTTACGTGAGTCTAGCCCTATTGAAGACGGGAAGGACATTACACTTTGGAGACATTCTACAGACAAGTACACAGATTCTTTTTCAGCCTCTGCAACTTGGGATCAACTACGAAATCGGAAGAGTGAGGTAACATGGGCTAATATTACATGGTTCTCCCAAGGCGTTCCTCGGTTCTCTTTTCTAACTTGGCTTGCTCAACTCAATCGTCTTTCAACGGGGGATCATATGAGAACATGAGGAGTGGAGCAATGCTGTCTTTTCTGTGGTGAAAGGAATGAGACAAGAGATCATTTATTTTTTGCCTGTCCGTACACATTTACACTTTGGAAATCTTTGGCAGATAAGTTGTTGGGAGCAGCCGCAGATCCAGACTGGAAAGAGACAATACATAGGATATGCACAACAACCTTTCCAGTCATGGATGGTATCCTTATGCATCTTGTTTTTCAGACTTCAATCTACTACATTTGGTGTGAAAGAAACTCTAGAAGAAACAAAGGTCGGTGGATACCATGCCCTGATCTAACACGGAAAATCGACAGAAGCATGAGGAATCGTATCTTATCCCTCAAATATAGAGCTCCCCACAAGTTTGAAGGTTTAATGCGTCTTTGGCTCTACATGCTAGATGATTAACTAAGATCACTATGAATAAGGATACAGCTTATAATCTCATCTACACCAGCTATTACGATTACTAAAAAGTACAGTTCTTATCTTTCTTGTAAACATTCTATAAATTCTCAATAAATTTCATATTTCATCAAAAAAAAATGAACTAATATATTTTTGAGCATAATTTAACTACTAAAAACGTGAATAGCATAAAATTCAAACTTAATATTAAAAAAATAAGTTATAAAATGTAAAATATTAAAAATTAAGTTGATATATTTTAACATGATTAAAGTGGGACTGATGTTTTATAATTTGCAATTTTTCATGGGTTTTTCTGTTAAAACATGCAAGAAAATATAAATCACTATTTGACAGATTAGTCCATTTTGATGATAACTTTTTTTTTAAAGAATTCGGCCACTAAAAATGGGTTAAGCAGATGGGTTAACCCATATTACAACTATAAAAACATTAAAAATGAACTTGACTAATCAAATGAACAATTACTTATTTTTATTATCATTTATCATAATTATATTTATATATAATATACATTTGATTTTGAAATCACTGAAAACAAATATAAATTATTCAATATATAACATATATTATTCTATAAAATATACTAAATTAAATTAAATTGATATCATACCATTTTAATAAAAAAATATTTTTGAAATTAAATTATCCCCAAATTATTTCAAATATATAATCCTGTGTATAGCATTGGTCCGGACCTATTATACTTTAAAATCAACAATTATTCCAACCATTCTGGATATTATTACTTGATGTAGAAATCATCCGTTTAACTCATGTAAGATTATATTCAAAACAATTTTAATATTTTGAAATTGTAAAATTGATGAGGAAAAGAGTACAAAAAAATTACTCATTCTTTCAGTCTCTTCTCTCTTTTCCTCACACAACTAGCTATTTTCTTCAGTTAGTGGCACCTTTTTTTGGCCAAAAACCGCCAATTAAAATCACGTGTCCACACATACAAATACAATAGATTCACTGGTTGACAAAAAATAAAAAAAATACAATAGATTCAGTGAAAAGTCAAGGACAACGTTACTTAAAGTCTTAAACCAGTCGTCAAATGACATCATAATGCACGTCGTAGAACCTCCACTGAATTTACAAAATTACCCCTTCTCGTTCTTAACTTGACCTTGTAGCCACTCATCATTACGGAGGAAACTTCCCGGCCACCCTCGCGCAACCGCCACGGTCTTTAAATAATTCCCTAGTTATTCAAACCCGTGTTATAACCGACGAACAATCAAGAATCTCCCCACTTACACGCATTCACATATATCTTATATATAACCTAACCATATTTGGAGGACTTTGCATCAAGAATCCATTTCAGATCTTCAAGATTTAATTTCCATTCCACAAATGACTCTTGCAAATATCCAGAAATCTCCCTTGGCTAAACTCTACAAGAAATTATCCTCAAGAAAAACAGAATCTTCCGTGGAAGAAGACGAAGCGAGAAGCAGCACTAGCAGCAATAGAAGCAGCTCGTTAAACGTCAACGAGCTAAGAACCGTGTTTGACTATATAGATGCAAACTCGGACGGTAAAATCTCCGGGACCGAGCTGCAGAGCTGCGTTAGCCTCTTGGGCAGCGCGTTGTCGTCAAGCGAGGCGGAGGAGCTCGTAAAGATTTCAGACGTTGACGGTGACGGGTTTATTGACTTTGGGGAGTTTTTGAAGCTGATGGAGGGAGAAGACGGTAGTGATGAGGAGAGGAAGAAGGAGCTTAAAGAGGCGTTTCGGATGTATGTTACGGAGGGGGAAGAGTTTATAACGGCGGCGAGTTTACGAAGGACGCTGAGCCGACTTGGCGAGTCGTGTACTGTTGATGCATGTAAGGTGATGATCCGGGGATTTGATCAGAATGGTGATGGAGTTCTCAGCTTCGACGAGTTTGTTCTAATGATGCGATGAGATAAAGATGGGATTCTTCCCTTATATTATTTGCTTACTAATTTTTTTTTATAAACATTTGCTTACTTGAAATTCTATTAATTCTTTCATTTGTGCGAGGAAGTGTGCTGTGCAGACGGAATGTAACCAAAAAATTTATGTACACATATAAATATATTATTTTGTTCCTTTGGTTTTATCTAAACCATTTGTATTCGACATAATTTATAAAACTTGTTTGATAATAAAATTTAGTTATTTAACTCTTGATATGCAGATCTGACATTTCTGAAGCAACTTTGATGTGTAATCTAATTAAGCCATTGATTAGGCCAAAATGGACTATGGAAGAATTATGGACGCCTTTCCCCATGCTTACACAGAGCCGTTTTTGTGCTTTTTGTCATCTGAGATTAATATTAATAACAACCGAAACCTGAGTACATAAGATATTTACAGAGGGAAAGAGATTAAGAGGCTGTGTAAACAAACCCACTGCCAATACCAAAAAATAAAGTTTAAAGTTTGGAAAGGAGAAAAGGCTAATGACCAAACCTTTGTTCTTCTTCAAGTATGGAACCAACTCGGATGGCCTATAGCCACATAACACTTTTAGCAGTGCAGGTCCTTACTTTTATGATGCCTAAAGCTGACAAAAAATACCCTTTAATATAACTAAAAAAAATACTATATTTTTAAATATGTAATCTTTTTTTTTTTTTGACAACAATATCAGAACACCAAATTTACAAATCCATCGAGAGCCACGGCGGAGGAAGTGAATCGATATACACCAATTCTGAAAGATTGCTCCTTGCTGTCCTCGCTAATCTGTCCGCTTGCTCATTGTCTTTCCTGGGGATAAGATTGATCCTGAAATTAGAGAGACGCGCTTTCCAATAAAGGAATCCCTCAATGTGTGCTAAGAAGGCTGGCCAGTCATCTGGCGAAGAGAGAATTTTAATCAGATCCGCACAATCTGACAGGAAAACAGGAGTGGGACTTTCCAGATGGGACATGCACTCCATTGCCCAGATCAATGCCTCAAATTCCGCATGTAGCGGAGATAGACTGCACCGTATATTCCGTATTCCCAGCATAGAAACCCGCTGACCGAGTCGCTTGCACACCCATCCTTGCCCGGAGAACTTGTCCGTATCTTTCCATGCTCCATCCACGTAACACACCGTTTCCCCTTCCGATGGCATAGGTGGTCGATCCGCAAAGGACACTATAGAGTTCTGTCCTTCTGAAGACTTACTTTGTGTCTGAGCCTCCGTCCGAAGTCGTCCTTCCCGTTCTGCCATCGCGAGAATGTCAGGGGGACTTCGCTCCTTACCCGTAAATAGATATTCATTCCTATTCTTCCAAATATACCAAATGATCCACGGATAATAAGTCTCCCCAGCTGTTGGGTCAATCCGTGAGAATAGAAAATCCATATTCGTAAACACTGAATCTACCGGAAAGTGTGTACCATTTGTAGGCACTTTTGACAAAGCCCATGTTTGCACCGCTGGTGGGCATCCAAACAAAACATGATTAGTAGATTCCTCATCTGTCCCGCATCGCATACATCGCATATCACACATTATGCCACGCGATCCTAGGTTCTTCATAACTGAAATACACCCAGTTAAGACCTGCCAGAGAAAGTGTCGTAGTTTAGGAGGGCAAGGGGCCTTCCAAGCTTTAACCAAAAGAGCGTTTGTATCCGGACCATACATAGGCATATCACAATGTCCTTCAGGGAACATCCTTTCAATTGCATATCCAGATTTAACCATGTATTTTCCATGTTTTGTGTAATGCCATCCATTCCGATCCTGTTCTCGAAGCCTAGAAATCGGCATTCTCCTAATAATCTCTGCGTCTTCTTTCAAGATAACCGCATCAATCAAAGGTAGGTTCCAAGACCTGTTGGAGGTGTCAATCAGATCCTTAACCTTAAAGTCCGGGTATATGTTGTATTTGCATGTTGCTTGTCTCGGGCGAGGGGCAGGCAACCAGGGATCATTCCATACGGACGTGGATGTGCCTGATGCTACCCTTTTGATTAGTCCTTTACTAACCAGAGATCTAGCAGAGATAATACTCCTCCACCCATAAGATGGGGAGTAGACTCTAATCGGAGCCAGAGGATCCGAGTTACGGTAATATCGACCCTTAAAAACCTTGGCGAATAAAGAGTCGGGATAATCAATTAGTCGCCATAATTGCTTTGCTAATAGGGCCGTGTTGAAGTCCTTAATAGCCCTAAATCCAAGTCCTCCATCACATTTTGCACGACATAATTTGTCCCATGCCATCCAGTGTATGCCTCGCTGATCACTCCCCGTACTCCACCAAAACCATGCAATTACACTAGTTAACTTTTTTGTAACCCCTATCGGCAACCGAAAGCAAGACATAACATATGTCGGTATAGCCGTCGCGACCGACTTTATGAGGACTTCTTTCCCTCCTTTAGACAAGAACCGAACAGTCCATCCATTTACCCGATTATGCATCCGCTCCTGAAGAAATCCAAAAATTTGTGTCTTTGCTCCACCCATACTTTCTGGAATTCCTAGATAGGAGCCCATCCCACCCAATGTATGAATACCGAGGGCTTGTTGAAGTTCTAGCCTCACCATTGGATCAACCTTGTGCCCGAATTGTATTGATGATTTGTCAAAGTTAATTTTCTGTCCCGATATCTGCTCATAATCCTGAAGAAGACTCAAGAACACATTACACTCTTCTATGGTAGCTCGGCAGAAAAAGAGACTATCATCCGCAAATAGAAGATGTGATATCGGTGGGCTACTCCGTGCGACCTTCAAACCTGTGATTCGTCCTTCCCTTTCCTGTTTACGTATATTAGCAATTAAAACCTCCGTACACAAAATAAAGAGATACGGGGACAACGGGTCCCCTTGCCTCTGTCCCCTATGAGGAGTAATGTCACCTTTATGTTGGCCATTAATGAGGACCTTATAATTGACCGATGTGACACAATGCATCACCCATGATACCCAAACTCTTGAAAAACCCATGCGCAAAAGAAGTTTCTCTATAAATGTCCATTCAACCCGATCGTATGCCTTACTCATATCTGTTTTAATAGCCATGAACTTATCCTTACATGAAGGGTTCGTCCGGAGACCATGGAACATCTCCTGTGCGATGAGTACATTATCCGAAATCAGCCGACCGGCTACAAATGCCGATTGTGTTTCAGAGACTAACCCTGGAAGCAGCCGCTTTAATCTTTGACACATAACCTTAGATATAATTTTATATCCCACATTACACAGACTTATTGGTCGAAGCTCCGTCATTCGGCTTGGGCGACCAACCTTAGGAATCAAACATATATTTGTCTGATTTAAACGTGGGTCAAAGGAACTCGACATAAAGAAATTATTCACCAGTCCCAATATATCGTGCTTAATGAAAGACCAAGCATGCTGAAAAAAGAGTGCTGTCATTCCATCCGGGCCTGGTGCTTTCTCCGGATGCATCAAGAAAAGCGCCTGACGTACCTCTTCCTCCGAGGCTAACTTAGTGAGGGTTTCATTCATTTCCTCCATGATAGATGCCGAAACTTCTTGTAAGAATGGCTCCTCTTGGCCATCGTCCATGGGAGTTATAGACAAAGTGAAAAGGTCATCAAAATACTCCACCGCGATTTTCTCAATACCTGAATCTGTAGTAACCCATTCGCCTGCCGGATCGTGCAAACCTACAATACCGTTCTGAATCCGTCGCTGTTTAGTTAAAGCATGATAAAACTTCGTATTTCTATCCCCCAAAGTTTGCCATGTATTCCTGCTTTTTTGCTGCCAGAATAATTCCTCATCCCGATAAGCATCCCGTAATTTCCTTGAGATATCTATAACTTCATCCTCTGTCCGATCATCATCATTTTGAACCTCCTCTAATGCTTTTTGAAGTTCATTAATTTTTTCCTTTCCCGTGGATGGATTTTCCTTTCGCCATTTGGATATCTCATGCCGACATCGTTTTATTCTCTCTACCAAACCCAGCGAACGGTTTTCCGGACCCCAACCCTGCGCTATAGAATCCAATAGTCCCTCTTTACCAATCCAACGCTTGTCAAACCGAAAAGTCGGTTGACGTCGCACTTTTTTGTCCGCAATGGTTGGAACCAATGGTCTATGATCCGAGCCAATCATCCCCAAATATTCTAAATTTGTAATCAAAATAATATAAAACATTATTAAATCTTAACTTGTTTTCAAAATATCCGGAACCGAAAACCCGAACCGGAACCGAACCGAAAAGTGGATCTGAAACAGATCCAAAAAACTCTAAAATACCCGATGGTTCCTATTTGTTGATACCCGTGGATATCGGATAATACCCGGAACCGAACCGATATCCAATTGGGTACCCGAGTACCCGAAAATATTGAAGGTATTAATTATTTTTGAGTTTTATATCTATATTTTAAGTATTTCTATTATTTACTATTTTTAGTTCTTCAGGTTTTAGTATATAATTTAGTGTTTTAGATATTTTTTTGTTTTTATTAGATTTTGGTGAATTAATTTGGTTTTTTTTGGTATATTTTTGGGTTTTTGGATATATTTTATGTATTTTGGATAATAATATCCAAACCGAACCGGAACCGAATAGGAACCGAAAAGTTTTGGGTACTTAACGGTTCTAAAAATTAAGAACCGAACCGACCCGAAACCGGAAGGAACCGAACCGGAACCGAGCCAAAATTTTATAAGTACTCATTGGATCCAAAACTCCTCTACCCGAAAGACCCGGAACCGAATGGTTCTTATCCGGAACCGAACCGAATACCCGAATGCCCAACCCTGACTCATTGTTTATGAAAGATAGTCCTTTTTGCGTTTTTTTTCCCACAAAATCATTCATCAACTTCGAATAATCAAGTGTTTTCAGCCGGTTCGTGCTCTATCGATATCAACGACAATCAATAAATCTTTCTTAAAACATAGTCGAGAGTAGATAATTTTTTATGAATTTTAAATTTGAAAAACTTTTTTCAGCATACACAACTGAACGTAGATAATTTTTTGCAAATTTTTAAAAAGTTTAATAAAGCACTAGAACCCAATCTACAATAAGTCCATATTCATGTTTACTCAGATTTTTTAAAAATTAAAGAGTTTATGGAAACTTACGAATAAGATAGTGAAGATGGAGAAAAAGATTTACTTACGTGTCGGGGAGAAGCATAAAATATTGATCAATAATTAAAAATGTGCTCAGGTGAGAGTAAAGTAGACTTTATATAAGAAGTAATTAGGACTTAGTTTAGGTAAATTGCATTTTCTTTATTTATATCATTTAATATAATTTTGCTTTTTTGAAAAAATACAGATATTGAACAAAGCAAAGCAAAACAATCAAAACTACAAACAACAAAACGAAAACTGAACTAGTTACAACCGCAAGCACAAGAGAACAAAGAAAAAGATAAGTTAACCAAGATTAAGAACAGAACAAAGCCCAACGATAAAGCAGCAATCACACGCCAAATCGCAGACCATCCCGTTTATGCCACAGTTCTGAAGAACTGGGGTCCTCATCGTAGTTGCCACGAGCATCTTTCCAAAGGCCCGCCCTCAAAACCTCTAAGGACAAGATGCTTACAGCTTCTCCGAGAACTGACGCGATCTCTGGTTCAGCCTGTTGCACCAACTTACCACCGGGAAAAAAAAACCAAAAAGAACAGAATCGCTGCCTCTATTTACCGCGTAGCAGAGCTCCACAACAACACCAACTATCAGCCGGAGCAAACCTATCCAAGACCCAGACCCGAAGCACAAAAAGAGATCTAGTCGGTAGAACAAACACAAACCGGATGGAAAACCGCGGCCACACTGATGGAAAAGACGCCGCCAGAACAATCACCTCACAAAGAGGATAGGAACCATCGAGCCACCCACCTTGAACCACCACAAAGAGACAACCGGAAGAGCGTCAACACTCCGAAGCTAAACACAAAACAAAACCTGAACATCCTAAGCTGAAAACAGAACCTGTCTCTAGGGAACCACCACCAACTCTACAAGCCAAGATCATGATCAACACACTGCCATAACCAACTCAGAACAAAGCCAAGCCAAAGGAAAGCGCGAGCGTGGAGGAGAAGCAGAGCCAGAGAGCACATCGTAAACCGGAGACAACCACCACTCCACCACCGAAGTAAGAAAGAAAGCACGATGCTGACACGAGGAAGCCAACATTACACTACAGTCGAGAACCGCTGAGGGGGAAAAGCGATGGAGAACATCAAACAAGAGAAAGCCGGAGAAGAGGGACAAGGCGGCGGAGGAGAGTCCCCCTTGGGCGCGAGAAGACAGCCTACCTCCCCTGCGACACCAACAACGCTGCTAAGCTCGCTCCGCTGTCGACAAAATATCGTCGAAAATCTCAGATCTCCTTCACCGACACGACGGATTGATTCAAAGCGAGGAGAGACAAACTAGATCGGGATATGGCTGGTAAAGAATCAAAGCACTGTCGCCGTTGCTTCAGCACTACTATCCGCCAAAACGAAAACTCAGGCTCGACACAAAGCCACTACATCAACATGAGGATAAAACGGAGGAGGGTGCTCTGCAGAGAGATGACCACTGAACACCACTAGAGCTGCTATTGTCCTCGGACAGAACAGATCCATCAAGAAAGCCACCGTCACACCACCACCTATCGAGAGGCCACCGTTGTTCGCTGTCACACGAATGATAACTCCGCCGGAAGCCGTTGAGAACAGATCAAGAATCACCTCGCACGAACAACACAGAAGGAGAATAAAGGAGGAGAAGAGGCCCTCTCACGGCACCGGACGAACCGGCCACTGGAGAGGCAAAACGTGAACGAAGACGAAGGTTGCTCGATTTACTTTTTGAGAGACAAAGTCTTTAGGCGCGTGTGATGCCCGTTTCAGTTTCTTCAGTCTTTGCAATTTAATATAATATACTTAAAAAAGAAATTAAAGTTTTATTTAAAAAGGGAGTCAAAATCGGAAATTGGAAAATATACTTTTCATTAGTTATTAGAACCCATAACACGTATATATAATATTCACTCTAATAAACCAGTGCACAAAAAAAAATCTATTATTTGATGTTCCTAGAGCTTAAAGCCTAAGCTTTATGGGCTTTAGCCCAGGGCCGACAACTGACTTTAGCCATAGGAAGTGCTCCAGAATTAGAAGAGGTTGCTTCCAGAACTACCTGCTAAAAAAAATATCTTTTAAGACATTAGAGATTTCAGTGCCCTGAAAGGAGAAAAGGGGCCATGCTTGAGATCTATTGATCCCTCCAACAAAATTGGGAACCTGCAAAGCCAGGATGATTCTGTTCATCCGAAGATTAACCGCCAACAACACACCACTAAGATCCACCTCTGATCTAGAGAGGTGGCAAATCGTGAATTCGGTATTTTAACTTGTATTGCTTCGACTTATTACATCAATGTATATATATATACACATGTAGGGTACAATAAGGAAAGAATATCAAACTAGTACTTATCTACAAAGGAAATAATATATACATCGAGATATTCAGATATATGCTGAATATATCCTTATACCCACCCTCAAGTTGGAGCATGTAAGTCGTAACTGCCCAACTTGGAAAGAAACTCATTAAACTCCTTACGTCCCAAAGCCTTAGTAAGAATATCTGCAAACTGTTGTTTAGTCGAACGTGATAAGGTTTGAGAACGCCTTTGACAATCTCATCTCGGATGAAGTGACATTCCCGTTTATGTTTTATTCGTTCGTGGAAGACCGGGTTATTGCTTATATGTGGCAGGTTTGCTATCGCAGTGCATCGTCATTGGCTCGCTATGATCAAGCTCGATTTCAAACAAAAACAAAAGTTATTTTAACCTCAGCAGCTCCTTCATCTGTTCTGATATTGCTCCGAAGACATAGCGACAATATCTTGTTTCTTAGTCTTCCACGAGATTGGTAAGGAGCCCAATTGAACGATCCAACCAGTTAAAGATCGACGGGAAATGGGACATGAAGACCAGTCAGATCGCACCAACCAGACAAATGAAATGGTAAATCAGCCCGTAAAAGAACGCCCTGACCAAGAGTACCTTTCAGATATCCAACAACCTTCAAAGCGGCAACCCAGTGTTCCTCTCGTGGTTGCTTCATGAATTGGGATAAAATGTGCACATCATACGTCAAATAAGGCGAGTAGCTATCAAGTAAATTAAACGCCCAACTAACCTTCGATAGCGTTCCAGATCCGCAAGGAATGGTCTATCAGCCTTCCCCAGTAAATGATTCTGGTCCATCGGAGAACCCACCGGCTTACAGACAAAAAGATCGGATTTCATAGCAATGTTTTTAGCGTATTTCCGTTGGCAAATGAAGAAACCAGCCGAGCTCCGAGCAACCTCAATACCCAAAAAATACTTCAAAAACCCAAGATCTTTCATGTAAAAACAGGTAGAGAGGTAGTCTTTAAGAGATTTGATAGCCAAAGGAAAACTTCATGGAATTATCAAATCATTAACATAAACCAGTATACAGAGAGATACACAGAGCTTGGAGTAAACAAACAGAAAATAGTTAGAGCGGTTCTAGGAATATCTGTATTTCAGTAGAGCATCAACCAATTTGGCGAACCAACAACGAGGCGCTTGTTTCAACCTATGCAGAAATTTACGCAGGCGACATACACGAGTGTCATCTGGAGTGGAGACACCTTGCATAAGTTTCATATAGACCTCTTCATGAAGGTCCTGATGGAGAAAGGCGTTGTGGACGTCCATCTGGTGGACTTCATGATTCTTCTTTGCAGCATAGTCAAGGAAGACACGACCTGTTGTCATCTTTGCTACTGGCGAAAACATGTCTGTATAGTCAATGCCAGCCTTCTATTGGTTCCCACAGACCACAAGTTGTGTTTTGTACCATCCGAGCTATACTTAATCGTAAAGACCCATTTACATCCCAGAGCTTCGTATTGGGAGGTAATTGAACAACATCCCAAGTATGTTGGCGTTCTAGGGCAGTAATCTCAGTACCTTCCGTGTTTTTCCATTTATCATCTTGCATAGCTTCAGAAAACGAACGTGGTTCAGAATGGTCCTAGACATAGACCAGAAAGCTGTGATGTTTACGAGAAAATTTGTCAAAGAAAATGTAACCAGAAATCGGGTAGAGTGAACATGAGGACTGCAGAGAAGCAGATGCTGGAAGAGGGAGAGAGAGAGATGTTTTTGTTGGGGTCGAAATCCCCTCCTCGAAGATTAACGAAACAAGAAGCCAAGATCAAGATCAAATAGGATGTATCCCGGGCATGGGCCGGACAAGCTAAGGCCAACTGCCCACGACCCGTCTGAGACATGACCCGGCGGCTGGGATAAGGCCAGCCGCCCACGTCTACTCCAAGGCAAGGGCCGGCGGTGGGATACGGCCAGCCGCCAATGATCCCTCCAAGATAATGTCCAGCGGCTGGGATAAGGCCAGCCGCCCGGATCTCGTTCACGCATGGACCAACAGCTGGGATAAGGCCAGTCGCCCGGATCTCCTTCACGCATGGACCGGCGGCTGGGATAAGGCCAGCCGTCCGGATCTCCTTCACGCACGGACCAGCGGCTGGGATAAGGCCAGCCGCCCGGATCTCCTTCATGCACGGTCCGGCGGCTGAGATAAGGCCAGTCGCCCACGCTTCCTTCGAGCACGGTCTGGTGGCTGGGATAAGGCCAGCCGCCCACGCTTCCTTCGAGCACGGACCGGCGGCTGGGATAAGGCCAGCCGCCCACGATCATTTCTTAGTCAAGACTTGAACATTGTCCAGTCGACCGACCATCAAGCATAACTCTAAGCCCGGACCGACTCGAAGATTAGGCATTTGCATGTTCTGACTCCAAAACGTTCATAAACATTCTCCGAAAGACCGTGACCGACCTTCAGCCGTCCATGGACCAGTCGCCCAAGCACACAAGCCAAAGGAATCGGCGGCTGGCCACCAATACCAAAATCGGCGGCTGGAAGTTCAAATAAAGAACGGGCGACTCAAATCTCAAGAGTCGTAAAAAGTTCGGAATGCTATTCACGCGGGAAAAACCGTCAAAGACACTATTCACCTCGAGGCAAAGTTAACCGTAAAATCGAATTAAGTATAAACCGTGATTCGGATTACTATTCATCGGATTACTATTCACGGTTTACTATTCATCGATTATAAAAGGCGGGCCGGATTTGGGTCAGAACGTGCAGGTGGATCACAGAAGATTTTCGGGCCGGATTTCGGGCCCAAAAGGTTTAGTCGGCGGCTGGGAAGAAATCACTAAGTCCCACATCGAAAATATGAAGTCTCAGCACCCTAAGATCGTCAGTATATATATGTACGCTCATGTAAGGGTTAAAGGCATCCCAAATCCGAGTATTAAGAGCTTTAGCATTATAAGACTTATTTAAGTCTTTGCTATTATTCTTGTACTTTTCGGAAAAATATCAATAAAATATTCTTTTTACATTTTCGGTCCTTTAGTAGTTTATAAATAGAATTTCCGAGCCCCCATAAAATATAAGTTTTGCAGTGTGAGTTTTGGCTCTCACAGTTTGGCGCCGTCTGTGGGGACGAGAAATATTCTTAACTCTTAGAACGAGAGGATACGGAAAGAAGACGATGACCTGAGGAACCGACGACATCAGCAACCAGCCGGCCGGAGGAGCTCTCGGAGGAGTAATCGGCACCGGAGCGACTAGAGTCAGGACGATCGTCGCTGCGCTGACCGGAGCCGGAATAACCGGAGCTGGGACAACCGCAGCCGGAGCAATCATAACTGGAGCAACTAATGCCTGAGCGACGATCATCGGAATCAACTACTCTGAGGACGACCCGCTCATCAACGGCCTTTCAATCGAAGACCACGGGACGCAAAGAGTTCTAGTCGACCCGGGAAGTTTGGTCAACGTCGTATCCTGGGAAACCCTTCGGAGGATGAACATTGGGACCTGGCATCTCACAACCCATCCAAAATTCGAACAACTTTCCGGAAGCACAAATCGAGTCAAGAACTCCGGATGAACTTTGAGATTTAACATCCCACAACCCATCCGGGTTAGCGAACAGTCTTTCCAACACAGCAAAGAAGGTAAGAACTCCGGGTAAACATGAAGGCCCAGAATCCCGCAACCCATCCAGAATCATCAACCAATCAAGACGCGAACTCTGGACGAACATCGAGACTTAGCATCTCGGAACCCGTCCGGATAAGCAGGTGATCCTTCCAAACGAACAAAAAACCGAGTACTCCAGATGAACATCAAGATTTAGAGTCTCGTTTCCGGAATCGTTCGCTCAATAGTCGACTCGAACAAGCTCCTGCAATTCACTCAAGTTACTCTGAAAAATGACACTGTCAAGTATCCCAACTGATCACCGGGGCTTAGCACCTCAACACCCATTTAAGGCTCAAAGCATTTCTCGATGATGTCGATCCGGACGAACATCGAGACTTAGCATCTCGTAACCCACCCGGATAGACAAGCAAAGAAAAGGTCCAGGAAAAACCTGAGAGGATGAGCATTGGGACTTAGCATCTCATAATCTATCCAGAACTCAAACGACTCCCCGAAAATATGGATCAAAAAGAAAATCCTAATAAACATCGAAACTTATTATCTCGCGATCCATCCGGATAGACAAGCAGAGAAGAGTTCGCGAATTAATTCGAAAAGATGAACACCGGGACATGGCATCTCACAAAACATCTGCTCAATTGCCAATCCGGGCAAGAACCCACAACTCACTCGAGTCTCTTCTTAAAAAGCGAAAGAGTCAAAAACTCCTGATGAATATCGAGACTTAGTTTCTCGAAACCCGTCCGGAATACCTCACTCGAGTCCCTTCTTAAAGAAAGTCAAGAACTCCGGATGAGAACAGAGACTCAAATTTCTTCCAAAGGGACGACGAAAATCGTGGACTCCGGATGAGCACCACGACTTAGCATCTCGCGACCCGTCCGGGACCATCCACTTGAAAGCAAAAACATTAAAAGAATCTTTCAGGTTTTCTCACTCAGTTCTTCTCAAGCAAAATCGTCTGTTTCTGGCCACCACAAGATTTCTTTGCTGCGAAAAGCCGCCCCTTGGCATACTTTAAATATCCGCCTCTTGGCGTACTTATCACCGTCGGTTGCTGATCACAACGGGACGATTTTTAAACCATGGTTCTCTCAACATCCCGCAGAGGATAAGACTAGCGCGCTATACAAATTTCCGGATTAACATCCGAAGGGCGTAACCTGACATCCCGCGATCCTGCAGGAAGCGCTCAAGACGATGTTCTGTTTAGTTTACCTTCACTAGCACTACGCATAGGCAAATAGTTGTGAGAGCCGAAACTCACACTGTCAAAACTTATATTTTATGGGGGCTCAAAAATTCTATTTTAAAGAACTAAAGGACCGAAAATGCAAAAAGAGAGATTTTATTGATGATTTCCGACAGTACAAGAATAATTAGCAAAAGCTGAAAAGTCTTATATTGCTAAAACTCCTAATACTCGAATTTGGGATGGATTTAACCTTTACATGAGCGTACATATATATACTGAACTTCCTAGGGTGCTACGACTTCAGATTTTCGATGTGGGACTTTCCCCTTTCTTCCCAGCCGCCGACCTAACCTTTTGGGCCCGATATCCGGCCCGAGAGTCTTCCGTGATCCGTCTGCGCATTCTGACTCAAATCTGGCCCGCCGATGAATAGTAAATAGTATTCCGAATCTCGGTTTAGACTTAATTCGATTTTTGGGTTAACTTTGTCTCGGGATGAATATTGTTTTAACGGTTTTTCCCGCGTGAACAGTATTCTGAACATTTTACGACTCTTAAGATTTGAGCCGCCCGTTCTTTATTCGAACTTCCAGCCGCCGGTTTCGGTATTGATGGCCAGCCGCCAGTTCCTTCGGCTTGTGTGCTTGGCGACTGGTCCATGGACGGCTGAACGTTAGTCACGGTCTTTCGGAGAATGTTTATGGATGTTTTGGAGTCGGAACATGCAAATGCCTAGTCTTCGGGTCAGTCCGGGCTTCGACTTATGTTTGATGGTCGGTCGACTGGACAATGTTCGGATAATGAGTCTTGACTAAGAAATGATCGTGGGCGGCTGGCCTTATCCCAGCCGCTGGTCCGTGCTTGAAGAAGACCCGGCGGCTGGCCTTATCCCAGCCGCCGGTTGGTGCTTGAAGAAGACCCGGCGGCTGGCCCTATCCCAACCGCCGGTTGGTGCTTGAGGAAGGCCCGGCGGCTGGCCTTATCTCAGCCGCCCGTTGGTGCTTGAAGAAGACCGGACGGCTAGCCCTATCCCAGCCGCCGGTTGGTGCTTGAAGAAGACCCGACGGCTGGCCTTATCCCAGCCGCCGGTTGGTGCTTGAAGAAGACACGGCGGCTGGCCTTATCCCAGCCGCCGGTTCATGTCTCGGATGGGTCGTGGGCAGTTTGCCTTAGCTCGTCCGGTCCATGTTCGGGATAAGTTCCATTTTATCTCGACCTTGACTTCTCGTTCCGTCAATCTTCGAGGAGGGGATTTCGACCCCAACAATAATGCGAAGCGTAAGGAACGAAGTAAACTCTCTAAACCCAGTAAAGCGCCTGACATGGAACACTGGTCAAGGACATCTCAAGAACGCGGTATCAAACCGGCTCTAATGCGAGATCTTAAAAGCGTTCGGTTTAAAGAGGGATCCGAACAACCTTGGTCCCCCACAACAAAAGACCGCATTTAACCCAGGGAATATTCGCAAAGATGACCTGATCTGAAGTTCGAGTGTCCGGAACAACACTCCAACACAATACCGATCAATTACAAAACGGGCCGGCCGCCCATCCTCCGTAGAGAGACGAGCCAGCCGCCCTTCACCCAACACAATAACGATCAATTATAAAACGGGCCGGCTGCCCGTTCTCCGTAGAGAGACGAGCCAGCCGCCCTTCACTCAACGCGGCACCAATCAACTCCAAAACGGGCCAGCCGCCCGAAAGACGGGCCAGCCGCCCTTCGCTCTACAAATCGGGCCAGCCGCCCTTCGCTCTACAAAACGGGCCACCCGCCCGTCCTCCGTAGAGA
The DNA here is from genome assembly GCA_010577795.1 of Isatis tinctoria. Taxonomy (NCBI): domain Eukaryota; kingdom Viridiplantae; phylum Streptophyta; class Magnoliopsida; order Brassicales; family Brassicaceae; genus Isatis; species Isatis tinctoria. The sequence continues at coordinate 22,877,708 of CM021250.1, forward strand.
GACGGGCCAGCCGCCCTTCGCTCTATAAAACGGGCCAGCCGCCCATCCTCCGTAGAGAGATGGGCCAGCCGCCCTTCACTCTACAAAACGGGCCAGCCGCCCGTCCTCCGTAGAGAGACGGACCAGACGCCCTTCGCTCTACAAAACGGGCCAGCCGCCCGTCTTCCGTAGAGTGACGGGCCAGCCGCCCTTCGCTCTACAAAACGTGCCAGCCGCCCATCCTCCGTAGAGAGACGGGCCAGCCGCCCGTCCTCCGTAAAGAGACGGACCAGCCGCCCTTCGCTCTACAAAATGGGCCAGCCGCCCGTGCTCAGTAGAGACGCACCGGCGGCCCAATTTGCCTTTATCAAGACCTGTAACCCGAAGATAAGCCTTTATTCAAATTTAAAAGCAAAACAGGCAAAGAAGTCCATAACAATTAAAGGCAAAGCAGATAGATAATAAATCTCCATAAAAGGAGATATCAAGCGATCAAGTTCGGCGAACAAACCAAATGCAACAAAGGGTCGAAAGACCCGAACACAACTAGAACAGAAAATACAAAATGAAAATGGCCAAAGCCTAGTCGTACTCAACAAGAGGGATAGGAGCTCCGCAATCCAATGCCTCAGCCTCCAGAGATCGGTACGGGGAAGCAGGAGAGTAGACCAAGTAACTATCAAGGACGGTAGCAGCCCGATCATAGGAGCTGACCCAACCACCTCCTTTGAGCTGCTCCAGTGAATCCTCCAACTTCTTCTCCTCCTCCTCGACCTTGGACTTCCCAGACTTGATGTCTCGGACCAGACCAAGGTTCGACCCGACCTCGGACAAAGCAGTCTCGCCATCCCTAGCCTGACGCATTGGCGGAGAGCAGCCTTAGCGCCCTGAATGCGGAGACGATACTTCTCAACCAGCTCCCAACGGCAGCGCTTCAGCGCTAGCTCCATTTTCCGCTCAACCTGGGTCGCATGAGCTCGAGTGGCGACCTGAATCAAAGAAAAGCAAATATCAGCAAAGACCAAACTACGTCACAACAAATCCGAAGAAGGAAGGAACTACCATCATAAGACCAGACGACAAGTCTCCGTAAGCCGCTGAACGATCGAACGGCACAGCGGAGGCCGGAGCCAACTCTCCAAAGTAGTCCACGACTTTCACGGACTCGGCTGGATCTCCTCCCGCCGCCTTGCGAGCGTCAAAAAGGAAGCCTCAGACGCCTCCGATCGTCCGAGCTACCTTACCCTTCCTCGGACGATCCGGGCTGTTGGAACTCCCTTCCCTTTGTCCGCCACAACGGCACAGTTCGAACCTTGAGGAACAGCTATCTGTTCCTCGGGCACGCCACGAAAATCAGACCCGGATGGCAGAACAAAACCGGACGCCGGGTCAAACTCAGCCGCCTATCCGGACGGTCCAGCTTCACCATACTTCTGCTGGCAATACATCCAAACGCCCTCCATGCCGGGGTATGTCGCCATCGGATCAATGAAGTCGGGACCCTTTGAAGGAGCGCGTCCTTCTAGTATATCTTTTGCGTCAAGAAAGCGGCGCCAAAGATCAGGACACTCCCAATCAATCTTCTTTTTATCAACTTCCTCAAAGATGTCATCAACTCCGGAAACTCTAGGGGCGAAGGGATCACGAACTAAGAACAAAGAAGAAGAAGAAAAGAAAAAGTGCAAGGTTATAAGAAATGAAATTGTGAAGAATGAAACAAAGGAATGAAGACTATATATAGAAGACAAATTCACAAATGACGAAATGCTTAAGTGGCATGCTCCACTCGGTTCTAACCGGGCCACCGTAATCGGGACTGACCGTGAGCGGACTGCGCTTCACGTAGAAAAACTAATTCCTCGATGCTTTGCAGTTACTCCGAAGGCCGGTGTAGAAACGCTTCACATTCTTCCGGACGTTAACCGAGCAATAAAGATCAGAAGTAGAAGTCTTCCTTAAGGAAAAGAAATTCCGTATAAGGTCGCCCTCCAGCTTGATTCCTCATTCTGCGCCGCGGACCACGAGTCACATCAAAATCCTCACAGCAGAAGGAACAAGTTGCGAGATCGCAACCCCATACAATTCAAGAATTTCGAAGATAGCTCCTGGGATCGGGAACAAAAGGAAAGCCTCGTAGAACATCGATTCGTACATTGCGAAGTATCCTTTGGGCGCCTTATTTATTCTATCTCCATCCTTCGGGATGCGAAACTTAATCCCTTCCGAAACCCGGAAGTCGTATCTAAGCTCGGCCAAAGAGTCCCCATCGCCCAGAGTGGGTCCAAGCTTGAATCCCGCAGATATCATCTTGTACCTCGAAGACGGTCCGGGCTTCTTAAACCGCCAAGCAAAAATATCCTCGCCCCAATAGGCATTGGCTTCCCCAGGAGAACGACACTCGGGCTTCACCTCCGGATGCACAAAGATGGGCACCTCCGGGTGATCCGACCTGACTTCCTCTCCGGACATGGCCTAGTCGTCACCTGTCTCTAGCAAAGAACGACGGTGTTCGGAGGGGACCAGAGATCGGGAAGGCCATGCACGCCATCCGGCGTTGTAATCGACTTGTTGAGGAGGAGTCCAAACGCCACGAACTCCACTAACCCGAGGCGAGACGCCGTTGACACCATCTCGACGAGAGCCAGACGCCCTCTCTAAGACGCCTCCAGAGCCAGGCGCCCACCTTGACACTGCCACTACGCCAGCCGCCCTCTTGGAAGCGCTCTTAGAGCCAGCCGCCCGCTTCGAGCCAGACGCCCTATACGTCGAGCTTTCAACGCCAGCCGCCCTCGTAGGCGCACTTTCAACGCCAGCCGCCCTCGTAGGCACACTTTCAATGCCAACCGCCCTCGTAGGCGCACCTTCAATGCCAGCCGCCCGCTGCTGTGTCTCTTCCTGGACAGGCTCCCATTGAGGAACGTTAGCAAAACTGAGCGTTCCCTGAGCGTTGCTAGAGCCAGCCGCTCATTGAGGAACACCTTTGGGACCGGACGCCGCTTGTGGAATGGCGTCTTCTCCAGCCGCCAGCAGATCTTCCACAAGTACCGCGTCCTGCTCCGTGGACATAAAATCGAACTCAAATTGGCTATTCAGTATTGCATCGAAGTTGAGTTCGAAAGGAGAGCCCACTTCATCAGCCATTTCTAAAGGAAAAATTTTCAAAGGAAAAACTTGAAGAAGTAAACTTGAAAAGAGAAGGGGAGTGTCAAAAAATGAGAATGAAGCCACTCCTTTGATATTGCAAACATGGCACGAACTTCCGTATGAACATGATGGACTGTACTTTGACAAGACACTAAAGAGAAGCGGATGAACGGACGAACGGAAAAACTATTTGCCTTCCCATTTCAGTCAATCCCAACAAAACTCTCAGCTCGAAGCTCGTTGCTCCGAACTACGGATACAAAGAGCTGGGGGGGCTAACTGTTGGGATCGAAATCCCCTCCTCGAAGATTAACGAAACAAGAAGCCAAGATCAAGATCAAATGGGATGTATCCCGGGCATGAGCCGGACAAGCTAAGGCCAACTGCCCACGACCCGTCCGAGACATGACCCGGTGGCTGGGATAAGGCCAGCCACCCACATCTACTCCAATGCAAGGGCCGGCGGCTGGGATACGTCCAGCCGCCCATGATCCCTCCAAGATAATGTCCGGCTGCTGGGATAAGGCCAGCCGCCCGGATCTCGTTCACGCATGGACCGGCGGCTGGGATAAGGCCAGCCGACCGGATGTCCTTCACGCATGGACCGGCGGCTGGGATAAGGCCAGCCGTCCGGATCTCCTTCACGCACGGACCGGCGGCTGGGATAAGGCCAGCCGCCCGGATCTCCTTTACGCACGGTCCGACGGCTGGGATAAGGCCAGTCGGACATTTCTTAGTCAAGACTCGAACATTGTCCAGTCGACCGACCATCAAGCAGCCCGTACCGACTCGAAGATTAGGCATTTGCATGTACTGACTCGAAAACGTTCATAAACATTCTCCGAAAGACCATTACTGAAACCGTCGCTCATGGACCAGTCGCTCAAGCACAGAAGCCAAAGGAATCGGCGGCTGGCCATCAATACCAAAACCGGCGGCTGGAAGTTCAAATAAAGAACGGGCGGCTCAAATCTCAAGAGTCGTAAAAAGTTCGGAATGCTATTCACGCGGGAAAAACCGTCAAAGACACTATTCACCTCGAGGCAAAGTTAACCGTAAAATCGAATTAAGTCTAAACCGAGATTCGAATTACTATTCATCGGATTACTATTCACGGTTTACTATTCATCGATTATAAAAGGCGGGCCAGATTTGGATCAGAACGTTCAGGTGGATCACAGAAGATTTTCGGACCGGATTTCGGACGCAAAAGGTTAAGTCGGCGGCTGGGAAGAAATCACTAAGTCCCACATCGAAAATATGAAGTCTCAGCACCCTAGGATCGTCAGTATATATATGTACGCTCATATAAGGGTTAAAGGCATCCCAATTCTGAGTATTAAGAGCTTTAGCATTATAAGACTTATTTAAGCCTTTGCTATTATTCTTGTACTTTTCGGAAAAATATCAATAAAATATTCTTTTTACATTTTCGGTCCTTTAGTTCTTTATATATAGAATTTTCGAGCCCCCATAAAATATAAGTTTTGACAGTGTGAGTTTCGGCTCTCACAGTTTTCAGGCTAAACTAGAGAAGCACACCCAACCACATAATCCTGTAGTTTTGATGATTGAGGCTTGGAACGAAAACCCCGTCCCTAAGGTTCGGAAACAACAAATGGAGGAGACGACTCCATCCGCTCTGTATCTGGCTCCATCTGCTCTGTTTTGGACTCGAAATCACTCACAGCGTCTGGTGCTGCGAAAATAGGTTAGATTGTCGCTGGTGTTGATATCGCTGCAAGAAGATCGTCAGGTAATAACAGATGCTTATCATGTTCTGCTGAAGTGAACGTGGACCAAGTAACGGCTATTGCAGGGGCTGAACAGCTGAGAGTTCCGATTTGGAAGCAAACGGAAACTGATCTTCAGTAACAACGACATCCCGAGAGGAAAACACAGTTTCACGGTTAAGATCGTAGAGTAACCAACCTTTCTTCCCCGGTGGGTAACCTAGAAAGACACATCGACGGCTTCGAGCAGCAAACTTGTCCCCTTTAAGAGGCAGATCATGGGCATATGCCAAGCAACCAAACACCCGAATGTGGTTAATAAGCGGAACGCTACCATAGAGCTTTTGATAAGGCGTCTGGCCACCAATGATCTGAGAAGGGGCCTGATTTATATGATAGACAGCAGTCTTGACGCAGTCTGCCCATTATTCAATAGGAAGATGTGCCTGAAACTGCAAAGCCCTGGCGACATTCAAAATATGTATGTGCTTGCCTTCGGTTCTTCCATTCTGATAAGGTGTATAGACGCAGGAGGTTTCATGGAGAATACCTTGCTCTTGGAAGAATCATGTGGGGCACATAAATTCTGTCCCATTATCACTTCAGATAGTTTTGATTTTTTTGGAGAATTGTGTTTTGATCTTTGCCAGGAATTCGTGAATAGATCTGGCCACAAAAGACTTATCCATGAGGAGATATATCCAAAATGCACGAGAATGGTCGTATACAATTGTAAGAAAGTAACGAGATCCACACTCAGCTGGAGCACGATATGGACCTCAGAGATCACAATGAATCAAAGCAAAAACTGCTTTTGCATTATTAAAAATATCCGGAAAACTTTGGCAAGTTTGCTTAGCTCGTAAAAGACATCACAATTCGTAGATAAAAGCTCACTAGAACTATTATTATTCAAAACACCAGGAATCATTCAAATAACATGAGAAAATGTATGCCCCATACGGAGATGCCATAATGTGGACTCTGTTTATACAAACGACTTCAAAGCTGCCACTGGTGTAATTCCACACAAACAGTAAAGGTCCTCTCTCTCTCGTTCACTCGCTCTAATCAGCGTCCTGGTAGCACGGTCCTGTAAAATCGTAAGCCGATCCATCATCTGACCCACCAAATAGTTATATGTGACCAATTGTTCAAAAGAAATCATATTTGTATCGAAGCCATCAACAAGGTAAACATTAAGAAGAGTGAGATGCAGATTCAATCAAATCATGCCCATGAAGGCACATTCGAAGAAGCGGGTAATTTGACAGAAACCAGACATATGGTTCGAATGTCCTCTAACAAATATGCTCTCCCTGTCATATGGTGTGTTGCACCTGTATTCAAAATCCATTTAGTATGAAAATTCTTACCAGACTTATGCTTTGTGTTACGTGTTGAACCAATCATACATTGAATGATGTTCCACTGGTGATCAGAAATACCACACAAACCCTGATGGTCCTAATCAGACAAAGCTGTTGGTGTTGGCATGTTTTCATTGTTCGCTGAGATAATCTGAGTGCTATTTGCGCTAGGAGAAACTCGGCCCTTGCTCGTTTGTGATGCACCCTTTTCATTTGTTCGGTTTCGTGGCCTGTCTCCCCACCATTCAGGATATCCAATAACCTTGAAACAGGAACTTGCTTCATGCCCCTTTCATCCACATCCTGTGCATTGTCTCATAGGATCACGGTTTTCATATCGAGACGAAGATGTTCTGGAGCCGAGACCAACTTTAGACACGTAACCGTAGTTGGCTGGCGAGAGTATGAAGGAACGGAGAGACGTGAAGCGAAACTCATGATAGCAGTTTCCTGAGTAACATTCGAATGAGTCGTCTCGTTCTGTGTAATCGTTTTGTAAACACTGTCCAGATCTGGGAGAGGAGTTATCGCACAAATATGAGAACGGATAACTTGATGAACAGCATCGTCTATGTAATACAACGTCTAAGAGCAGAGCAGTACAGCAGGGTGAAATAATTTTTGTTGTCTAAGGAAGACAATTTTAAAAATTCCGGGACTTGGAGCATAGATACACAAGGAATCAATAAAGCCAATGCAAAAAGAATCAGCCCAAGACAAATTCTGATGCAACGCAGACAAATCGGAGAAGCCAAGTTACCCGAGATTGGACAGTTCGGGCAAATGAGGACCAATGACGAATCTTTCCGTTGGGACATTTGTGGGCAGTGCCGAGCTTTTCGACTGTTTTTGCGGTTGATGCCTTCTGGCCAAGGCTTTCATGTCTTCTTCATGGATCACAAAATTTGAGGCGTGGTGAAGAGCATCTTGGATGGTAACCGGGGGGTTGATAGTGATCTCTTTTCGGAAGGTGGAGGCATACCACAGGGACTTCCTCAGGGCGTTTATCGCGGCACTGTCGCTTAGGCCATCAATTTTTGACACGATCAACTTGAAACTTTCGATAAATTCTCTCAGGTTCTCCTCAGACCCTTGCGACAGTGAGTAGAGGTCCGCGTCGGACGTTGAGCGGCTTATGAAAAGCGAGTAATGCTTCAGGAAGGCCGCGGACCGTTGCTCGAAGTTGTCGATCGAGTCTCTCTCTAATCGTGAGAACCACGATAGTGCCGCTCCTTTCAAATGTTCAACGAACAAAAGACAGAAGGCAGCGTCTTTCTTTTCGGGTTTGAACTTGGTCCGACTCGTTGCGATATGGAAGGCCGTCATATGCGCCTTCGGATCCTTCGTTCCCTCGTAGAACGGGATCTTGAGTTTGTCGGAGTCGGAGAGTCTCACGCTTGTGATTCTCGAAGTGAAGGGAATCTTCTGAGTTTCCTCCAAAACCCGGTCAATCTCGGGAGCCGCACTGGTCGGCTTGTGGACTTGGGATATCATTTCCCTTATTTGGCTCGCTGTTAGCTCTAGTTGGGCCCACAGCTCGTCCATTTCGTTTCTTTGTTTAGCAGACCGGCTCGCTCGGCCCGCTCTTTCTCGTTCTTCGGCTCTTATTTGCTGATCCACCAGGAGTAGGTTCTCTTCCTCTTCGGTGAGATCCCTTTCTTCCTCGTCTGTCTCGCCTTCGTCGTGGCCACCTGCTTCCACCGTGACTTCTCCATCGATTACTGTTGAGTCTGGCTGCGCGACTCTAGGTCTCGTCGCGCTCTTCCGATGTAACGGTGGCAGCTCCGACGGTTCCGTCCAGGTCCCGACGGGAGTTTGCTCGCCGAAACTTCGCCTTCTGGAAGTGTTCCCAAGTGGCGAGAAGAGGATGCGTCTCCTTCCGAGCGGTTGGGAGCCTTGCGCTAGTTCTCGGATGGCTGTTATCTCATGTGTTGTTGTCCTTTCTTGTCTATCTTGTCGCTCCACTAGTCCCGAGATCATGTTACTTAGATCGCTGATCGTGATAATATCTCCGACTAGGGCGGTTGAACTGGTGGTCGCCGTTTCCGTCGTTCTGGGTACTTCGATTCGCGGTTATGCGACGGTGGGGTTCCCGGTTGCAGCCGTTCCGGTTCCGGCTGCTCCTGTAGCGACTGCTCCTGCTGCGTATGCTCCGGCCGCGGTTGCTCCTGCTCTAGCCGCTGCTCCGGACGGCTGGTTCCCGGTGTCGTTGGGTCTTCCTCCGGTTGCCATGGTCTCCTGCTGTTCTTGAATAAAGAATATTTCTCGTCACCACAAACGGCGCCAAACTGTGAGAGCGGAAACTCACACTGTCGAAATTTATATTTTGCGGGGATCCGAAAATTCTAATAAACAAGAACTAAAGGGCAAAAAAGTAAAAAGATGAGAAAGATGATTTTATTAATAATTCTCTAAGTATAAAAATATTTTAGAAATCTTATTGTCTTATATCTCGAAAGCTATTGCACTTGAGTTGTGATGCCTTGAAAGTGAATACAGGGGTCTATATTTATACTAGAGAGTCTAGGATCTCAAAGACTGATCTAAGCAATGTGGGACGTTTTAAAATCTCCTTCGCAGCCGCCGACGTGACCTAGTGGGCCGCCGCCCGTCTGCTTCCATTACGGCCCGTTTGTCTTGTTTTAGCCCAGCTTGTCTTCTTGGTCTTCTGGTCCAATTTTTCCTGGGAAAAAGCCTTGCTTCCGGTTTATTTTAAATAAACTCCTTGATGTTTTTCCATGTTCTGAACAGCATGAAGTCCTTCTTCAAATGGCGTGATGTTTCTTCGGGAATTAACGGGTCGAGGCCCGTTAACCGGGAAGTGGCGTTTAGGATCGGTCCGGGAAAGGTAAAAAATGGGACCGACCCATGTCTTGGCTTGGTGGATGCTCTGGGCTCGAGAAGATATGCAGAGACTCATCTTGAGAAGGCCTGCAAAGAGTTCATCCGTCGGACCGAAGGCCGAGAGCTCGGTCCGTACGGGCATTTGGTCGGAGCGGCTCGGTTAGCTTCCAGATGGGTTTAAGATAAGTGAACCGATTTGCCTCGTTAAAACCTTTCCCGGAAAACCCTTTGGGACAAAACCAAGGATAAGGAAAAAGAGTACAAATGGTCACGACCCATTTAATTCATCTGCCGGGCCGGGATCCAAGGGTTCTGACCGGGCAGACGTCTGGTCTCATTTCGTGGGCCTGCTGCCTAGATATGAAATGTTTAACCGTTACTTCGTATTTTTGCCTCATCAATCTACGAGGAGGGGATTTTGACCCCAACATCTTGTAGTTTTTGTTTCTTTTACTTTTCGAATGTCCTCTTGTTTGCGTCTTTACTTGTTGTTTTCTGTGTCGAACCCTAGAAGGTTCAGGGCTGAAGGACTATTAATATGGTCCCATATGCAGCTGTTGTAGGTTACACTTTTTACCAAATCAATAAACGAGCCAGTTATTGTCTAAGTACAAACCGAGAAGTGAATTCTCTTTGTTCTTACCCTTGTCGTGTGATTCGTTCAAGAGTAGGAGCCGCACCGTATCAAAGGAAGAGCCATCTCCTTTGTGTCGTGTCTCAGTCCACCATCGCCATCGATTCAACTGATCCAACACAAGAGAAGTCGATGCCATTGTGTAGATCTTCACCATCGCCCATCAACTTGCCAAGAGAAAGCGTGAACACCATCTCATGGCTCCATCAACCGATCCATTCCTATAAGCACCACCACCGGTTCTTATATCACCAAGCCAATAGATTATGTAGGTATTAAAAAGGTCTCCAAGCTTGCTTTGCCAAAAGTGCTTGATTAAAACACTCGTGATCCTTAACCAACCTGCCGTGAGCCTTTGATAAACAGAGCTTGTCCCAACTAATCCAATGAATCTTCCTTTTGAATTCTTCTTAATCCCACCCTAAATTTACCATATCAGCAGTCAATTTGGCGCAAGTACTTTTAAGTAAATTGAAACAAGACATAGCCTATATAGTATATAGGCATCGCTAAAGCTACCATCTTCAAAAGAATCTCTTTACCTCTAAGAATAGAAATCTATCGAACCAACCAGACATGTGAAAAAAATCATTGTATCTTTGATGTTATTGAGTAAAGCAATCTTAGATCCGCTAAATCATTATGGTGAACCTAAGTAGGTATCTGCTCTACCCATACAAAAGATTCCAAAAGTTTTCTGAATCTCAGCCCAGCTAGAAGGACAAACTAGATCACCAAAGGTAATAGAGAACTTGGAAAGATTGTTTACCTGTCATGTTGCCCTTCCATAAAAATCAAAGATATGTTTAAGACCCTGCTTTGAGACGAGGAAGCACGACAAAGAAATAGGCTATTGTCCGTGAAGAAAAGGTGATGAAATCAAGGCTCATGCTCTGAGAACTTAACTCCATGGAGTTCACCATTTCTTTCCGCCTGATTTAAGAGATGTGTCAAGCCTTCTAAGCATGACAAAAAGAAAATGAGACAAAGGGTCCTTTTGTCTAAGGCCACGTTCAGGAAAAATCCCACTATGAGCTTGATCATTAATTAGAACAGAATATGACACCGAGTAGCATAAAACAAGATTCAACCAATCCACCGTGGATGAAACCCAAGTGCAGCCAGTAAAGCCCTTAAGTAATCCCATTTAACACGATCAAAAGCCTTGGACATATCAGATTTGATGGCCATATAATTCTTCGGAAGATCATCTACAGTCCTTAGCGATGAATTATTTCATGAGGTACCAGAATGTTATCTGAAATTAGCCGGTCCACCAGAAATGCCGACTGATTTTATGCGACCAATGTAGATAGAAGAGGCTTCAATCTACTTATAAGAACCTTGGAAATGATCTTGTACATAACAGAACATAAGTTTGGCCTCAGATTAGACATCTGATCCACATGTACAGTCTTCGAAATTAAAAAAAACATTAGAGTGCAGTTCCAACCCACTGGAAAATTACCCGACATAATGAAATTCTGAACTTCTTGAGTGACTTGATTTCCAATGATCTCCCAATATTTTTCGAAAAAGAACCCAGTGAATCCTTCTCTCTCTGGAGCATAGAGGTTCAGTTGTTCTTTCCACTCTGGAAGATGAAGTTTTTTTGAGCTTAGCATGTACACAAACTTCACAGTTCTCTTTGCTTGTTTTGTATTTTGGAATTAGGTTCAAATTCATTAATCTTTGTATAGATTTATTATATTCATTTCCTAATCTTTCATGCCAAATATTAAAAGACCCAAGCAAATAAGCAACTGGGTTCTTCTCATTAATTGAAATGTTGGCAATGGAAGCTACAACATTCGAAGCATAAGCAACATCAGAAACAACATTTGCAACATTATTAGGACGAGGGACTGCCATGACATTCATCTTGACAAGTCCATTCTTAACAAAAAAACCCTGCCTACAAACAACCCAAACTTCTTCAGCACCAGCATGTCTGCTGATATTATGTGTTTTTAACGTATTTTGATTCGTTTTTAGTATTCGGTTTGAGTTTTGATTTGCATCTTTCGTTAGTTTTTCGAGTCTTTTCTTTTGTTTTGAGTCTTTTTACAGATTCTATGGAGTTCCGAAGGAGTTGGCGTTTACGGACATGTTCGAGTCAAGTTAAGGCGGAAAAACGAGAAAAGGACCAAACATAAGGAACGACCGTTCTGAAGAAGAACGATCATTCTGGTCAAGCAAAGGAACGACCGTTCCTTCCTAGAACGACCGTTCCCACACTCACCTACCCTGCCGATAAAAACCGAAGATCGATCGTTCTCTCCCATGTGCCCGTTCCACACTTCACCAACCATGCCGACAAAAACACTACGGAACGATCGTTCTCTCCATCAGAACGATCGTTCTCCCCATCAGAACGATCGGTCCCCGACAAAAGAACTAAGGAACGACCGTTCTCCCCATCAGAACGATCGTTCCCCGACTCCGCATCTCACCTACTTCGATCGACCATTGGGAACGATCGTTCTCCACCTAGAACGACCGTTCCCCGTCTTACATACTCCCCTTCACCTTGGCCTATATAATGAACCCACTCTTGATGCTTCAAAGCACACCATCTTCTTCCTCCTCTCTTCTCTAGCTTCTAAACATTGCTCTCTCTTCAGTTTTAAGCTTTATATTTATGCTTTTATCTAGTTTCTTTTAAGCTTTAATCTTATGTTTTTAATCTTATGCTTTACTTTCAGTTCTTATTTTCCATCTTATTGCTTTAATTAAGTTTTATTAAGTTTTACTTTCAGTTCTTGTTATCTATATTCATACTTTGTTTCAAGTTCTTATTAAGTTATTTTCAGCTTTCATTATCTATTCAAGCTTTTATGATGAACTCTATAATCTCTATGTTGTTTTCTTCTTTAATCATGTCTGAGTAGATCTCTTAGTTAGGTTAAGGTTTGTCAAGGGAATTCATGAGCTTTAGGGTTAAACACAAATAGGCTATTCAAATCAATATCTTCACCTTTGTTGTTCTTAATGCTTAGATCGAATTGATCACTTGATTTTATGATATTGGGTTTAACTTAGACAGCGAGAGTTGCTAGGTTGCTAGAAAGAACATTGGTGAGCAATTTATTCATTACCTGCGAGAGTAGATGTATTGGAGAATTGTGAACATATTAAACCTATCCTTAATGCTTGTCTACGATTTCTAGTACCAGCGAGAGTTAGGATTTCTAGGTTGATAGACAAAGATATTGATACCAAGAGAGTGGATTGATATTATCTTAGTGTTTGAGTTCTAGATTTATGCTTAATCATTGCCTGAATAGTTGTTTGATCCGTTGCTCTGAATGTCCTACGATATTCCTTGACCTAACGCTTGTTTAATATAATCTTTACAACCGATTTCGCTTTTATTATTGTATCTACAAAAACCAAAAACATATTTGAATTGTCTTAGCTTTTGATTTATCTCATTAGATCAATGTGTGAAAACTGGTCTTCGTGGGATCGACCCCTAAATACTACTTCGTATGCTGTGCACTTGCAGTAGGAAAAAGGGTTTAAAACTCGTGTATCAAGTTTTTGGCGCCGTTGCCGGGGACCAAATTTTCGCCTTTTATTTACTGCTGAATTATTAGACTAAGAACTTTACTGAACCGTTTTCTCTTCTTCTTTGTTTTTGTGTTTCAGGTGCATGTCCACAAGGAGCACGAGGAGCAAAAACAACAAAGACCTTCTTAGCTTGACAAACGACGAGCTAGCAAGGATAGAACGAGGAAACAAAAGACGCAACACACCCGTTAAAGAAGCAGAAACATCTGACACCGCCAACTCAGAGATGGGCGGACAAATAGACATCGCAGCTCAGCTGCAACAACTTCAAGCAGCCATGGAGCAGCTTCGTTTGCAACAGGAGAGGCAACTCGTTGCACAACCTGCTTTCGGGGACAAAGATGCGGCTCACACATACTACCAGGATCGATCTGCGATCGTTACCCCAACCATCCAGAGGCAAGATTACGAGATCAAACCTCAAATGATCGGCCTCGTGAAGCAACACCTGTTCCACGGTCTGCCAGCTGAGATTCCGATGGATCACATTGAGAACTTCGAAGAGATCTGTAGCACAACCGGCACCAATGGTGTGCCTCCAGATTTCTTGAAGTGCAAGCTTTTCCCCTTCTCTCTTACGGGAAAAGCATCACGGTGGTTAAAATCTTTACCACCAGGCTCTCTACCGACTTGGGCCAATGCACGAGCAGCCTTCTTGGATAAGTTCTACACGAAATCCAAGACCGCGGCCTTGAGGAACAAGATCTCCTCATTCGAGCAACAGTCCGGCGAATCCTTCAATGAAGCATGGGAGCAGTTTAAGGAGTACAAGCGTGAGTGCCCTCACCATGGGTTTAGTGATGAGCAGCTACTCAGCACCTTCTATGACAGAGTAGATTGGGACTACAGAAACGCCCTGAATGCAGCTAGTAACGGTGACTTCTACACTAAGTCAAAGGAAGGAGCTCTGGAGCTGATCGATAACCTAGCCGCAAGTTCCAGCAACAAAAGCCCGGAGTACGACAGGAAGAAGGTCAACAGTGTGGACTCCAAGAAGATTGATGAACTCTCGGCCATGGTTAACCTTTTGCTAAAAAAGAACCAGAAGTTAGTCCACTTTGTGGACGAAAATGGGGAGGCACCTATCGCTAAATTCCATGAGGAAGAAACCAGTAATGATCGGAGGGAGGTCAATTATGTGAACGGACAAGGTTTCGGACAGAACCGCGGTTTCAATAACCAAGGCTTCAACACTCATCCGAACCTGTCATATAGGAGCACCAATGTGGAGAATCCGCAGGATCGGACTTATCCTAACCAAGGAAATCAGTCGCAGATGGGTTTTCAGAAGAACTACTCCAACAACTACCAGAACCGGCCATTCGTTCCTAATCAGAACCGTTTCCAAGGAGGGAATCAGACAAGGCAGCCTTTCACAAACTCGCAACCCCAGCCTTTCACAGATCCGCAGTCTTCATCTTCAGCAACCGGCTCCCAAGACGAGCTGAAGAACATGATGCAGCAGTTAATGATGAGTCAACAAAAGGCGGCAGCAGAGATCAACTCCAAAGTTGACACCATGTATGTGGACCTTAATGAGAACTTCAAGGCAGTATGGGCTCACATGAAGCAGCTTGACACTCAGATTGCACAAACCGCTGAATCAGTTAAGAGGACACCAGGTACTCACGCAGAGGTGAACTATGTGAATGGAGGCTATGTGGAGAAACAGAGCTTGCAAGCTCTGGCGTCTAACTCTCAAGCGAGAAACGTCATATCCTCAGAAAAAGTTATGAAGCAGTCTGAGGAGCACCCGCTCGCTACCCCAGAGCACATGCTCCCCCGAGATGCTCCCACCAAACCTGCAGAAAATCTTCCAGTAAGGGTTTATATTCCTAAAGTGCCTTACCCAGTTCTACCTAGAGATCAGAGGGAGATTAAGGCAGTCTTTGTAGAAGCAAGGAGTCCACCACCAGCATTGAGGGTATTGCCTAAGGTTGAAGATCCTGGAAAATTCTTGGTCCCATGCTCCATTGCTGGAATTGAATTCAAGGACGCTCTTTGTGATTCCGGGTCTACTGTTAATCTCATGTCAAAGGCGATTGCAGAGAAGTTGAAAATTTATGAGGTAAAACCTAGCCATATGACTCTTCGATTTGCAAACACCTCCTCAACAACATCGTCTGGCAGCATTCACGATCCACCTGTCCGAATAGGGGATTGCCTCGTTCCAACTGATTTTCAAGTTGTGGAGATGAGAGAGGGTTATGGCATGCCATTACTTCTTGGAAGACCATTCATGGCTACAGTGGGTGCAATCATCGATATGCCAAATAGGCAAGTCTGCTTTTCCAAGATTGACAAGAATGTCTTCTACGAAGCCGTTCCCATAGGAACAACCACACGCTCCTCCTGCATCTCAGCAGTGGATAAAGAGGAAGCACGCGCTCCGATTCCGCAAGCACCTGCTCCACCACCCGGGAAATTTAGGGAGAAGACAAGGACGCAGGGAAACATGCAGTGCAAAAAGATGATGGTAGGTCCTCAAATAACTTTGATCCCTCAAGGATATGATGGAAACTCAGTTGACTACAAAGTGAAGTGCAAAGGTCGTCCTAAACCTTTCTCTAGAGTTATAGCTATTCTTCCATCAGAGTTGAAAGAGAAAGGTATTGATGTTATGAATGGAATGCTGAGTAGAGTTCTGAACATAAGGATGGCTGATTTCGGACTGATACATGGCACCAACGTCAAGCTCAGCGACGTAAAACAAGCGCTTTCGTGGGAGGCAACCCACCAGGTAACATGTAAATAGCGTGAATTTTTTTCGTTCTTGTTTTATTTACGTTTCTTGTTTTGTTTGAGATATTTTTCAGGCTTTTTTGTGTTCGAGAAACCGCTCTGCTGGGAGTGAAGAGAACGGTCGTTCTCTAACAAGAACGGTCGTTCTACAAGGCAGAACGATCGATCCCGAAGGAAGAACGGTCATTCTGTAACCCATCCGTCTTCTCGTAATTTACGACGGAACGACCGTTCTCTGCTTAGAACGGTCGTTCGCCTCATTTTTCACGACGGAACGATCGTTCCTGGGTAAGAACGATCGTTCCCAGGTACGATTTCTTCCCCAAATTCGAAACTAAACCGGTTTTAACTTAGATTAAACCGGAAAAACACCTGATTTATCAAGAGAGAACGATCGTAACTCTTTCATTTTCTCATCTTCATCGTTCTTCATTCTTCTTCACAAGAACAAAACCTAAAAAAATTTGAATAAATCATAACTCTCTCAATTTTTGGGGGTTTTTTTTATCAATTCTTGGTGCTAATCCACTCAATTTTCGAGCTCTTTCTGATTCTGGAAACCATTCTCACGATTAACAAAGGTATGAGTTCGAAATTTATGGAAACCAATTCGCATTTTTGAGAAAAAATTGCTTGTATCTTGTGTCCATTGTTGTTTGATGGTGAAATATTGATAGATTCTTGTCTAGGATGGATATAGGAACTTGATTTTAGGTTGAATTGATGGTTTCATAAGAAAAATCGAATTTGGGTTTTGGTTGTCCGAAAAAAAATCCGACCAAGTTGAAAAAAATGAGTTGTGCATTCGAATTCAAGGCCTTGAAGAAGATTGATTCTTGTTTCTATTGATATAGGAACTCATTTTGACAATACTTGATGAATTTTCAATGAAAAGTAGCTCATGAAAAAAAATTTTGTGCAAATTTGCTAAAATGAATCGAAATTTGTCGATTTTGTAGGATGAGCGGAGTTCAACGAGAAGTGGGAAGCTCTAGCAACACGAGCAGGAAGCGTAAGACAGCGCATGACAAGAACCCGCTCAACAGACCCATAACTGGAAGGTGGGACGCATATGACACCAAGTATTTGGCGGACTTGCGACAAACCAAACTTATGCCAAACCGGTTGGGCAGTGAGGCTACATTGGAGGCGTTGGGTCTGAAAGAGGATGTGGAGACTGTGTTCGAGAACATTGGGTTCGGACGGCTGTGGAAGATGAACGTGCCCATCTATCCTAAGTTCGTGAAGGAATTCCACAAAGGAGAAGATGTCAAGTTCTCCAAGTTCAGAAAAGAAGATGCGGATGAGTTCTGGGCGATCATTGCTAGTGGGCAGTATATCCCGCGAAATGCTAAGATAACCGCGATCAGGAATCCGGTTTTGAGAGTTGTGGTAAAGATCATCAGCAACACCTTCTTCTGCAAGAAGGAATCGGGAGCTGTACGAGATGATGAGTTATGGATGCTTTTCTATGGAGTGAAGCATCTCATTCCGGTGTAAGCAGATACGGACGGACCTAGCGAGAATTATGCTGCTGTGTTGTGTGATATGTTGGTGAAGATCAAGACGAGACCTCCAAAGATACTATATGTAAGCAACATCCTCACACTTATCTTCCAACACACGCAGATTGACCTGTTTGGCGAGGAAGTTCTGAACAAATGGGAGAGCGTTGACATCGACCATCTCATCCGTTGCACAGTCCTCAACAAGAAGGACGTCTACCAGTTCTATGGGCGCGACGGAGTGGCCCGTTTTTGTAGACTCCCGAACAGAGGTATCACTTCTCTCATTGATCAGGACAGTTTGGAGTTTGATGTTGGTCAGGAGTTTTTGATAGCAGATCCAGCGGGGCAAGTCGCACAAGTTTCGTGACCTCGCAAGATACATCGACCACTGCGCGCACCACAGCCTGACGAAGAGAGTGATGATGAGATGGCGGAGGGTGGAGATGATATCGAAGAAGAAGAAGAATCACAGCCACAACAACTCCTCCCACACAGCGCTGACAGATACCGCTTACCGCCGAGCCCTCCAGCAGATGACACCGCGCAACAACTCCAGTGGATCATCAAATCGCAAAAGAAGAACAACTCAATGATGAGGAAGATCTGGGGAGCGATCCAAAAGATTCGACCTTGTTCTTGTGCATCAGGTTCGCAGACACGAGGAGATGACAGCGACGTCTCAAGCGATGGCCATGAGAGGAGGACCAAAGCGAGACAAGATCGGTTGAGCGGAGGACGGAGAGAGAGCAGCACCGATAGCTCCACCAGCGACCACTGAGCTTGTGGTTATTTCTATCACCCTTGTTATATCCATTTTTATTTTATGCCACTTTTATTTTATTTTACGGGTTTCTCTTTCAGTTTTGTTTCAACCGGGACGGTTAAAAACAAGTCTGGGGGAGGGATTTATTTGTGTACTAACGTTGTGTTTATTTCTTATGTTTTATTTTGGTGTGTTTATTTTCAAAAAAAAATAAAAATATTTTCGAGTCAAAACAGTGTGTGATTTTATTAAACTTTTTGGAATTGCAACATGTTCGATGTCATTGCCTTAGGACTGCTTAGCATTGTTTGAAGATAGTTTGGAAACGCAGAAAAATCCATAACTTGATCAATTAGTGAATTTCTCAAATCATCTGAACTTAATCGAATTATCAGAACTTAATATGGACTTAATTTATCTCACTTAGGGGGTTGATAATCATGTATTGGATTTTACATTTGGAGTTTTCTTTGCATCATTTTTACCAATCTTTGCTAACTCCAAATGGCTAGACTTATCCTTAGTCTAGTACCACACCCTTACCATTTCCATGTTGAAACCCACTTATTTTTGTTTACTGTCATTTGCATTCATGTGCAAAAACTATGGAGTATACGGACCGACACAACTTTTCTTTAGGACTGTGTCTAGATAGGTGGTCTCTTTCTGATTAAATTCATGGGATGTGTCTAGAAAAGTGATCTCTTTTTGAATATATTCATCGAAAATTTTCGTTTCAAAAGAGAATGAACTTTTAATGGGTAGAAGATTTTATTCACATTCAAGAAATAAGCTTATATTGTTGAAATTCTTTTGATGCAGATCTTAGAGACTAACCGGTTTCATTCTCCGATATGTAAAAAAAAAAAAAAAGAGAAAGAAAAAAAAAAAAAAAAAAAACAGAAGGAACCGGGAAAGTCGTCAAGGTAATATCTTTAAATTTCATGAAACGTTAAAAGAAATCATGTTCTTGTTTGTGACTTGTTAAATAAGGGTAGAAGGATTAGAGTTAAGGAGAGTTGTGTACCTCCTAATTGGTCTGTGTCTCACGGTGATTTTGCATAATGATTTGCATCCGTTTGTACTGCTAAAAGAAACCGAAACACTTGAGCCACCAAATACCAACCTTGATACCTAGACCATAACGTGGTTAGATATTCCCTTCGTGAGAGTACACGCATTTGATAATAAATGTTAAATATTGAGTTCTGCTTGATCATGAGATTTTACTTATTTACTATGGTTATGGAGAAGTACAATGAAGTACGGTTTGATCTGAACTTTGCGAATGCGGTTTATGGGCAATTGATTTAGAGTATGGTCCTATAAGTTTTACGAGAGTCACACGTTTTTCAAACCTCTCCTCTTTGTAAAATATCTGGTTTTGCTTGGGGACAAGCAAAGGTTTTAGTTGGGGGGAGTTGATATTATGTGTTTTTAACGTATTTTGATTCGTTTTTAGTATTCGGTTTGAGTTTGGATTTGCATCTTTCGTTAGTTTTTCGAGTCTTTTCTTTTGTTTTGAGTCTTTTTACAGATTCTATGGAGTTCCGAAGGAGTTGGCGTTTACGGACATGTTCGAGTCAAGTTAAGACTGAAAAACGAGAAAAGGACCAAACATAAGGAACGACCGTTCTGAAGAAGAACGATCGTTCTGGTCAAGCAAAGGAACGACCGTTCCTTCCCAGATCGACCGTTCCCACACTCACCTACCCTGCCGATAAAAACCGAAGATCGATCGTTCTCTCCCATGTGCCCGTTCCACACTTCACCAACCATGCCGACAAAAACACTACGGAACGATCGTTCTCCCCATCAGAACGATCGTTCCCCGACAAAAAAACTAAGGAACGACCGTTCTCCCCATCAGAACGATCGTTCCCCGACTCCGCATCTCACCTACTTCGATCGACCATTGGGAACGATCGTTCTCCACCTAGAACGACCGTTCCCCGTCTTACCTACTCCCCTTCACCTTGGCCTATATAATGAACCCACTCTTGATGCTTCTAAGCACACCATCTTCTTCCTCCTCTCTTCTCTAGCTTCTAAACATTGCTCTCTCTTCAGTTTTAAGCTTTATATTTATGCTTTTATCTAGTTCTTGTTAGTTTCTTTTAAGCTTTAATCTTATGCTTTTAATCTTATGCTTTTAATCTTATGCTTTACTTTCAATTCTTATTTTCCATCTTATTGCTTTAATTAATTTTTATTAAGTTTTACTTTCAGTTCTTGTTATCTATATTCATACTTTGTTTCAAGTTCTTATTAAGTTATTTTCAGCTTTCATTATCTATTCAGGCTTTTATGATGAACTCTATAATCTCTATGTTGTTTTCTTCTTTAATCATGTCTGAGTAGATCTCTTAGTTAGGTTAAGGTTTGTCAAGGGAATTCATGAGCTTTAGGGTTAAACACAAATAGGCTATTCAAATCAATATCTTCACCTTTGTTGTTCTTAATGCTTAGATCGAATTGATCACTTGATTTTATGATATTGGGTTTAACTTAGACAGCGAGAGTTGCTAGGTTGCTAGAAAGAACATTGGTGAGCAATTTATTCATTACCTGCTAGAGTAGATGTATTGGAGAATTGTGAACATATTAAACCTATCCTTAATGCTTGTCTACGATTTCTAGTACCAGCGAGAGTTAGGATTTCTAAGTTGATAGACAAAGATATTGATACCACGAGAGTGGATTGATATTATCTTAGTGTTTGAGTTCTAGATTTATGCTTAATCATTGCCTGAATAGTTGTTTGATCCGTTGCTCTGAATGTCCTACGATATTCCTTGACTTAACGCTTGTTTAATATAATCTTTACAACCGATTTCGCTTTTATTATTGCTATCTACAAAAACCAAAAACATATTTGAATTGTCTTAGCTTTTGATTTAGCTCATTAGATCAAAGTGTGAAAACTGGTCTTCTTGGGATCGACCCCTAAATACTACTTCGTATGCTGTGCACTTGCAGTAGGAAAAAAGGGTTTAAAACTCGTGTATCAAGTTTTTGGCGCCGTTGCCGGGGACCAAATTTTCGCCTTTTATTTACTGCTGAATTATTAGACTAAGAACTTTACTGAACCGTTTTCTCTTCTTTTTTGTTTTTGTGTTTCAGGTGCATGTCCACAAGGAGCACGAGGAGCAAAAACAACAAAGACCTTCTTAGCTTGACAAACGACGAGCTAGCAAGGATAGAACGAGGAAACAAAAGACGTAACACACCCGTTAAAGAAGCAGAAACATCTGACACCGCCAACTCAGAGATGGGCGGACAAATAGACATCGCAGCTCAGCTGCAACAACTTCAAGCAGCCATGGAGCAGCTTCGTTTGCAACAGGAGAGGCAACTCGTTGCACAACCTGCTTTCGGGGACAAAGATGCGGCTCACACATACTATCAGGATCGATCTGCGATCGTTACCCCGACCATCCAGAGGCAAGATTACGAGATCAAACCTCAAATGATCGGCCTCGTGAAGCAACACCTGTTCCACGGTCTGCCTGCTGAGATTCCGATGGATCACATCGAGAACTTCGAAGAGATCTGTAGCACAACCGGCTCCAATGGTGTGCCTCCAGATTTCTTGAAGTGCAAGCTTTTCCCCTTCTCTCTTACGGGAAAAGCATCACGGTGGTTAAAATCTTTACCACCAGGCTCTCTACCGACTTGGGCCAATGCACAAGCAGCCTTCTTGGATAAGTTCTACACGAAATCCAAGACCGCGGCCTTGAGGAACAAGATCTCCTCATTCGAGCAACAGTCCGGCGAATCCTTCAATGAAGCATGGGAGCGGTTTAAGGAGTACAAGCGTGAGTGCCCTCACCATGGGTTTAGTGATGAGCAGCTACTCAGCACCTTCTATGACGGAGTAGATTGGGACTACAGAAACGCCCTGAATGCAGCTAGTAACGGTGACTTCTACACTAAGTCAAAGGAAGGAGCTCTGGAGCTGATCGATAACCTAGCCGCAAGTTCCAGCAACAAAAGCCCGGAGTACGACAGGAAGAAGGTCAACAGTGTGGACTCCAAGAAGATTGATGAACTCTCGGCCATGGTTAACCTTTTGCTAAAAAAGAACCAGAAGTCAGTCCACTTTGTGGACGAGAATGGGGAGGCACCTATCGCTAAATTCCATGAGGAAGAAACCAGTAATGATCGAAGGGAGGTCAATTATGTGAACGGACAAGGTTTCGGACAGAACCGCGGTTTCAATAACCAAGGCTTCAACACTCATCCGAACTTGTCCTATAGGAGCTCCAATGTGGAGAATCCGCAGGATCAGACTTATACTAACCAAGGAAATCAGTCGCAGATGGGTTTTCAGAAGAACTACTCCAACAACTACCAGAACCGGCCATTCGTTCCTAATCAGAACCGTTTCCAAGGAGGGAATCAGACAAGGCAGCCTTTCACAAACTCGCAACCCCAGCCTTTCACAGATCTGCAGTCTTCATCTTCAGCAACCGGCTCCCAAGACGAGCTGAAGAACATGATGCAGCAGTTAATGACGAGTCAACAAAAGGCGGCAGCAGAGATCAACTCCAAAGTTGACACCATGTATGTGGACCTTAATGAGAAGTTCAAGGCAGTATGGGCTCACATGAAGCAGCTTGACACTCAGATTGCACAAACCGCTGAATCAGTTAAGAGGACACCAGGTACTCACGCAGAGGTGAACTATGTGAATGGAGGCTATGTGGAGAAACAGAGCTTGCAAGCTCCGGCGTCTAACTCTCAAGCGAGAAACGTCATATCCTCAGAAAAAGTTATGAAGCAGTCTGAGGAGCACCCGCTCGCTACCCCAGAGCACATGCTCCCCCGAGATGCTCCCACCAAACCTGCAGAAAATCTTCCAGTAAGGGTTTATATTCCTAAAGTGCCTTACCCAGTTCTACCTAGAGATCAGAGGGAGATTAAGGCAGTCTTTGTAGAAGCAAGGAGTACACCACCAGCATTGAGGGTATTGCCTAAGGTTGAAGATCCTGGAAAATTCTTGGTCCCATGCTCCATTGCTGGAATTGAATTCAAGGACGCTCTTTGTGATTCTGGGTCTACTGTTAATCTCATGTCAAAGGCGATTGCAGAGAAGTTGAAAATTTATGAGGTAAAACCTAGCCATATGACTCTTCAATTCGCAAACACCTCCTCAACAACATCGTCTGGCAGCATTCACGATCTACCTGTCCGAATAGGGGATTGCCTAGTTCCAACTGATATTCAAGTTGTGGAGATGAGAGAGGGTTATGGCATGCCATTACTTCTTGGAAGACCATTCATGGCTACAGTGGGTGCAATCATCGATATGCCAAATAGGCAAGTCTGGTTTTCCAAGATTGACAAGAATGTCTTCTACGAAGCCGTTCCCATAGGAACAACCACACGCTCCTCCTGCATCTCAGCAGTGGATAAAGAGGAAGCACGCGCTCCGATTCCGCAAGCACCTGCTCCATCACCCGGGAAATTTAGGGAGAAGACCAGGACGCAGGGAAACATGCAGTGCAAAAAGATGATGGTAGGTCCTCAAATGACTTTGATCCCTCAAGGATATGATGGAAACTTAGTTGACTACAAAGTGAAGTGCAAAGGTCGTCCTAAACCTTTCTCTAGAGTTATAGCTATTCTTCCATCAGAGTTGAAAGAGAAAGGTATTGATGTTATGAATGGAATGCTGAGTAGATTTTTGAACATAAGGATGTCTGATTTCGGAGCCTGTTTTGGAGCAAGCTCTCAAACCAAGCCTGACTGATACATGGCACCAACGTCAAGCTCAGCGACGTAAAACAAGCGCTTTCATGGGAGGCAACCCACCAGGTAACATGTAAATAGCGTGAATTTTTTTCGTTCTTGTTTTATTTACGTTTCTTGTTTTGTTTGAGATATTTTTCAGGCTTTTTTGTGTTCGAGAAACCGCTCTGCTGGGAGTGAAGAGAACGGTCGTTCTCTAACAAGAACGGTCGTTCTACAAGGCAGAACGATCGATCCCGAAGGAAGAACGGTCATTCTGTAACCCATCCGTCTTCTCGTAATTTACGACAGAACGACCGTTCTCTGCTTAGAACGGTCGTTCGCCTCATTTTTCACGACGGAACGATCGTTCCTGGGTAAGAACGATCGTTCCCTGGTACGATTTCTTCCCCAAATTCGAAACTAAACCGGTTTTAACTTAGATTAAACCGGAAAAACACCTGATTTATCAAGAGAGAACGATCGTAACTCTTTCATTTTCTCATCTTCATCGTTCTTCATTCTTCTTCACAAGAACAAAACCTAAAAAAATTTGAATCAATCATAACTCTCTCAATTTTTGGGGGTTTTTATCAATTCTTGGTGCTAATCCACTCAATTTTCGAGCTCTTTCTGATTCTGGAAACCATTCTCACGATTAACAAAGGTATGAGTTCGAAATTTATGGAAACCAATTCGCCATTTTGAGAAAAAATTGCTTGTATCTTGTGTCCATTGTTGTTTGATGGTGAAAATTTCTAGATTCTTGTCTAGGATGGATATAGGAACTTGATTTTAGGTTGAATTGATGGTTTCATAAGAAAAATCGAATTTGGGTTTTGGTTGTCCGAAAAAAATCCGACCAAGTTGAAAAAAATGAGTTGTGCATTCGAATTCAAGGCCTTGAAGAAGATTGATTCTTGTTTCTATTGATATAGGAACTCATTTTGACAATACTTGATGAATTTTCAATGAAAAGTAGCTCATGAAAAAAACTTTTGTGCAAATTTGCTAAAATGAATCGAAATTTGTCGATTTTGTAGGATGAGCGGAGTTCAACGAGAAGTGGGAAGCTATAGCAACACGAGCAGGAAGCGTAAGACAGCGCATGACAAGAACCCGCTCAACAGACCCATAACCGGAAGGTGGGACGCATATGACACCAAGTATTTGGCGGACTTGCGACAAACCAAACTTATGCCAAACCGGTTGGGCAGTGAGGCTACATTGGAGGCGTTGGGTCTGAAAGAGGATGTGGAGACTGTGTTCGAGAACATTGGGTTCAGACGGCTGTGGAAGATGAACGTGCCCATCTATCCTAAGTTCGTGAAGGAATTCCACAAAGGAGAAGACGTCAAGTTCTCCAAGTTCATATTAAACCTATCCTTAATGCTTGTCTACGATTTCTAGTACCAGCGAGAGTTAGGATTTCTAGGTTGATAGACAAAGATATTGATACCACGAGAGTGGATTGATATTATCTTAGTGTTTGAGTTCTAGATTTATGCTTAATCATTGCCTGAATAGTTGTTTGATCCGTTGCTCTGAATGTCCTACGATATTCCTTGACCTAACGCTTGTTTAATATAATCTTTACAACCGATTTCGCTTTTATTATTGCTATCTACAAAAACCAAAAACATATTTGAATTGTCTTAGCTTTTGATTTAGCTCATTAGATCAAAGTGTGAAAACTGGTCTTCGTGGGATCGACCCCTAAATACTACTTCGTATGCTGTGCACTTGCAGTAGGAAAAAAGGGATTAAAACTCGTGTATCATCTGCCTCAAGGTGGGTTAAAAATACGGCTTTGCTTAAGAGAGTGCCGGAGATGAGATTCTTCCGCATGTCATCTTAGGTGCTGGGTAGAGACATAAATCTCACATTGCTCTTTAGCAGATTTGGTTAGATTTAGTTGTCCCCTTGAACTTAGATCTTGGGATCTCCAGTCACATAAGTAAGGTTTCCACCAAAAGTCTTCTCTAATTTACAGGCTTTAAACCCATTCCTCTTGAAGATTTTAAAACTTGATCTCGTTCAACCCTTTTGTAAATGGATTCGGTAGGTTGTCAGCTGACTTTACATAATCAATGGAGGTAACACCAGTTGAGATCAAATTTGTAATGATTTTGATGTCGTCTTGTGATATGACGAGATTTACCATTGTAGAGATTATTCAGTGCCCAAGCGATAGCAGCTTGGTTATCACAGTGTACACGTATTGCTGGCATTGGACTCTCCCTTTGGAATAACTTCCAACCAATTTCGAAGCCATTCTGGTTCCTCTTCAACTTTATCAAGCGCTAGACACTCAGATTCCATTGTGGATCTAGCTAAGAGAGTTTGTTTGCCAAATTTCCAGGACACTTCTGCACCTCCTAGCATAAAGATATATCCTAGTGAGGATAGGAGTTCCTTTTACTGTCGAGGAGAGACAACCCACCCCAGCACAACCCTCTGGACGTGGGGAGGATCTCAGGATCGTGAGATCATGGCGAGGGTCTCTGAGTTGTTGGCGAAGATCGGAGCGGTTCGAAACGTCCTCCACAAGACTCGGCCCTTGACTTATCCAAAATTGTTGAACTAGTTGGAATAAAAATGCTTGCCGTTTTGAATTAAACATCGTAACATTTTTTTCGCAAACATCTTGTAATTTTGCCCAAAAAGAACATCTTATTATTGGCGAGCCAAAATTCCCCAAGCCCAATCCCAAGCCCAAGCCCCAGTCGGGCCGAGCCGGCGGCGGCGGCGCCGCGTGCATGGGTCTCTCCTCTCTCTTGCATCATTTGAATCATGAAGTGTGTAGGACACTATATAAACACTTGAAAAAAACTCCTTCCTTTCCGATTTGGGACTTTTCCCATCTTCCATTCATAAAAAACAAAGCTTTTTCACTTAAGCCCAAATTCATATTTCTTTTCACTTTCTTCATTTCCGAATTGGGCCTACTAGCCCATTAAATGATCCAACAATTCCCCACATGAATAGATATAACTCTAATCATTCGAAGACTAAAAATACTTGACTGTAATTCCAGGGGAGGAGAAAATATGATGATGTGCATAATTGTACTCCTTTTCCTTTTCATGGTTTATTACACTAGGTTTTTCCATGACAAGGTTTTAACGAGATAGTAAAGAACACACAAATGAATATACATCCAAAAAGAATGCTATAAGTTTGAGAATGAATGTCTATCACCCCTCTAAAGTCTTTTTCACATATTAATGACATCAAAGAGAATGATCCAGATGAATCATTGGCAAGTTCAACAAACTACATGAAATGGGATATAAGTGTTCTACAAATTCATTCAAGTGAAGATTTTGAAGACATAATTACCAAGGCGCTACTTCCAGATTAGTAACTTGCTACCCAAACAATCTTGATCTGTCTTAACTATAAATCTAGCTTATAGAACCATAGTGTAATACTTGGTCTTCGTGGGATCGAACCCTAAGTACTACTACGTTTGCTGTGCACTTGCAGTAGGAAAATAGGGTTTAAAACTCGTGTATCAAGTTTTTGGCGCTGTTGCCGGGGACCAAATTTTTACCTTTGGTTTACGGGTAAGTTTTTAGACTAAGAACCCTATTAAACTCGGTTTCTTTTCTTCTTTGCTTTTGTATTTCAGGTGCAGTCAACAAGGAGCACAATGAGCAAAAACAACGAGGACCTTCTTAGCTAAACGAACGCCGAGCTAGTAGGAGGGAGCGAGAGAACAGGAGACGCAACACACCCGTTCAGGAACCAGAAACGTCTGACACCGCCAACTCAGAGATGGGCGACCAAACAGACATTGCGGCTCAATTGCAACAACTTCAGACAGCCATGGAGCAGCTTCGTTTGCTACAGGAGAGGCAACTCGCACAACAACCAGCTTTCGGAGATAAGGATGCAGCACACACCTTTTACCAAGACCGGTCCGCGATTGTTACTCCGACCATTCAGAGGCAAGATTATGAGATCAAGCCTCGGATGATTGCCCTCGTGAAGCAACACCTGTTTCATGGTCTGCCTACTGAGATTCTGATGGATCACATCTAAAAATTCGAAGAGATATGTAGCACAACCGGCTCCAATGGTGTGCCTCCAGATTTCTTGAAGTGCAAGCTTTTCCCCTTCTCTCTTGCGGGAAAGGCATCACGGTGGTTAGTCTTTACCACCAGGCTCTCTGGCGACTTGGGCTGATGCGAGATCAGGTTTCCTGGACAAATTCTACACCAAGTCTAAGACCGCAACCTTGAGGAACAAAATCTCCTCGTTTGAGAAACTTCCCGGTGAGACCTTCAACGAAGCATGGGAACGGTTCAAGGAGTACAAGCGTGAATGCCCTCACCACGGGTTTAGCGACGAGCAGCTGCTCAGCACCTTCTACGACGGAGTAGAATGGGATTACAGAAACGCCCTAAACGCAGCTAGTAATGGAGATTTCTACACTAAGTCAAAGGAGGGGGCTCTGGAGCTGATCGAAAACCTAGCCGCGAGTTCTAGCAACAAAAATCCCGAGTATGATTGAAAGAAGGTCAACAGTGTAGAATCCAAGAAGATCGATGAAATCACAGACAAGGTTAACCTTCTTCTAAAGGGAAACCAGAAGTCGGTCCACTTTGTGGATGAGAACGGAGAAGAGCCACTCACCCAAGTTTTGGGAGAGGAAACCAATAATGATCAGATGGAGGTCAACTACGTGAATGGGCAAGGATTTGGACAGAACCGCGGATTCAACAATCAGGGTTTCAATACCCATCCGAATTTGTCCTATAGGAGCACTAATGTGGAGAATCCGCAAGATCAGGTTTACCCTAAGCAAGGAGGCCAGAATCAGTTGGGCTTCCAGGAAGGCTACTCCAACAACTACCAGGGCAGGCAATTCGTCCCAAACCAGAACCATTTCCAAGCAGGGGTCAACCGAGACAGTCTTTCACAAATTTGCAGCCTCATCAACCTTTCGCAAATCCGCAGCCTCCTTCTCCAGCGACCGGCTCCCAAGATGAGTTGAAAAACATGATGCAAAGACTAATGGCTAGTCATCAGAAAGCGGCAGCTGAGATCAACTCCAAGGTTGACACAATGTATGTCGACCTTAATGGGAAGTATGAGGCTGTGTGGACTCACATGAAGCAGCTCGATATTCAGATTGCACAAACCGCTGAATCGATTAAGAGGACACCAGAGACTCACGCAGATTGAACTACGTGAATGGAGGCTATGTGGAGCATCAGAGCTTTCAAGCTCAGGCGTCTAACTCCCCAGACGAGCTGAAGTCCCTTATGCATTTGGTTTTAGTCAACCAACAGAAATCTGCTCATGAGGTCGATGTCAAAGTGGACAGCATGTACAATGATCTCAACAGTAAGTTTGAAGCTGTTTGCACTCACATGAAGAAGCATGAGATTCAGATTGGTCAAACTGCTGAGGCGTCAGGAATTCTTCCAGGGAAAGCAGAAGTGAAACCTAGGAAATGGGTATGTCAATGCGGTTGAGACAAGAAGTGGTTAGACACTGCAAACAGCTGCAGCACCAGCCCAGAAATCGGCGAAAGGGAAAGAAATAGCTGCGGAGCACCCGCTCCAGGAGAATCGGAACGCACCAAGCGAAGGGAACTCAAGAGAGCACCCTACGACATCGGGAGACCCGCTCTGTTTCTTACTCAGAGTGCTCCAAGCGAAAGTGCTGCGACCGAGCACATGCTCCCCCGAGGTACTCCATCCACTCTAACTAAACCTACAGAAATTATTCCAGCAAGGGTTTACACTCCTAAGATGCCTTATCCACCATTGAGGGTATTGCCTAAGGTTGAAGATCCTGGAAAGTTCTTTGTTCCATGCTCCATTACAAGAGTTGAATTCAAAGAAGCTCTTTGTGATTCTGGGTCTACTGTTAATCTCATGTCAAAGGCAATTACAGAGAAGTTGAAAATTTCTGAGGTAAAACCTAGTCATATGACTCTTCGATTTGCAAACTCGTCCTCAACAACATCGTCTGGCAGCATTCACGATCTACCTGTCCGAATAGGGGATTGCCTAGTTCCAACTGATTTTTAGGTTGTGGAGATGAGAGAGGGTCATGATATGCATTTGCTTCTTGGGAGACCATTCATGGCTACAGTGGGTGCAATCATCGATATGCCGAATAAGCGAGTCTGTTTTTCCAAGATTGACAAAAGGGTCTTCTATAAAGCTGTTCCCACAGGAACCACCACATGCGCCTCTTGCATCTCAGCAGTGGATAGAGAAGAAGCACGTGCTCCGATCCCGCGAGCACCTGATCCACCACCCGGGAAGTTTAGGGAGAAGACAAAAACGCAAGAAAACGTGTAGTGCAAAAGGATTATGGGAGGTCCTCAAATGACTCTGATCCCTCAAGCATATGATGGAAACTCGGTTGACTACAAGGTGAAGTGCAAAGGTCATCCTAAACCTTTCTCTAAAGTTAGAGCTATTCTTCCATCAGAATTGAAAGAGAAGGGTATTGATGTTGTGAATGGAATGTTGAGTAAAGTTCTGAACATGAGGATGTCTGATTGCGGAGATTGTTTTGGAGCAAGCTCTCAAGCCCAACCTGATTGATACATGGCACCAAAGTCAAGCTAATGACTTAAACCAAGCGCTTGGTGGAAGGTAACCCACTGGTAAGTGTACATACTTCCTTTTCTTTATTTTGCTACTGATTTTTGGTTTTTGTTTTCTTTGTTTGAACTTAAAAAAAAAAACGAGCGAGCACCCCAATCTGTTTTAGAGCACCTGCTCCGCCCGGATGCTCCACAAAAAAGAAATAAAAAGGGGGGGGGGGTGCACGTCTTCAGGTAAGTTTTCTTGTTCCTACACAATTGTAAAATCCATTATTTATTTTTCGTTTCTCATCATTTCTCTTGATTTATACTCACACCGGGACAGTGTGAAGTAAGTCTGGGGGAGGGTGTTGGTACTAATTCCGTTTTCTTTGTTTTGTTTAAGTCGTTTTTGTGAGTCAGTCTATTTTATTGAGTCAAAATTTGGTTGAGATTTATGAACTATCTGTTAAAATGTTGAGCTGGCTGTTTTTACTTTGTGACCATATCTGTAGGATCCATTCAGTTAAGACTAATGAAAAATCAAAAGTCTGACCAGTCCACTAGAGAAACCCATATTTCCAGCAGATTTTACAGACATGAGCTATTTGCGGAGATCTTTCAACCGTAGCTGGTGACCAAAGAGCTTGATACTCTCATTCACACCTGACATTGACAGCTATTGTGAAAAGCTTATGGTACTCCTTTGAGTAAAGGGATAGGAAAATTTCCCATGACCCCACTATTTTACTTTGAAAGGAATGATCACACAGAGGTGGAAACGAGGGGGAGGAAAATTTCTCAGGACCCCATTATTCGTCACATCTTTGCAAAAAAAAAGAAAAAAAAAAGAAGATCGTAAAAAAAAGGAGATGATCAAAAGATAAATGCAGAGTATCAGAAAAGAATAAGTCTGGGGGGAGAGAAAGAGTACCAAATAGGTGGATTACATGGTTGTATTTGTCGAGGTATAGTATGGGAAAGAGTCTATAAGGTTCTTAGCATTGGAAGCATTGTTAGTCTCTATGCAATGAAGGATAGTGGATGAAGTTGAGATTTTGTGCAGTTAATCTGGAAAAACTGCAATGTGGCTAAGGTGAAGTACATGGTGGTCGATTTTTGGATTGGTTTATAAAGAATGTGGATTACAGGTTTAAGCAGTTGGTGCGATTATTCTGATTGAGAAGTTGAGATCCCTGTTTTCAAAACCTCTTTCACGGGTTTAAGCTTTAGTTTGTTTGAGGACAAACAAAGGTCTAAGTCTGGGGGAGTTGATATGAGACATTTTTACCTCATTCTAACCATTGTTTTCAAGTCATTTTCGAGTCTTTTTAGTCTTTATCGTGTCGTTTCAGGTCATTAGGAGGCTTTGGACGAAGTTTGGAGTGATTGGAGCCTTTGGAGCAGAAAAGAATCATATTGGAAGAAAAGAAGGCGAATCTGTGAAGAATTACCAATTTCACCTCGGAGCACCTGCTCAGCACCCAGCGAGCACCTGCTCACGATTCCGGAGAAAAATAAGGAAGGTCGATTTGACCTAATCCTAACCACGAAAAAAGAGGGACCAGCCACCTAGGATGACCCGATTATATATATTCCCTTTAGTCTTAGGTTTTTAATCATCTTTTATCTTATTCTACATCTTTAATCTACCTTTTAGCTTTAGTTTTCAAGACCTATAAGGAGCTTTGTATTATTTTTGGGAGAAGGATCTCTGCAACATCTGGAGAAGAATTCTGAACCCTCTTTATTTATTTTCTATTTCATTCATGGATTTCTCTTCATCTATTGCTATGTTTTGTTTCTCCATGTCTGAGTAAATCTCTTAGTTAGGTTAGAGTTTTCAAAGGAATTCATGAGCTAAGGGATTAAACACAAATAGGCTTATAAATCGATGTCTTCACCCTTGTTGTTCTTAATGCTTGGATCGGATTGATCACTCGATTTCATGATCTTAGGTTAACTTAGACAGCGAGAGCTGCTAGGTTGCTAGAAGAAACATTGTTGAGCAATTTGTTCTATGCCTGCGAGAGTAGATGTGTAGGAGAATTGTGAATAAATCAAACCTATCCTTAATGCTTGTCTGCGATTTCTAAAACCAACGAGAGTTAGGATTTTAGGTTGTTAGATAAAGTTAATGATGCCACGAGAGTGGATTGATATTATCTTTATGTTTGAGTTCTAGACTTGTGCTTAATCATTGCCTGAATAGTTGTTTGATCCGTTGCTCTGAATTTCCTGTGAAATTCCTTGACCTAACGCTTGCTTAATATTGTTTTTACATCCGATTTTAGATTAGTAACTTTCTACCTAAACAATCTTGATATGTCTTAGCTCTAAATCTAGCTTATAGAACCATAGTGTAATACTTGGTCTTCGTAGGATCGACCCCTAAGTACTACTATGTTTGTTGTGCACTTGCATTAGGAAAATAGGGTTTAAAACTCGTGTATCATTGGCCAGCATTTTCAGTTCATCTGGAGGAATTCCAGTACTGGAAAGAGCGACTGTTGGACTTCCAGATAAAGCTTATTCCTCAGACGAAGAATGGAAAAGCAGACAAGTTGGTGAGAAAAGCGCAGAGTCATTCTTCTGAGTTGGTTTACATCGACTCAGTTGCTCAATGATAGATAGATTTGGATGTTTAGTTCTGTTATAGTTCTTTGATGACAAAAAAATAAAAAATAAAAATAAAAATAAAAATAAAAAGATATTAGTTGTTTTTCATCTAATTGTTTTGTCTTCTGAATCCTCCACATTTTTTTTGAATTTCATGGCCGTCTACATGACTTGACCTTCTCCTCCAAATTTAAGACATTGTAAAATCAAGTGTTCACTTTAATCATTTTGTTCTAATAAATGCCTCAATATCATTAAATTATTTGA
Source organism: Isatis tinctoria (assembly GCA_010577795.1). Taxonomy (NCBI): domain Eukaryota; kingdom Viridiplantae; phylum Streptophyta; class Magnoliopsida; order Brassicales; family Brassicaceae; genus Isatis; species Isatis tinctoria. The sequence continues at coordinate 22,911,170 of CM021250.1, forward strand.
CTAATTAAAATATTTATGTTTTCTTTTTTTTTTGACGGCTAAAACATTTTATTATATCAAAGTCATAACGTTAAAGTCATACAAGACTACAAAACGTAAATTATTACACATGCAGCTATGTGCGCCATATTTTGAAAATAGTGCAAAGAAATAAGATTCACGATGCGGATTGAGTAAAATCAACAATGACTTACACGGTAACAAACAAAAATATTTGTAATATTTCTTCAACTCTTCTGCTCCAATACGATTTTTGCCTTCCTTTTTATCTTGGGGCTGTTTCGTAATCGTATTAGTAAAACCCATCACGTCTGATACTAGTCTTGATATTGTGACGATTTGATGCCAATTAATCCGCAACAATGTACTTGTAAATATCGTAGACCTTAACTTAACTCAATATAAACAACTAAAACTATCTTCCTCGTAAATGCAGCATTGCCAAGACGCCTTCCGCTCATTGTAAATAAAATGTGTCTATCTCTTATCATCCCACCACAAAAAAACATACAACAACTGAATCTGTGCCTAGAGATTATCAATGGATTCCACCTTAACTCACCGGACAAAGACGTTATTGCTTTAAAGTCGAAACCTTGATTGCATTTACCTCTCCACTGGAGTCTATTTTCCATCATCTTGGCATTGCATATCTGAATCCACGACCATGGCGGTTTTGATGGAAGCTTTTTCTGATGCAGAAAATGCAACACACAACCACCCTTAAGGGGTGGACGACAAACACCGGCCATCGATTGCACCGGACAAACGCCAGCAACGGTACGATGCCAATATCGACGTGCACGTGCCGGAAAGTGACTCTCCCAAAGAGAGAAAAAACCGTAATCAAACTGCAGTAACCGCTTCATAGATCTGAATAATTGTCTAATGCAATTCCAAAAAAGATAAAACCAAACGAATATGATCACCCTTAACAGAAACCATGGATAGTAGCGAAGATAAAAGTCGGATGACGGAAGGAAGCGTCGATCGTCGATCGACGGAAAAGACATTAACGAATAATTTTATGGATGTGGTAAGGCTAAGTAACAAGGAAAATGAAAGATTAAATATTTATGTTTTCTAAGTCATCTATATTTGCTAATATTTCTTTTCTTGGTTTCTACCTAAAATCATATTGAGCGCTTATATAAAATATTATTATCTTGATCATAATCCAAAAAAACTTTATTTTAGTCCAAAAAAAGAAGTTGAACTGTTTCTCGTTTCACTTTTTATTCTTCTCCAATCTTCTTGGTACGTGCAAAATGGTAAAATTTATTGATGTTTAATACTTTTTATTCGTAATTCTCTTTATTTTAATATCATATATCATTTCTTGGTTTTGTTGTTAATCTATATTTTTTTTCGAATGTTAAATTCATATATATATTGTCGTCTTATTGTTAGTTTTGTAGTTATGGTTATTGATATGTTTTTCGTTATATTATAGAGCATGCATCTATTATTTTCACTTTTTGTAATTGCTTCTTCGAATTAAGTTTCCTGTTTAAGTCCTATGATATTATATGTCTCTTTATGTTCTTTTTCTTTTGTAACTTCTGCCTTTTTATGTTTATATACGGTGAATTATTTGTTTTAGTCAATAATCTTCTATAAAAGTATTATATTGGCCATTTTTTGATTAAAACTTTAGAAACCCATTAATATTTCAAAAACCTATTAACATTTTCTTTTAAATGCTGACGTGAGGCGCTGTATGGAGAAAAGAGTCTCTAATTATGATATAGATTATAGAGTATAGATAAAAAAAAAAGAATACATTTTCAGACAAGGAGCATTTAAGAGGAATATATTACTGAATATTCGATTTTTCATTTTTCTGTTAATTCTCTTTCTATGGGATAATTAAGTAGCTCAAATCACATTGTTTAAAATATTTTTCTCGAGTTTAATCTGAAGTTAGTATTAGATTCTGACCTGCGGTTTCAAAGCACGAGATTAAAATTTAGAACATTTCAATTTAATAAATTAATGATTTTTTCTTAAAGTTTTAAACCTTTTTGAATTTTTAATTTTTTAATTTATTTGAAATGTTTAATTTTTTCTCTGATGTATAATTTATTTTTGGAAAAATTCATATAAAAAATATTATAAGATGTATATTAAAAAGTAATATAAGATGTCTAATAATTGGTGTATTAATTTATTTAACTATTTTATGATCCATTATATTATAAATGTAATAATTGATATATATATGTATATATATATCATAAGATTTTTATTTATTTTGTTTTATAGAGCAAAATTAATATTAAACTAGATTTTGACCCGCGCTTTTAAAGTGCGGGTATATATTTTTGATAAAATTTAAATTTAACTAAAAATAACATTTATATTTTTAGTTTTTTATTTGCTTAATTTTTTAATTTGTTTTTCTGATACTTATTTATTTTAGATAATATGTTTACAGATTTAAGTTTTTTGATGTGTTAAGAGTTTTATTTTAATATAGATATAGCATATAATTTACTATATTTTAACCCGCTAGCGAACAATATTTTTAGTTTGTTTTTGTTCTTTTAACCCGTTACACAATGGGTTAAATATTTTGTATGTTTGATATTTAATCTCGCAATAGACAGTCTTTCATTAAAAAAAATTATTCTCAATATGTCCATCATATTATCAAATAACTTAAATGTTGAGTAATTTAAATATTTAAAATTTATTAAATTAAAACTAATTCTATTTATTATATACCAAAGTTAATTGCATACTAAATTAATTTATTTACATTTACCATTTGAATTAATAATTTAACTATGGTTATGGATATATATATATATATATATATATATATATATATATATAAATTTAACAGCAGACAACATTTTTAATTTCTTTTTCGTTCTTTTAACTCGTTTCACGGTGGTCTAGCTATATTGCATGTTTGATAATTAACCCACATAAACATCATTTCGTAAAAAATATCAATCCCAACTCGTCTATCATATTATCAAATAAAATAAATAATAAGTAACTTATAACATTTAAAATTTATTAAGCTAAAAGTACTTATATCTAATTCTAAATTTAAAATAATTTTGTATTAAGTTATTATATTTACATTTACCACTTGATTTAATAAGTTAACTATACTTATGATATATATATATATATATTTTATAGGATTTCCATTTTTCGTTTTATAGATCAAAAATTAATTTAATAATTTATTTTAGTATTTTCACAATTAATACTACTTATTTTTCTATTTTGAAGAAAATGAAATAATGAAAAATATATATTTTAGATTATGTTATAGTCCCAACCCATTTAATCGCAACACATATTAATCTCAACTCTTGACTATGTAATCGAATAATATAAATTTTTAATATTGACCTTTTTATTAAATTGAAATCATATCAATCTAATTTCTAATATTATAAAATTTTATTAAAGTAAAATCTTCATCTTGTAAATTAAAAATAATTACTATTAATTTGAGTCTTAGTTTTATAATATTTATTTTATATATATATATATATATATATATATATATATCAAATCAAATTTTTTTAACGGCAAATAACTTTATTAATTATCATTGTCTGCAATGACACTGTCTCGAAGGAACATAGGACAAATATGATAAATGTTCCAGTTATTAGGTGCAAGAACTGCTCTTTTTGCTAGAGTATCTAAACAAACATTATAGTAGCGGTTACAATGTTGGAATTTTATCTCCGAAAACATTGATGCCCAAGCTTTTATCCTAGAGATGTAATGAAAGAGCTTCGGGTTCGGGATATCCTTAGTTAGTGCTTGATGAAGTTCAATATTATCACCTTCAAATATAATACGCTGGTAACCAAAAGACCAAGCTGCTTGTAGAGCCCAAATTAATGCGGAGCATTCCGCTTCGACTGCAGTCAATCTGCCTTGAAATCTTCCTGAACCCCCTTGTAAAAATAATCCATTGCTATCCCGAAACAACCATCCAAGTCCAGAATCCAGAGGAGCAATGTAGTGTGATGCATCGTAATTGCATTTAACCCAATAAGAAGGTGGGCGTTGCCATCGTTGTTGTTGTTAGAGAACTGAGTCCATGATTAAATAAATCATGCATAATATCATAAAGTCATATCAAAGGTTGGATGGTAAAATTGTGACCTTAGTGTGGGTAGTTATGGTCTGAAGAGGCACAAGTACGACGAGACACAACTGGTTGTGATATTGTGTCTATTTGTTTTCTATATAAACCAATTTTGTATATGTTGTAAATAACAAGTTTTCAGATCAATAAATTCAGTTTCAATTCAATCTCTGTTTCTTCTCTTCTTCTCAAAAATCCAACATGGTATCAGAGCTCATGTTTGGTCTTGGAACATGTTCAAGCAAAATAAGAAAAGAAGTTATCCGCTGCAGGAAGAAGAGAAAGATGGAGATGAGAAACCGAAAAAAAAAGAGAGATAGAAGAGATGGTGGCAAGAGAGAGCACCATTAATCTGTACAAGCACATTCACATGCCATAACTTCAAGAGGAAGGCTCCAAAGGTATGAAGGAGATAGGAAATCTTATCAACAGGAAATGGAGATAATGGATGTGAAGATGGAGTTTGGAAGGAGAGATCTGAAACTTTGTTCAAAGCACAAAAAGTAGAAGACGTGAAGGGTATTCACGCAGAAGACGTGAAGGGTATTCACGCAGAAGACGTCAAGGAGACGTTGATGGTGATCAAAGGAAGACACCAAGCAAGAAAGAGGATGCTTACCTCAAAAAATAAAAAATGGAGCAAATGGGATCAGTTACAGAGATAACTGAAGAAGACGTGACAGAGATTCACGCACAAGATGTCCATGAGACGTGATGGTGATCAAAGAAGAAGACACCAAGCAAGAAAGGAGGATGCTTACTTCAGAGAAAAAAGGAGCATGGGAATCGGTTACAAAGAGAACCGAAGAAGACGTGAGAAGATTCACGCACGGAACCGGTGGAGAAGACGTGCCGGTGGAGAAGACGTGACTCATGTGGAGAAAACATGAAGGAAGATCACGAAAAATATATTTAAAAGTGACAGGGAATAGTCACGGCAGGGAAAGGAAATATCCAAGTGATGACAAGCCTAGGAGAGAAGATCATCAAAGAGGTGTTTCTAGTGTCAGACATAGAAAGAAATCACCAAAGAAAACCAGAGCGAGAAAGAAACCAGTGCAGTTCGATTAAGAAGAATCGAAACAGGGGAAGAAGATCTGAGAAAAAGATCACACAAGAGGTAACTGAAAAGGAATGCTGATGAGGATTATCCGATCAAGAGGGAGAAGACAAACTATGTCATCATTGTGAAAGGGATTTGACGAGAGAAGATGCAAATCAACAGAGGGAAGAAGAAGCGATGGGATGAAAACGCTAAATTGGATTTGAGGATTTAATCAAGGACTCAAGAGGGAGTGTTAGAGAACTGAGTCCATGATTAAATAAATCATGCATAATATCATAAAGTCATATCAAAGGTTGGATGGTAAAGTTGTGACCTTAGTGTGGGTAGTTATGGTCTGAAGAGGCACAAGTACGACGAGACACAACTGGTTGTGATATTGTGTCTATTTGTTTTCTATATAAACCAATTTTGTATATGTTGTAAATAACAAGTTTTCAGATCAATAAATTCAGTTTCAATTCAATCTCTGTTTCTTCTCTTCTTCTCAAAAATCCAACAGTTGTACGCCAACTGTGTTTGGTCTTTGGTGTTGAGACGGTGGGGAACTTGCCTCCGAAGATTCAATCCACTCATGAGTATCAGTTACAACTCTCTCAATGGTTTCACTTTCTGGGATAAAACGATGATTAAATACCAAATCATTTCTGCTTTTCCAGAGTTAGCCAGAAAGGAAGAAGTCAGACATCAAGTGTTGTGGTTCGATTGTTGTGAATAGTAAACAGGAAACCATTTTTTGTTCAAAAGAGAGAGATGGGTCAGAGAGCTCGTGATGTAGCATTCCTGCGAGACGCCAAACACCTAAAGCGTATGGGCAAGAGAAAAACAAATGTTCACATGTTTCCTCAGCCACGCAACACCGGGGCGCAAAGGGTTTTTGGCAATCTTCCGGTGAAATAAAGTAGCTTTAACAGGAAGACATCGTGAACTTGCTCTCCATATGAAATTTTGAAGTTTTGTAACCAAGTAGGAGGTCCAGATTTTCAAATAGTGGGGGTTGCTCTGCTTGGTGCTGATGTTGTTTAGCCAAATGTAACCACTTTTAACCGAGTATACTCCATTAGGGGTATACGCCCAACTGAATGTGTATGGTAGGCCCATCAGTGATACAAAAATCTTGATAATATCGGTATGGTCCTGATGTTCTATCAATTCAAGAAGCTGTTCATAATCCAATTGTCCGGTTTGACTATTGAGCAAAATACTCACATGCAGACGAGGATTGGTATATGGCAACAGTTGCGGTGCGCGGGGAAGATTGGAAGGGATCCATGAATCAGCAATTTGGTATCAACCCCATTCCCTATATGTACATGCAGTGGCGGAGCTAGAACTTTTACCTAGGGGGGTCAGATTTTTTTTTTTAACTTATAACATCAAATATTATATTTCATTTATGTTTTTTTTTTGTAAAATCATAACTAATAGTCTAATACTAGGTGGTTATATTAACTAATATTAGGTGGTTATATTTTTACATAAATTTAGCCACATGTATGTATACAATTCTAGGTGAAACATTTTCAATTCTCTAGTATTTTAGACTTTTTTGTTTTATATGCTTAGATTTTTTGTGCCATGTATCTAAATTAATTTTGTACTGGGGTCAAAATGTATTCTAAATTGGGGTCAAAATGTATTCTAAATTGGGGTCAATATATTTATTCTTTAAAACATATAGCTGGATATTAAAAATTGATGGGGTCAGCTGACCCCACTCTCACCATGGTGCCTCCGCCCCTGTGTACATGTAATCCGTGAAGTAGCAGCTCTCTTCCCTTTATTAGAGACTTCCATCCAAATGAAGGTTGGTGGACTTTTTGAACGTGAAGTATATTTAATTGATGAAAGTACCGATGTTGCAAAATCCGATATACTAGACTATATGGTTGTTGCAGCAATTTCCAACATGTATTAGCTAATTGAGCCTTGTTGAAGCTGTGTAATTCTCTAAATCCGAGTCCTCTTGCAGACTTGGAATATGACAGTCGTTTCCAGGCTAACCAATGCATTTTCCTTTTCGCTGAAGTTGAACCCCACCAGAATCTAGCCATCATACTATCAATTTTCGAACACAGGGTGATTGAGAGCTCAAAAACATCCATGGAGTAGACATGCATAGCATAGCCTACTGCTTTTATCAGCGTTTCTTTTCCTGAATTGGAAAGAAAACGTGTCTCCCATCCCTGTATCTTACTCTGAACTTTTGTTTTAATATAATCAAACATCTCAGTCTTCTTATTGTTGAACTGCTCTGGCAATCCTATACATTTTCCTCCACCGCCCACAGTAGAGATCTGTAAATGTAGTTTGAGCGCTTCACGTGTGTGATGAAAAACTTTGGACCCGAAAGTAATTGTTGACTTCACTTTGATTTAAAAAGATATTCTGAGATTTGCTTTTGAATTAATTTTGATTTAAATTTTAATGATAATTGACTTATTTTATTTGACTAAATTACACTTAATGAATATTTGAAATCAACTAAAAGACAATGCCATTACATGTAATATCTTACAAATCTAAAGGTTATGTCAAAATTTGTGCTTTTGTTTTAATAGTATAGATTAAATTCTATTTATATGTGGATATGTGAGATTTGGGTTTGAGGTTAGTGATATTTGAGACGAAATCTCAAAGTATGTGGATCTAGATAATTAAAAATCTAATATTTTTTTAGATATTTTATGATATAAAAGTTATGATATTTCTTTGTATGCTAAGTACTTAATATTCATATCAAAAAGTAATATAATAAGGATATCAAAAAGTAATATAAGATATAATTTCCTTTAATATAATAATATATAATTATTTAAAATTTGAGAAAATTCTTGTGAGAAAAACTACTATGCCCTGCCCCGAGAAGAAACTAGAAAAGGCAGTGAGGAAACGTGAAAGTGACAGACGGGTTCGTATCTCTATCAAACTCCCAACGGTAACTGGAAATCGCACCAAACGATTCGGCTTTCCAAAAACGAAGGGGAGAGAGAGAGAGACTCAATGAAAAGTTTTTAGATAATTCTTCGCTATTCACAATTTCCATAATATCGTCATGAAGCTTCTACCAAACCTCTCCTTGTGGTGGTTTTCGTCGTTGCTCTTCACGGCGGCGATAGCGACGGAAACAGCAAAAGATTCTCCCATCACTCGTATCGCTTTCGGATCATGCGCTAATCAAAGCGCTCCACAGGTAAAAATACAAATCCCTAATTCGAATTCGCAATTTCGTGAATCTGTTAGTGACTTTAATTGGGTTTTGTTTATAGCCTATTTGGGATGCGATAAACGAGTTTGATCCACAAGTGTTTATTTGGTTGGGTGATAACATCTACGGAGATATTAGAAAACCGAACAGAGTGATTGGGAAAGAGAGAACCATTGGGCCATGGAGGAACTCTCCGAGGTTTGTGCCTTCTTCAGAGAAAGAAATGAAATTAAGATATGCCAAAGCCAAGGCTAATCCTGGGTACTCTCGTCTCCAGAGAAAAGCTAGAGTTGTTGGCACTTGGGATGACCATGATTACGGTTTGAATGATGCTGGGAAAGAGTTTGATCGTAAAGTTATTAACCAAAGACTCATGCTTGATTTCTTGGATGAGCCTCTTGATAGCCCAAGGTCAGTCCTTTCTTTTCATTTTTTCCATATTCATATCATCTCTCAAACCCCCTGATGATATCTCAGGAGAAAGCAAGCTGGAGTTTATGCGTCTTATACGTTTGGTCCATCTAACCGGAGAGTCAAGGTAATAGCACCAGAAACACTTATAGACGGCTGTTGTCTTCTTGGTTAGTTTTTAAGTGAAGAGCTTTTTTTTAATGTGATTCTGTGTCTTCAGGTTATAGTTTTAGATACTAGATATCATAGAGACCCTTTGCGAAGTGATGGGAGTATATTGGGTGATACGCAGTGGAGATGGCTTGAACAAGAGTTAAGAGGTCCTCGCAGTGAGATTACTATCGTAGGATCGTCGGTTCAGGTACTCGGCATCTTATTTGCTGTTATTCCAAAACCAGTTTTACTGTAAGTATTAAATTACTCTCTTTTGTTCTGTTCCATTTTGGCCATAAACTGAGTGTCTTGTTCCATTTAGAATTGCTCATTCATTAAAACGGTATCTTGACTTGTCTAGGTAATTTGCTTGAGGTGTTAGATTACTCTCTTGTGTTCTGTTTCATTTTTGCCATAAACTGAGTGTCTTGTTCCATTTAGAATTGCTTATCCATCAAAATGGAATCTGGACTTGTCTAGGTAATTTACTTTTGGTATTAGATTAGTCTCTTGTGTTCTGTTCTATTTTGTCCATAAACTGAGTATCTGGTTCCATTTAAATTGCTCATTCATTAAAATGGTATCTTGACTTGTCTAGGTAATATCAAACCTTTCGGCTACCACTGGACCACTCTTTTATATGGAATCATGGGGCCGTTTTCCAAAGGAAAGGAAACGTCTTTTCCACCTGATAGAAGATACCAAGGTATGCGATATAGTTGAACTTAATCAAGTCGTGTTTCCGTCACCATAGCTCCTCGCTGATATGATTTTACAGAGAAATGGAGTTATATTCATAAGTGGAGATGTACATTTTGGAGAGATCACGAGATACGATTGTGCTGTTGGGTACCCATTATATGATGTCACGTCCAGTGGTTTAGTACAATCTGTTGAGAAAGGTTTCCCCCGTCCCTTGCGTTTCATCGTTAGGCTTCTCTTTTGGTACACTCCAAGCACGATGAGAGTTATCAATGATAACTGCAAATATAGATCATGCACATACGGTATTGCTATCCATATCTTCTCAATTGATTCCTCTTATGTTTCTCTCATAAACCGTGGATGCTTAGGGTCTTATATTGCTATTAGTGGAGTGTCTTCTAGGTTTAGTGAATTTGGTATGCTCCTTTGGTGACAAGATGTCAATATCTTACAATGCAACAGGACAACAAAACTTTGGAGCAATATCAATAGATTGGAATGCAAATCCAGCAACCGTAAGGCTCGAGATCAGAGATGTTAACGGACGCACGGCACTAAGCACGGATGTTTCACTATCAGAACTCCAGCCACGAGGCTCAAAGTCCTTGACAGAACAAACGAGTAAGAGAAAGTCCCAACGATATTGCACCCTCGAGGTAGAATTAACGGGAATAACCAGATACCGATTGGCTGTTCTCGTCTACTTCATCATTGCTGGTATGTTATTCTTCTTCCTTAGTGCTAATTTTAGTTGGTTGGTTTGGATCAAAGAATGTTGCAGAGTACTGATGTCTTTTTTGTTGCTGTGGGTTGGATTCGACAGTCTTCGCAATGGCTTTTATAGGACTGATCATTGGAGCTATACTGACGATAACAGCTTGCGTTTATAAATGCAAGGTCGACTGATTCTTGGTTTTGTTCCAGTGAATGACTGTTTTTATTGACATTTTTATACAACAAAAGTGGTTACATTTTCATGACTTTTAATTGGTATTAGCTTAGTCTATTTCGTGATTACTTAACCACGGCTCTTGACGTTGAGATAGGAATTCAAAGCTTGAGCTGTTTTTTTAGTACGAAATTGGATTTTTTTGGCCTAGTTCTTGGGAAACGATTGTTTGTGAAGACTAGTTAAATTCTAGACTATGAGTCTCATAGTTTCGTTAATTATAAATTTATTGACTTTAAAGAAATGGTTATGTCAAATGCAATGTTGATTCTTTCATGTCTGTTTTGGGGTTTGTTTGTTTTTTCTTTTCCTCTTTCGTTTGCCTATGAGTGTCATTGTGTAAGTTTGCTTATGAGATTTGTGTCCATCACTTATTTTCTGGAGTGTTTATGCAAATCCCAGTGAACAGTTGTCAAAATTTGTAACTTCATCGACAAGTAAGCATACCAACCTTTATCAAGGTCAATATGATGATTGGATTCCCATATCTCCTTGCGAGATTTTTTAAATGCAGTCTTGTTGCCTCGAAGCTAGGGTCTTTCGCTGACACTTTACACACAGATAAGAGAAATCAGCACAGAAAGCAGAAAAGAAACTGATAATAATTTATTATGTTGGAGAACAAAGATCATACATATTATATCAGGTTTGATATTCAAGCGTGAGGTCTCCTGAGACCAGAACAAAGGAATCGAACCCCGGTTCAGAACTACCGAACTTATTCGGACAGGATTACCATATCTAGATGATTAACACAGATCCTTACAGAATTCAATGTATTAAGAAGTACAATGATTAATCTTTTCTCATCTATGATCTCTCTTACCTTCTCTCCCGATTTCAAAAATTCCATCGGTTTTAACTCCGCTTCATATCTCATGACCTGTTATAATCCATTGAGGTTGGACCTCTATAACCGGCCCAGTCGTAGAGAGTCTGTGTCCGTTCTGGCCCATAAGATTAGTAGAAGTTTTCCTTATTCTTATAGGAGTAGTAAAATGACCATTTCCTTTTCTATCCTTTCTGTAACCACTATATAAAGAGACATTTGGTCCTCGTTAATAATACACAGATTCATTCGATTCACAACACGTTATCAGCATGACTTGCTCTGCAAACCCTAGCAGCCGCCGACGACCCTGAGCCCCAGAGTCCGCCGCCACCGCCGTCTTGCTTCGCCGGCCTATCTGACCCTGAGTTACTGTTTCCGAGGTCTTTAACTCCCGGTTCTTTTCCAGTCAACCCAAAAGAAGGATCTAAGGTAGAGACAATTCTCTAAAACCCTAGAACATGAAAATCGAATTATGACCTAATATTCTTAAACCCTAAAATCGATTCTTCTATGTTCTACTTGCTTGATCTTTTAAGAACCCTAAAATCGAATTGGACCTAAGCTAAACTTGAACCCTAAAATTGATTTAAGCTTGTTTATCATTGATCGTTTTAATAACCAAAATCGAATTTGATCTATGCTTGTTAATATCAAACCCTAAAATTGGATGAACCCTAATTGCATGATCTAGCTAAAATCAAATTTGGTTGTTTGATCTATTGCTTGGCCAAATCATAATCGAATTGAATTGCTTGATAAAAATCGGACCATTACAATCTGATCAAAACCGAAAATCATAGATCTTGTTTGCTAAGATTGAATTTGGAAAATTTCCTTATTTGGAATTTGGAAAATTACTTGTTTAATAACCAACCTAGAAATCGCATGATAGGTTGTTTAATTTAAATTGGAAATTTTTATTTTTGATTGATCACATAAAAATCGATTGCTATATTAGAATTTGGAAAATTCCCTGATTGTTTTATCACATAGAATCGCATGTTAGGATTAAAATTGGAAACTTGCTTGAATTGAAATTGCATGAAATCGGATATTCCATGAATTAAAATCGCATGATAAATGCATGAATTGAAATCGGTTGAAAGAAACCCTAAAAAGCCTAAGAGAAAACCGATGCTTGATTTCAGATGCCGAAAGTCAACAAATTGGACTTCGCAGCCCTAAATCTCTCATGAGATAATTACTTGCAATAGGCTTTAGATGCAAAGATCATCATGAAATCAAAAAGGCTCGGTGAATGCATTAATGATGCAAATAACGAATCCGAGATGAATAGATATAAGGCGATTTTAATCATACGTCATCATCTTGCAAAGATCAGTACTTGACAATTGAGGATCCTATTGATCTCTTGAAGGAATTATAGGCAAAGTATGATCATCAGAAGATGGTCATATTACCTAAGGCCATATACGATTGGTTGAACCTAAGGCTCCTGGACTTTAAGTCGATGGATGAATACAACTCGGTCCTATTTAAAATAGTTTAAAAATTGAAGCTATGTGGCGAGATTGTGACAGAGAAGGATATGCTTGGAAAGACCTTCTCGACCTTCCACTCAAGTAATGTGTTGTTACAACAACAATATCGTGAGAAAGGCTTCATGACTTATGCAAGTTTGATCTCGTGTTTATTGCTCGCGGAGCAAAACAATGATTTGCTGAAGAGAAACAGCGAAATGAGACCTCTTGGATCAACCCCACTTCCTGAAGCCCACGTGGCCGAGGACACTAAGATGGAAACCGAGGCAAACCATGTCCAAAGATACCAAAAAGATAATGGCCGTGGACGTGGAAAGAGGCATGGGCGTGGTCGCTACCACCCCTATGGTCGAGGGAATGGCCGCGGATCTGATTCTAACCGCGGTTGAGGCCGTGGTCGAGGGCGTGGCCATGGGAACCAAATCGGATATCAGTCCGACCCGACTAAGTCTGTTTTCCATCTATGTGGGATGGACAATCATTGGGCCAAGACATGTAGGACTCCCAAACACCTTGTGGAACTTTATCAAGAAAGTGTTAAGGGGAAGAATCCCGATGCCAACATGATCCAGCTTGATAAGGAAGGCGACTTCGATCATGGACAAGATGATCCTATGGATTACGAAAAATATGATCTCATGGAGACATCAGATTGTTTCAAATAGGCAACATGGATGAATTCATGGTGGATAGTAGGTCAAGCCACACGATTTTAAAGGACAAGAGATATTTCATAAATCTTACATTGAAAAAGGCCAATATAAGTCCTATAGCAGGATTGGCCAGCCTCATAGAAGGCAACGGCCAGGCTAATGTCCTATTGCTTAAGGGGACCCATCTAGAGATTGCAGATGCATTGTTTTCCCCCAGCTCAAAGAGAAGCCTAATGAGCTTTAAAGACATTCCAATGAATGGTCTTCATGTTAAAACAATGGACGAGGAAAACCAAGAGTTCCTCCAAATAATTGAAATCGTCCAAGGCCAAAAGAAAGTCCTAGAGACTATACCTGCTATAGCTACCGGCTTATATTTCACTAAGGTCAATATGATTGAGGCCAATGCCACCGTAAACAAAGAGTTTACGGATAGTTTCACCTTATGGCACGACCGGCTGGGACATCCCGGTTCGAATATGATGCGAAAATTAATAGCCAATACTAATGGGCACGCCTTGAAAGAAAGGAGAGTTATCCCGAAAAATCTCACTTGTGCCTCGTGTTCACAAGGGAAACTCATTGTAAGACCATCACTAGTGAAAGTGACTAAGGAAACAATAAATTTCCTGGAAAAAAATCAAGGAGACATATGCGGACTAATACACCCACCTTGTGGGACATTCCGATATTTTATGGTCCTCATGGACGCATCTACAAGATGGTCACATGTATGCTTATTGTCAACCCGGAATTTGGCATTTGCAAGACTCCTTGCTCAGATAATATGCCTAAGGGCTCACTTTCCAGACTTTCCTTTAAAAACCATACAAATGGATAATGCGGGTGAATTCACTTCCCAAGCGTTTAATGACTATTGTATGTCCATGCGGGTAAGTGTTGAATACTCCGTGGCACATGTACATACAAAAAATGGCTTGGCCGAGTCATTTATAAAACGCATACAGTTGATTGCTAGACCATTACTGATGAGGTCAAAGCTTTCTGTATCCACTTGGGGACATGCTGTCTTACACGCTGCCGAACTAATTCACATCAGGCCATCTAGTGAACATAAATATTCCCCATCCCAATTATTAACGGGACAAGAGCCAGACATTTCTCATCTTAAGATATTCGGATGCTCAGTCTATGTGCCGATTGCACCACCACAGAGAATTAAGATGGGACCTCAAAGGAGGATGGGGGATATATGTTGGATATGATTCTCCCACGATCATAAAGTACCTTTAGCCGACCACCGGTGATTTATTTAAGGCCAGGTATGCGGATTATCATTTTGACGAATCCTTTTATCCAACATTACGTGATCGAAACCGGCTGGTAAAAGAAATTGCATGGAATCAAACATCCTTAAAATGGCAAGATCCTCGGACTCGTGAAAGTGATTTAGAGGTCAAAAAGATAATACATTTGCAAAAGCTAGCTATACAATTGCCAGATTCCTTTGCAGACCCAAAGAGGGTAACGAAATCATATATACCAGCCGTGAATGCACCGATTCGTATTGATGTCCAAGAAGGACCTAATCAAGTGGCTACTGAGTCTAAACCACGATTGAAACGTGGAAGACCTATTGGTTCCAAAAAATAAGACTCCTCAGAAATTAAAAAAAGGTGCTGAAATTCAGACCGAGGAGATAATGGAAGTTCCAGATATAAATGAACCTATGGTGCCGGAAAATGTTGCTTGGGACGCCAAGCTTCATAGGCCTGAAGTTCCTGATAACAAAGAGATTGCGATCAATTATGTCATGTCTGGAATCCAATGGAACAGAAAGAATGTCGACATTGATGAAATATTTGCATGCAATGTAGCACTTAAGCTCATGAATGAGGATCTAGAACCCACATCCATTTTAGAGTGCACTCGTCGATTGGACTGGAATAAGTGGAAAGAAGCTATAAACGTGGAGTTAAACTCTTTAAAGAAGAGAGAGGTTTTTGGTCCCATAATTCGGACACCTCGTGATGTTATACCAGTTGGACATAAATGGGTCTTTGCGAGGAAGAGAAACGAACAAGGTGAAATCGTTAGACACAAAGCACGGCTTGTGGCACAAGGATTCTCACAAAGGCCGGGAATCGATTATGAGGAGACATACTCCCCTGTGGTGAATGCAACGACTTTTAGATTCCTGATAATTCTGGCCATAAGAGAGAAATTGGATTTGCGGTTAATGGATGTTGTAACCGCATACTTATATGGTCCATTGGGTAACGAAATTTATATGAAAGTCCCAGAGGGAATATAGCTGAAAGATAAAAGAAGTTCTCGAGACCAGCATTGTATTAAGCTGAATAAACCGCTCTATGGACTGAAACAATCATGTCGCATGTGGTATAATAGACTAAGCGAGTACTTAGTAAGAGAGGGCTATAAAAACAATCCCATAAATCCATGCATATTTATAAAGAAATTCGACAAGGGATTCGTAATCATCTCGGTGTATGTAGACGACCTGAATATCCTAGGAACCTCTGAGGAAATATCCCAAACGGTTGAATACCTAAAGAAAGAGTTTGAAATGAAAGACTTAGGAAAGAACTTGGGTTCTGTTTGGGAATACAACTTGACTACATCAATAATGGAATCTCTTGTGCATCAAATGGCATATACAGAAAAGGTACTCAAGCGTTTTAATATGGACCAGGCTCACCCACTGAGTAGCCCAATGATGGTGAGAAGCCTTAGTCTGGACAGCGATCCATTCGGTCCAAAGAAAAAGGACGAATAAGTCCTTCGTCCCGAAGTGTCATATCTCAATGCCATAGGAGCGTTAATGTACTTGGCTAGTTACACTATGCCGGACATATGCTTTGCCATGAACCTCCTATCAAAATTCAGTTCTTGTCCGACCCAAAGGCACTGGAACAGAATTAAACACATACTTTGTTACCTGAAAGGAACGAAAGATATGAGTCTGTTTTATACTAACCTTAACAAAGAAGGTTTAATTGGTTTTGCTGATGCAGGTTACCTTCCGGATCCGCACAACAGTCGATCCCAGATGGGATATGTCTTCACTCACGGTGGAACAGCCATTTCATGGAGATCAATGAAGCAGACACTCACGGCTACATGGTCCAATCAGGCAGAAATATTGGCGATCCATGAGGCTAGCCGGGAATGTGTTTGGTTGAGATCAATGACTCAACACATTAGACGAGATTGTGGGATGACAGAAGGGAAAGAAGAACCGACCAGCATGTAGGAGTACAACGCTGCATGCATAGCTCAGGTGAAGGATGGATACATCAAACGAGATCGGACGAAGCACATATTACCGAAATTCTTTTTCACTCACGACCTACAGAAGGCCGGAGAGATCCAAGTGCTCCAAGTCCGTTCCAGCGACAACTCAGCAGACCTATTCACGAAGTCGCTTCCAACCTCCACACTGAAGAAGCTAACGCATCAAATCGGCATGCGCCGATTAAAGGACTTAGTGATGATCATTTCAGGGGGAGTAATACGTGCTGTACTCTTTTTCCTCGCTAAGGTTTTGTCTCACTGGGTTTTCTTTAAAAAGGTTTTAATGAGGCAGCATCCCCAAGCGTATTACTGTGATCCCATCATCATGACCGGTTATGTCCATCAAGGAGGAATGTTATAATCCATTGAGGTTGGATCTCCATAACTGGCCCAGTCGTAGAAAGTCTGTGTCCGTTCTGGCCCATAAGATTTGTAGATGTTTTCCTTATTCTTATAGGAGTAGTAAAAGGACCATTTCCTTTTCTATCATTTGTGTAATCAGTATATAAAGAGACCTTTGATCCTCATTAATAATACACAGAAACATTCGATTCACAACATGACCATGATTTTCTTTTGACAAGATAGAACTGATCATTACACGAAACGAATTACATTATGATTAAACTTAGCTAACACTTAATATTGACTCATACTCTTATATGGTTCAAAGGTCAAACTATAACTATTGATATTTATACTCACAAAAGTTCCACGTAAGATCTAAAATTGCTAACTCTAAGTTTCATCTCACAAGCAAAGATATTTACTTTTGCTGATTTTTTGTTCAAGGGATCCATGGACAAAGATATTTATTTTTGCATGTATATCACAGTCAGATAGTAACGGTTTCTCACTATAACGGTACCTACCAAATTTGATTTAATAGTTGGAGAAAGAAGACCTACCATCTCTCACATTTGGTTAAAATCTAGTTCGTAATAGAGGAAGTTGGTGTATGCGCTCAAAATGATGTTAATAAAGAAACGGTACTCACACTAGCTTTTCCCAAACTATTGTCTTCCCGTTGGATCTCCTGTTTTGTCACCATCAGTAATGACACGACACGTAGTTGAGATAGTAACGGTTTCTCACTATAACGGTACCTACCAAATTTGATTTAATAGTTGGAAAAAGAAGACCTACCATCTCTCACTTTTGGTTATAATCTAGTTCAAGTAATAGAGGAAGTTGGTGTATGTGCTCAAAATGATGTTAATAAAGAAACGGTACTCACACTAGCTTTTCCCAAACTATTGTCTTCCCGTTGGATCTCCTGTTTTGTCACCATCAGTAATGACACGGCACGTAGTTGAGGTTGTCCGAGTTATTCCCGCAGCCGACTCGGACTCGGTCCTAAACTCTGAAAACTCGCTCGCAATGCCGTTAACGTTCTTCGATCTACCATGGCTAGTTTTCCTCCCAGTCAAGCGAATCTTCTTCTACAGGCTCACTGAGTCGACTCGTGAGCATTTCCACTCCTTCATCCTCCCTAAGCTCAAGCTCTCCCTCTCCTTCGTCCTCCGCAGCTACCTCCCTCTTGTCGGCCACATCACCTGGGACCCAAACGAGCCCAAACCGAGCATCGTCGTCTCTCCAAACGACGCCATTTTGGTGATCGTCGCCGAGACCGACGCTGATTTCTCTCCTCTTTCCAGCTATGGACAACGTCCAGCATCTACGTTACACACTCTGGTACCCGAGTTACCCGTTTCAGATGACTCAGCGACGACCTTCTCTCTCCAGGTCACATTGTTCCAGAGCAACGGATTCTCCATCGGCGTCGCTGCACACCACACCGTTTTGGACGGAAAAACGTCAAGCGTGTTCGTCAAAGCTTGGGCTCACTTAAGCAGACAACACCTGAAGAAAACAGAGTCGTCTTCTCTCTACCGGAGACGTTAACTCTGTCTCTTGACCAGTCTTTTATCAAAGATCAAACCGGACTCGACGAAAAGATGATCAAGATCGTGAGATCTCTGAAAGGAGACAAAACCGACGAGAGCAGAAGCTTGACTCCGATCTTCCCCTGGGAAAGCGGAGACGACATCGTACGGGCCACCCTCGTGCTGTCTCGTGAGGACGTAGAGAGACTCCCGCAGCGAGTAAAGAGCGAATCACAGAGTCGACACCTGTCGACTTTCGTCATCGCATACGCCTAAATGTGGACATGCCTCGTGAAGGCGCGTGGAGGAAACGGGGGGAGACCTGTGACTTACTTCGGAAATTGCATGTTTATGGCGGGTAGCTACAACAGAAAGACGGCGGCGGATTTCACGGGAGAGGGAGGGTTCGTAACGGCAGTGGAGATCCTCAACGAGTTGGTGAAAGGGCTGAGTTCACGGAAGATAGAGACGATCGCAGAAGAATTCAAGAATGGATTCGATTGCTTGGGTGTGACCTCACAGTGCAGGGCTATAGCCGGGTCAACCCGGTTGGGTGTATACGACTCGGATTTCGGGTGGGGAAGACCCGTTAAGGTTGATGTTGTCTCCATTGACGGAGAAAGAATCTCAATGGCAGAGAGACGTGGCGAGTCAGGTGGCATCGAAATGGGAGTGTGCATGGAGAAGGCTGAGTTGGACATCGTCCTTACGTTATTCAAAAGTGGTTTACAAAACTAAGCTTACTAGATAAGGTTTACAAAATAATGTTTAAGCTCATTTAGTAGTTCTTGTTTCTCGTGGTGCTTTGTAGGCAAATAAGCTTACTCGTTAAGAGTTGGAAGCTTTCTATGCGAACTATCACAGAATCAATAGTTTTCAACATTTGCATTTTATTTCGGCCCTTTCCCAAGAAACACATTGATATATAGATCAAATACTTCAATGGACTTGAGTTTATGTTTTGGAAAAATGTCTTACACTCCATTGCCAATGCTTCTGCTTTCAGAAGAGTGACGAACACTTTCAAATCGTGAGTTTTCACTCTTTTAAAAGTTGGAGTATTAAAAGTGGCATTGCCAATAGAAAATATCACTTATATATCCTCATTGTCAATAGTAATATTAAAGATCACTTCTATATCCTTTTAAAATGCAAGTTGCTTTATAATGATAAAAATAGATGCTTAAAAATCAATGGTTAATTTCTGCAAATGAGTTCCTTTCCTTTTGCTTCCATCGTCAGATTCTCAAACCTTATTATCAAACAAATAAAACTTGTCTTGGCAGATTGATTGTCACAATAGAGTTTGGCAGAAGACGTGACCTAAACTTTGAAATCACGAAGGAGCTGGTCCAACCAGAGGAGCTCGCAAGTCGCCAAAGCCATGCAGCGATATTCAGCCTCAGTACTGCTTCTACTAAAAGTCTGTTGTTTCTTAGACTTCCAGCTGATGAGTGAAGAACCTAAGTAGACACAATAGCCAGAAATAGAGCGCCTTGAGTCCGGACAAGTAGCCCAATCAGCATCTGTAAACGCGTTGAGAAAAATTTCAGAATCAGCCGGATATAACAAGCCCTGTCCAGGATTTTTTTTCAAATATCACAGGGTCCGGTGAGCAGCTTGAAAGTGTTGATCCGTTGGACAAGAAAGGAACTAACTCAGATTATTCACCGCAAAAGTAAAGTCATGATGAGTAATCGTAAGATAAAGGAGCCGGCCAATGAGTTCTCAATAAGAAGTAGCTTTGTCGAGAAGATACCAGAATCTTTACTCAATCGAACCGTTGGATCCATGGGAACAGAACTTGGCTTACAAACGAGCAAGCCAGTGGTTTCAAGGATGTCAAGACAGTAGCGGCATTGGCAAACAAAAATGCCCGTATCGTTACGGGCTATCTCAATACCCTAGAAGAACTTAGGAGCACCATATCCTTGAGAGCAAATGCCTGATGCAACACAGCCTTAAGAGCAGACAAGTCAGCATCATTATTGGAGGCAATCATTATGTCATCGACATAAACCAAAAGGGCAATCAATGATGCACCAAATTCTCGTGTAAACAAGGTATTATCAGTTTTTGATTGTTAAAAACCAGCAGCAAGAACAACAGAGGAAAAGAATTGATACCATTGACGGAAAACCTGCTTAAAACCGTACAAGTGTGGAAGAAAGAACAAAGGACTGATAGGAGGGATTAAGTTTGGAGTAATCAAGAACAGAAGAAAGAGGGAATGGAAGATATGTTGAAGGTGGAGTAGAAATTTGTGTAAGGGCACAATGATAGTCCGATAAGTAACTAGGGGCTTTACCTTGCCGTCGTGGTCTGCTCACTCATAATGAAACTTCACCATAACTGGACGCAACAATAGTAACCGGCAAGGCACAAGTACTCGGATCAGAATTAGCAACAAGAATAACAGGAATATCAGGTGCAAGAGTATTATGGTCAGTGACAGTTTTGATATCAGCAAGAGCAGCCGGAGTATACAAAAGCATAATGGAATGACAAAACAGATCATCAGAAGGACCATTAGCATTTGCATTAATTGTGAAACGGAAAGAAAGTTTCATGAAATACAACATTGCGAGAAACAAAGACTTGCTGAGTATCAAGATCTAACACCTTATATCCTTTATAACCCGAAGAGTAACCCAAGAAATCACAAGGAGTAGCACGAGGCGTGACTTTAGTCTTATCCTTGACATAAGTGGAAACGTACACTACAGCAAATATGGGTATTGATAGCATACAGTTAACGTTATGATATGGCTTTTATAGCGTTTTCATAAATGCTATTACAAGAGACGCTATAATAGAGTGCCACTTTACGATAGCGTTTTGCACCAAGCGCTATCGTAGACTAGTCTATAATGGCATTTCTGTTATGCCGTTTTACATTTATTAATAAGACATAAATCGTGCTATACTTAATTGTGTAATAGCATTTTTAGTTTGCTACATATATGTTTTAAATAGCTCTCTTTTCAATCCATAAGTTACATTGTAGTAGCTCTATATTGGTGCTATTTGATGATGTGTTGTAACATTGGCGTTGAGCTATTTATATATGAGTTGTAGCATCTATTTTGTGCTACCAAGTGAGTATACCATAACTTATTTTTTCTGCTGTTACGTGCAATAATGCAGCTCTTGAATTACCATAAATCATACTATACAACATATTCTCATGACTGAATGATTTTATTACATAAAATATCCATTAAAAAACATTAACAAGTCTTACAAACTCTAATCCATACCAAATCTTAAATAAAACATCAAGAACTATTCCTAGAATGCTAATCATAAAGGCTTATAAGAGAAAACCAAAGAGAAACAATTTTCTTCATCCATTGGCATGTGTATGGGCGGCTTGTGTCAGCATCCATGTAGTCTTCTACACCAAAGTAGCTTCTTTGAGCTGTAAAAAATGGCAAAAGACACGCCTAAGTTAGAAAATAGTAACATATACAAAGGACCCTAATTTCACATTATTTACAATATTGAAATCACAGACAAAACTTAGTGACTGTGTCTATTCAAGGACGATTCTTTGAAATAAAATTAGTAAAGAAGTAAAAAGATTAATCACCTCTATAACATGATGGACACCTCCGATCATGATCTTCATCTTAGGACCGGGTCTTGTTTTAGTTTTACAGATCCACTAAAACACTTGTCCCGTGAAATGGCGGTGAGTTTTTTTTACATTCCCATAGTCTTTCTCTTCCACAAAACATGAAGCTTAATCACTCTTGTGCTTGGACTTGGACATCAAAACAATTTGGTAACTAATAAATTCATCAGACATTATTATAAGAAGTCAAGTACGCTGAGATTTTCTAATCTAAAGGGAAAAGACCAGCAGCACCTGATGTCTGAGAGTGTGGACCATCATAGACTTTTCACTCAAGCATTTGCTTGCCATGAAGATTGTTCCTACACACGATCAAAAACTGACAACACTTGCAATTCACAAACTGACATTTTTAAAAAAACCTGCAGTTGAAAACAATGTGGCACAAACATAATTATTACTTTTCGAGAAACACAATACCTTAATGCCTCTAAGGTTCATGGTATAATCAGCTCTACCTTAAACATTGAAATATCCGCCTACCTGTCTCTTTAATATCATCGTGTCTTCTAAACCGCTGCAAAACAAACAAGGAAGTGATGCTTGTTGGCAACATGGTTTAGCTATGAATAAATATAAAAACCTTACTAACTACTCAATGTTTCTTTATACATTGGTGGTAAGCTAGTCAACGAGTAACCAAGATATCAACTGACTGCATTCATACAAAACGAAAGCAACTAACTGCAATTTTCAATCAAGATATCAATTGACTTTATTCACTCAAAAACAAAGGATAATAACACTATTTACAGGTAAAAGTAACTCAACGAGATTGAAATAAACAATCATCAAGACAATAAGACAATACCTTGTTGTATTTGGCAAATGAATAGTCACCCATTGGTGAAACATCATTTACTAGTCTAACCTGTAAACATAAATATCCCAAAAACATGACATTAGAATGAATAAATGCTCGAGTTTTTCTCGGCAACAGAGATTCATAGAGAACCCGTAAAGGAAACCATTGTTGTGAGAGCCGAAACTCACACTGTCAAAACTTATAATTTATGGGGATCCGAAAATTCTATTTTAAAAGAACTAAAGGACCGAAAATGTAAAAAGAATATTTTATTGATATTTTTCGAAAGTACAAGAATATCAGCAAAAGTTTTAATAAGTCTTATAATGATAAATCTCTTAATAGTCAGATTTGGGATGATCACAACCTTAAGCAAGTTTATTTATACTAGGGGACCTAGGAGGCTAAAATTCCTTCTCGGCGATGTGGGACAAAGTTCCTTTCCTCCGGCCGCCGACCTAATCTTTTGGGCCCGAAATCCGGCCCGAAATCTTCAGAAATCCACCTGCATGTCCTGACCCGAGTCTGGCCCTCCGTTTTCTATATTTATTTACTTTTAAATGAACAGTAACCAATGAACAGTAAACCGATCCTCGATTAAGTTTAAATCGATTTTTCGGTTATCATTTTCCAGTGAAGAACAGTGTTTCGTGAACAGTGTTTTAACAGTTTTTCTCGCGTGAATAGTGTTCCGAACATTTTTGAGATCGAACCGAGTCTGAGCCGCCCGTTGGTTTCTTCAAATCTCCCGCTGCCTGTTTTCACGTTGATGGCCAGCCGCCCGTTTTCTGGCTTGTGTGCATGGGCGGCTGGTCCATGGGCGGCTGGTCCATGGGCGACTGGATGATGTTCGTGGGCTGCCGGTCAGTACGCGTGGGCGTTTTGGAATCAGAACGTGCAGATGCATTGTCTTGAATCGATCCGAGCCCGGTGTTATGCTCGGAGGAAGGATGATGGGACGATTGAGTGGACGACCCGTGCTCGGGTTAAATGTCAGCCGCCCATCACTGATCAAGGGATGGTTGGATGGATCCCGGGCGGCTGGCCTTGGTTCGGCCGCCGGATCATGCTTGGATGGATCCCGGGTGACTGGCCTTGGCCCGGCCGCCGGACCGTGCTGAACGGATCCCGGGCGGTTGGCTTCGGTCCAGCCGCCAGATCGTGTTCGGACGGATCCTGGCCAGCCGCCGGACCATGTCGGATGGATCCCAGGCAGCTGGCGTTAGATCAGCCGGTCCGTGCTCGGGATAAGCTCTATTTGATCTTGACCTTGGGTTCCCGTTTCGTCAATCTCCGAGGAGGGGATTTTGACCCCAGCAGTTAGCCCCCCAGCTCTTTGCTTTTCGTAGTCCGGAGCAATGAGCTTCGAGCTGAGAGTTTATCGAGATTGACTGAAACGGGAAAGCAGCGAATTTTTCCGTTCGTCCGTTCCTCTTTAGTGTCTCATCAGAGATAAGTGCAGTCCCATTATGTTCGTACGGGAGTTCGCGCCATGTTTGCTACATCAGGGGGTGGCTTCACTCTTATTTTTTCACCCTCTACTTCTTTCTTCAAGTTCACTTTCCTCTTTTCCCTCCGAGTTTCTCCTTGTTCTTTTTAGAAATGGCTGGCGAACTAGGATCTCCTTTCGAACTTAACTTTGACGCAATGCTGAACTGTCCGTTCGAGTTTGATTACTATCCGGACCAAGACGCGGTACGTGTGGATGATGTGTTCGCGGCTGGAGAAGATGCCATTTCACAAGCGGCGTCTGGTCCTGAAGGTGTCCCTCATTGGGCGCTTGGCCCTAGCAATCGGTGGCTGGCCCGTATCGTAGAGTGAAGGGCGGCTGGCCCGTCTCTCTAAGGAGGATGGGCGGCTGGCCCGTTTCACAGAGAGAAATTGATTGGTATTGCGTTGGAGTGTTTTTCCGGACACTCGAACTTCTGACCAGGGTACCGTTGTGGATATTTCCTGGGTTTAGTGCACGTTTTTGTTGTTGCGGGGAACTAAGCTCGTTTGAATCCCTCTTTCAACCGAACGCTTTTACGATCTCGCATCAGAGCCGGTTTGATACTGCGTTCTTGAGATGTTTTAGACCAGCTTTCCATGTTAGGCGCTTTGCTGGGTTTGGCGAGTTTACTTCGTGATCTACGCTTCGCACTATTTGCTTATGAGGAGCGCTAGTGAAGGTAAACTAAATAGAACATCGTCTCGAACGCTTCCTGCAGGATTGCGGGATGTCAGGTTATGCCCTTCGGATGTTAGTCCGGAAATTTGTATAGCGCGCTACTCTTATCCACTGCGGGACGTTGAAAGAACCATGGTTGAAAAGCGATAGTCTTGTTGTGGCCAGCAACAGACGGATTTGTTTGGGAGGACTTAAGTACTTGGGAGAAGTTTTCAGTATCTTGATTGGTTGCTAGTCCTGGATAGGTTACGAGATGCCCGAGTCCCGATGTTTATCCGTGTTTATTTATGGACTGGTGTTTTCTAGGGTTACGCTCGAGTTAGGGATGTGTTATGAGACGCTATGTCTCAATGTTCATCTTCTTGGGTTTTTCTGGACTCGCTCGTCTTGCCGGTTAGGTTACGAGATGGTGAGTCTCGATGTTTGCCGGATTGGTATTCTCGGGAAATTTTTCAAGCTTTGGATGTGTTATGAGATGCTAAGCCACAATGTCCATCCTCTCGATATTTCCGCGAAAATTTGGGAGTATGTATATACGGACCCACTCCCCCCCCTTTTAAAGAGAGGGTGCAACTGAACTCGTTTTTTAAGCGAGGTGCCTACGTACCCTTTGTGAAAAGGGATCAACTCACCTGTAGTTCCGTTTTTTTTTTGGCCATGAGACGGCTATATCTTGGTTATTGGGCCGTCTTTGGCGGCCTCAGTGGTCTTTTCCTCGGCACCTTCAGTGTTTTCATGGTTTGTTTTGCCTTCCACGGGTGGACTTTCTGTCTTCTCGAGCGGGACAGTTTTGATTGCCTTTTTTCTCAGTGTGGCCACTTCGTCTTCTTTCTTTCGCTTCGGATTTTCATTCTGCGGGAATGTCGGATTCCGGAGTTTGTGTTCCGCAAGAAAAAAAACCCGGGCCTCCTTCTGATTTCCCCAGATAGTCTTGATTCCACTTGGGATCGGTAATTTTAAGCAGAGATGGTAAGTTGAAGGGATCGCCCTCATTGAGTTGATCCACGGGGTTCCCATGATGACGTTATAGATCGCGGGGTGATTAGCCACCGCGAAATTCACGATCTTTGTGATCCCGCCAGCGTGGACCGGGAGCTGGATCGTCCCGTCGGTCATAATAACCTCTCCAGAGAATCCGGTGAGGGATCTAGGATTCGGCTTTACTTCTCACAAGTCCACCTTCATTCTTCGGAGTGTTTCCTGGAATATGACATCCACCGAGCTTCCGGTGTCGATCAACACCCTGGATACGTCGTAGTCGTTGATGTCTAATTCCACCACTAAGGGGTCATCGTGGGGCTGATCAATTCCTTCTGCGTCTTCTTCGGTGAAGGCGATCCGTTCATCGTTTCTGACGATTGGAGTTCGCGGGTTCGACTCCTTGTCTCCTTTTCTCAGGAAAGCCTTTATTGAAGCCACCGTGTCTTGGCAATACTGAGACCCTACAATTATCATATGGATCCTTCTCCGGTTCGAGGCAGGGTCATCCCCGTTTGGTCTCCTTCCACGTTTAGGCGTCCCTTCCGGGGGTACCTATGGCTGTTCCTGGTTCGGTCGCCCGCCCGGGGCTTCGACGTTCTCCTCGACGGCTCCAAGGCTTTCTAAGGTTATCTAATTTCCGAGCTCTCTGGCCATTAACTTGGCTGCAAGTATCCTACCGATCGTTCTGCAGTGCTCGGTTGCGTGGCCCTTTGTCTTGTGGAAGGTGCAGTAAGCATTTTCGTCATAGCACATGCGAGTCCAGGTGTTCCACGGACCCTTGCCACGGCCTTCAGGCGATCTATCTTCGTTGATTTGGTAATTGTGCACTCCGCCCGCGTTGGGTTCTTCGTCTTCCCCGCTTCGTCTACTCTTCTTCTCGTTTGGAACGTTTAAAGGCTGCATCGCGCCTTTGGCGACCAATTTTGAGTGGTGCTTACCGGCTGGGACCCTTATGTCTTCCTCGTAGATTACGAAGTTAGAAGCGCGGTGGAGAGCGTCTTGGATAGTTTCCGGTGGATTCACGGTGATTTCTTTGTGGAAACTAGAAGACTTGAGTAAGGACTTCTTCAGGGCGCTTATCGCGGTCCTGTCGCTTAGGCCGTTGATCCTGGACACGATCATCTTGAACCTCTCGATGAATTCTCTGAGGCTTTCTTCCGGGCCTTGCGACAACGAGTAAAGATCTGCGTCGGACGTTGATTGGCTTATGAACAATGAGTAGTGCTTCAAGAAGGCCGACGATAACTGATCGAAGTCTTCGATGGAATCTCTCTCCAGTCGTGAGAACCAAGATTGGGCTGCCCCTTTTAGGTGCTCTACGAACAGAAGACAGAAGCCAACATCTTTTTCTTCGGGCTTACACTTGGTCCGGTTCATGGCGATGTTGAAGGCTGTCATGTGAGAGATTGGGTCTGTCGTTCCGTCGTATAAAGGAATCCGGATCTTGCCGGTGTCTGGAACTCGGACGTTTGTGATTTTCGAGGTGAAAGGGATCCTCTGGGTTTCTTCCAAGACCTGATCGATCTCGGGAGCTGCGCTGGTCGCTTTGTGAACCTGCGACCTTACTTCTTTCACTTGGCTCGCTGTGATCTCCAATCGGGCACGGAGTTCCTCCAGCTCGCTCCTCCGGCTGGCGGACCGGCTTACTCGGGTTGCCTGTTCCGCTTTTTCCTGCTCTTTGATCCAGCGGAGCTCTCCCTCATTCGCATTCAGCTATTCGACCTCGTCGTCTGTTTCGCTTTCTTCCCGTCCGGTTCCGTTTACTGTGTCTACCGGGTTTTCCCCATTGGTTGCTGTGGAATTCAGCCATTCAGCATTTTGCCTAGTTGCGTTCTTCCGTTGCAGGGGAGGCGGAGCCGACAATTCCCGTCTTGGGGCGGCACGAGTCTGCTTGTTGGCGTTCTGGCCGCTTGGGGTATTTATCCTTAGTGTGAACTGGAGACGTTTCGCTCCGAAAGTTCGTGGACCTCGCGCCATCTCTTAGGCGGTTGCTCTCTCCTGTGCTGCCATTGTTTCGTGCCTGTCTTGTCGTGCTACTAACTCGGCTATCATGCTCCTTAGTTCGCCGATTGCTGAGATATCATGGACCAGACCGGACTGGCTGGTGTTGCCCATTTCTGTTATGACCAGATCGTCGGCTGGCATCCCGAACCTGGTCGGTGCTGCAGAGGTTCCGGCTATTCCAGCTCCGGTTGCTCTCGTCGAGGCCGTTCCTTCGGTGGTTCCTCCGGCCGCCTGATCGTTAGTGCTATCAATTCTTCCTGCGGTGGTCATGATCTTCTTTCTCGTGTCCTCTCGTTCTTTGGGTTAAGAATATTTCTCGTCCCCACAGACGGCGCCAAACTGTGAGAGCCGAAACTCACACTGTCAAAACTTATAATTTACGGGGATCCCAAAATTCTATTTTAAAAGAACTAAAGGACAAAAAATGTAAAAAAAATATTTTATTGATATGTTCCGAAAGTACAAGAATATCAGCAAAAGCTTTAATAAGTCTTATAATGCTAAAGCTCTTAATACTCGGATTTGGGATGATCTCAACGTAGTACAAGCATGTTTATTTATACTAGGGGACTTAAGAGGCTAAAATTCCTTCTGGGTGATGTGGGTCAAAGTTCCTTTCTTCCGGCCGCCGACCTAGTCTTTTGGGCCCGAAATCCGGCCCGAGATCTTCAGAAATCCACCTGCATGTCCTGACCCGAGTCTGGCCCGCCTTTAAATCGATTTTTCGGTTAACCTTTTTCTGGAATGAACAGTGTTTCATGGAAAGTATTTTAACGGTTTTTCCTGCATGAATAGTGTCCGAACATTTCTGAGATCGTACCGAGTCCGAGCCACCCGTTTCTTTCTTCAAATCTTCGGTCGCCTGTTTTCACGTTGATGGCCAGCCGCTCGTTTTCTGGCTTGTGTGCATGGGAGGCTGGTCCATGGGCGGCTGGATGATGTTCGTGGGCTGCCGGACAATACTCGTGGGCGTTTTGGAATCAGAACGTGCAGATGCCTTATCTTGAATCGATCCGAGCCCGGAGTTATGCTCGGAGGAAGGATGATGGGACGATTGGGCAGACGACCCGTGGTCGGGATAAATGTCAGCCGCCCATCACTAATCAAGGGATGGCTGGATGGATCCCGGGCGGCTGGCCTTGGTTCGGCCGTCATATCATGCTTGGATGGATCCCGGGCGGCTGGCCTTGGTTCGGCCCCCGGATCATGCTTGGATGGATCCCGGGCGGCTGGCCTTGGTTCGGCCGCCGGATCATGCTTGGATGCATCCCGAGCGACTGGCCTTGGCCCGGCCGCCGGGCCGTGCTGGACGGATCCCGGGCGGTTGGCTTCGGTCCAGCCGCCGAATCGTGTTCGGACGGATCCTGGCCAGCCGCCGGACCATGTCGGATGGATTCCGGGCGGCTGGCCTTAGATCAGCCGGTCCGTGCTTGGGATAAGCTCTATTTGATATTGACCGTGGGTTCCCGTTTCGTCAATCTCCGAGGAAGGGATTTTGACCCCAACAATTGCCAAGCTAACTGAATATATCAACACTAATCATCATACTCTACTAGAATCATCACAAAACTCAAATCAGAGGGATAACGCTCATCAGATTTGAGCAACAATCTAATGTAAAGTAGTGATTATTTGCGCTAAAGACAATCTAACGAGTAAATTTCTATTGCATAAAAGACAAACCTGTAATTCAAAATAGACATTGTTCTCTCCAAAAGAAACTTCTGCACTCATACTGTTACTTTCAATATCGCCAAAACCTTGGTCGCTGTTACAGGTTCGAGTTAGAGTTGGAACCAGACTCTTCAATTCCCGACTTATGGTGTCTCGGGAGCTGCTTCAGTTGGCCCAACATCAGTGGTTTCTCGAGACGGCGGATGCAGAGCTTAAGGTAGTAAGAGGAACCGCCTGCTAGAGTGGACGCCTCGTGATTGGTCGCCGGAAAGTCGGAGGAGTTAAGCCTCTTCAAAGCTAGGGTTTTAGTGGCCCTCGTACGAACACCCAAAGCTGTTGGCTCAGAGATCTCCATAAGGCCAATATCGAGAAATATTGACAGAGATCTGTTGTAGAGAAGCTGATTTCACCGGAGATGTAGGATAAAATTACAGCGACAAAGATGGTTTTACATCGGAGAGAATATGTGGTGCTTTGCCCTTCCGTTAACAGAGATTGTATAGGGGAGAATCTATGGTGCTAGGGTTTTTCAGCGTAGGAGGAGGAGAATAATGAGCTGACCGGAATACGAAATTAGGATTTGGGTGAGGAGGAGGGAGGCAGTGGAGGATCAATCTAGAAACCGAGGAGGAAGAAGATGAGTGCTCCTTCATTCTTTCTCATCTCTCGTCTTCTGTATTTTTTATTATTATTGTCGTTGACGAAGAGAGGGGGATGAAATTTTAACAAAACTAAATCGAGCAGAGCCAAAACCTAACTAATCACAACACATGACTCTATTGATGCTAAGAACTCACTTCTATTTATAAATTTGGGATTGAAATCGGAGGCGAGGAAGGCTGAAGTGAATTGCGAGGCGTAGGTAGGAGGATCACCGGAAAAACAATATAAACTCAGCCGAACAAAGAGTGATTACGATTGGAGAGCTAATAGAAATGGAGTCGGAGAGAGTGAAGAGAGTATAGAGTTTGATATCGATGAAGAAGACGGAGAAAACAAGAAAATGCTTTGTTATTCTTTTTTTTTTGTTTACTAATGCTATCAAAAGTATTGGTCTCGGTAATTGACCACGAAAACAATATTTTTTTCTAAGTGTTGGTGCTAAGTGGAAAATGTTGGGGGATAAGTAAGTTTTTAATTGCCGCTTAATGATTTTTGGGCATAACATCACTTTACTGCTATAATTTTGTTATCCAAACTTCAAATTATCTTTTCATAGCAGTTACGAAAATTATGCTATTATAATCTGCTATCAATACCCATATTTGTTGTAGTGGTAACACAAGCATCCAAAAGATCAAAGAAAAGTATAATCAGGAGACTTGTTAACCAACACTTCATAAGGAGACTTCTTGTTCAATAAAAGAGACGGAGTCCGGTTAATGAGAAACATGATAGTTAAAACACAGTCACTCCAGTAGACTAAAGGAATACTCGACTGAAACATTAATGCACGAGCTACATTTAGTAAATGTTGATGTTTGCGTTCAACTACAGAGTTCTGCTGAGGTGTACATGCATATAAGAATTGGTGAATCATGCCATGAGTTTTAACAAGATCCGAGAAAGCAAGTTAAGGTGCATTATCACTGCAAATAGCTTTAATCTGAGAATCATATTGAGTTTGAACATGTTTAACAAACAAAGGAAAGACTGCACGAACTTCACTTTTATTTCTTAGCATATAAAGCCATGTAACCCGAGTACAGTCATTGACTATAGTAAGAAAATATTTTGTACCCTTCGACAAACTGAACAGAAATAGGCCCCCAAATGTTGAGATGAATAAAATCAAATGGACGAATAGACAAGTTGTTATGCGAAACAAATGGAAGAGCTTTCTGCTTTACTAAGGGACACACGTTACAATGATCAACAGAAGACTTAGACATAGGAGAAATACCAGGAATAGATTGTAACTCGGTGGAAGAAGGATGACCAAGGCGTTGGTGCCAAAGATGTCCATCCCCAAGGATCCACACTAATTAATGCGAAGAAGAACGAGCATTGTCAAGAACGTACAGGTTATGAATAGCAGTGCCTCTACCAATCATCAAGTCCCGAGTATGGTCCTGAAGGAAACAATGTTGGGCATAGAAATGAGCAAAGCAATTCTGATATTGTAAAAGAGTACTCACACTAATCGGGTTAAACTTGAATGCAGAAACATGAACAACATTGTGCAAAATAAGAGTATCTGAAATATGCACAGTGCATGTAAAACTAATTGGAACACTAGTGCCATCGGGAAAGGAAACTGTCACGCCCTGTACCGGAAAATTTTCACTAAACAGGGTCAGATCAGAACAGATATGAGTTGTTGTCCCACTGTCAATTATCCAACTATCACGAGGAAGAATGGAGTGAAGGGATGAAAGACAGTGGTGCTGAAAAGTGAGCGAATGATTTTCATAACGAAGATTGTGAGAAGGAAAGCACATTGAAACAATACCACATGTAGATTGAGGAGCCATATGACCATGATCAGTGATGAAAGCACATGGGAAAGGAGATGACGGCTCTGGAAGGCTAACACGAGCTTGGAGTTGATTCAAGAGATACTGCACTTAGTCGGAGCAGAAACTAGTTAGATCAAGAGTAGATGCAGACGGACCTGCAATAGCACTAGCCACGGTCGTTGGCTTAGAGAACTGAGGTTTTTATGGTTGAAACACACGCTGAGATTGAGGACAGGAATTATTCTGTTGAAACAGCTTGTAACCTGGAGGATATCCATGAAGCTTGTAACATTTCTGGATCAGATGACCCGTCCGTCCACAATGAGTACACACATGACATTGATTGGACCATTGAGATTGATAGGAAGCCGCATACGCAGCATTATCAGTCGAGCCAGAGTAATAACTCATATGAGCAATCTCAGAGTAGGCAACATTCTGTGGAGAAGCGAAGTAGTAGTCTGAAATGCAACATTGTCATCCTTCAAACATGGTTTGATCAATTTCTGTCGCTCATCTTGAGACACCACATTGAAGACATTTTCAATATCCGGAATGGGCTTCAACATCTAGATATGGCGACGAGTAGCCTCATAAACGTCATTTAAGCCCATCAAGAACTTGGTTACACAACTGCGTTGCTGAAGACTCTCCCACAAGCTCGCTGCACTACACTCACAACGAATACAAGTACACAAAGGAAGATCGACATAGTTCTTATGCTCTTCCTATAAGGTAACTAACTCGGTATAGTAAGTACTAACATCCATAGACCCTTTCTGAATGGAGTTCCATCGCTGTTCGATCTCATAAACGCTTGGTGCATCATCTTGCTTGAAACGAGACATTAGGTTCTTCCAAATGGCCTCAGCAGTTGAAATGAATAAAAAACTCTGGCCTATATTCTTAGAAACTAAGTTCATCAACCCAGTTGCTACCATATCATTACACATAGACCACAATCCAGCATCTTTATGAGTACTATCAGGGCGAGGAATTGTACCATCAATGAAACCAAATTTGTTCCCAACATTGAGAGCCATACACACCGAGCGACGCCAAGAATGGAAATCTGAGCCGGAGTTGAGACGATCGGAAACAAGGCTAGCATGATCAGAGGTATGTAGGAAGTATGGATTCGCGTACCGATCGAGATACTGTTGATCCAAAATCGTAGGCGGAGTGCTGGATGAAAGATTTGCAGAACTCATGACAATCGAGGGAAATCGAAGAAATTAAGCTGCAAGAAAGCTTCAAACAAGTTGAAACGAAGTCGATCAGGAACGATCTAGACCAAAAAAACGGCAAAACATAGAGAAAAAAGTAGATGAATGTGATGCAATGAAGAAACTCAATCACAGCGAAGAGAAAGCGAACACAAACATAAAAGGAGAGCTTAGAAAATGAAGCACTCATGAATCAATCAAACGAAAAAACTTCAAAACTCGAAGAGAAGAATGAGTCGAAGAAGAACGAGATTCAATGGCGGAAGCATTCGCTGTGCTCTGATACAATATTGAGAAGAAAGAGTTTGTAACATAATATTTGTGTTATTATGATGAAATGTACACTGTACGATATATATACTTACACGGTTTAAACCAAAGGAAACTAAACCATGATTGAACTAATGGTTAAGCTAAAAGAGACTTAACATTGACTCATATATAAATCAGCTTCTATACACTAATAATGCTAAGGACTGTACGTGGACAGTCCTTGTACATAGTTTTTTCAGACAGGTACCTCTTGTACTCATTGAAGGTTTTTATAACATTAAGACATTCAGATATATGCATATTTAGAAGCGGGTATTGAAATGTCTTACCACATTTTCTCTCTAGGTGATTGTCAGTGCTATGGGTGGGAAATCATTCTTTTTTTTTTTTTGAGATCGAGAAGTTACAAACGAATTCTACGCTGACGCAAATAGATTAGGATGGTGTCCTAACCACTGCGGAACCAGCTGATCGACATAGGAGAAAGGGGAGTCTCGGGATCTTGAGTTTTTTGCCCGAAAATCAACCCGAATGTTTTCGGATCGCGTAATATAAGATATAGTGAAGTTCTCAAATTGCTGTCTAATCATCAGAAATTCTTCGAGCTCCATTTCGAGAGATGGCCATTCTGTTGGGGTCAAAATCCCCTCCTCGAAGATTGACGGAATGAGAAGTCAAGGTCAAAGATCAAATGGAACTTACTCCTAACATGGACCGGACGAACTAAGGCCAACTTCCCACGACTCGTCCGGGAAATGAACCGGCGGCTGGGATAAGGCCAGCCGCCGGATCTTCATCGAGCAACATCCGACGGCTGGGATATGGCCAACCGCCGGGTCCTCATCAAGCAACATCCGGCGGTTGGGATAAGGCCAGCCGCCGGATCTTCATCAAGCAACATCCGGCGGCTGGGATTAGGCCAGCCGCCGGATCTTCACCGAGCATCATCCGGCGGTTGGGATAAGGCCAGCCGCCGGGCCTTCACCGAGCATCGACCGGCGGCTGGGATAAGGCCAGCCGCTGGGTCCTCTTCATGTCGCAACCGGCGGCTGGGATAAGGCCAGCCGCCGGGTCCTCTTCATGCCGCAACCGGCGGCTGGGATAAGGCCAGCCGCTGGATCTTAATCAAGTCACAACCGGCGGCTGGGATAAGGCCAGCCGCCGGGTCTTCTTCATGCACCAGTCGGCATCCCACGATCATTTCTCAGTCAAGACTCGTTATCTGAACATCGTCCAGTCGACCGACCGTTAAACGTAACTCTAAGCCCGGACCGACCCGAAGACTATCCATTTGCGCAATCCGACTCCAAAAACGTCCGTAAACATTTCCAGAAAGACCGTGACGAACGTTCAGCTGTCCGTGGACCAGTCCCCGAGCACACGAGCCAAAGGAACCGGCGGCTGACCGTCAATACGGAAACCGGCGGCTGGAAGTTCAAATGAAGAACTGGTGGTTCAAATCTCAAAAGTCGTAAAACGCTCGGAATGCTGTTCACGCGGGAAAAACCGCTAAAACACTATTCATCTCGAGACAAAGTTAACCAAAAAATCGAATTGAGCTTAAACCGAGATTCGGATTACTATTCATCGGATTAATATTCACCGGTTTACTATTCATCGGCGGGCCGGATGTGGATCAGAACGCGCGGGCGGATCACGAAAGACTCTCGGGCCGGATATCGGGCCCAAAAAGCTTTGGTCGGCGGTTGGGAATGAAAGACAAGGTCCCACATCGGAAATCTGAAGTCTTAGCCTCCTAGGATTGTCAGTATATATATGAACGCTCATGTAAGGGTTAATCCATCCCAGATCCGAGTATTAGGAGTTTTAGCAATTTAAGACTTTTCAGCTTTTGCTAATTTCCCTTGTACTTTCGGAAAATATCAATAAAAAATCTCTCTTTTGCATTTTCTGTCCTTTAGTTCTTTATAAATAGAATTTTCGAGCCCCCACTAAATATAAGTTTTGACAGTGTGAGTTTCGGCTCTCACACATTCCTCTTCTTAATCTTAATCATCTGAGCACAATCTGATTTAAAGTGAACATCAAGTCTTCCTAGACGAAGAATATTTTGCATAGTCCAATTCAGAGCTTCCATTTCCACATGGAGGGGAAACTTGTTGTTCAGTTCTGCCCGCAAACCTACCATCCACCTGTCATTACCTTTTGTGGCCTCAAACCGTAAAAGAGCTTCGCGTCAAGTACCCAAGAGGCGTCTGTTCAACAAAGAATGGCTTCAGGATTGGTAAATGCAGGAGTCCGAGGATGGTTATTGCTTTTTAGTTCCGGCAAATCATCCATTACTTCTGCACTTTCCTCCATGATCTGTGCTAAACGCCAGCTCTCCATTTCCTGCGTCGAGTATCAAGAGGGGATATCTCCTTCCTATTAAAGGTTTTTTTATTTCGGGCTTTCCAGATGTACCACATCAGCCAAAGAAAGAGGGCTAATGCGTCTTGTTGTGCTCCTACTTCTCTTGCTCTCCCTAGCAAGAAATCGAAGTTGGTGAATAGTGAGCTACATGGGAAGCATCCCGGAGGTGTAGGGATAAAGAATAAGGCCCATCATTGTTTCGTAGGGAGGCATCCAAAAAGCATATGATTAATTGTTTCATCTTCCGCCCCACAGCGTGGGCAACTTCTATCGTTACCACAATGGCGATCTGTCAATCTGCTTGTCATTGCTACGCAACCCGACAAGGCTTGCCAGAGAAAGTGCTTGATCTTTCTTGTGGTTTTAATCTTCCAAACTTGAGCTCTAAGGCTCGATGTACTCGGTTATGAGTAGAAAGTATCCTCCTGAGCCGCTGTCAATTCTTCTGCTGTTTTGTATCCGGATCGGACCGAATATTGTCCCGATTTGGTGAAGTCCCAACAGACTCGGTCTCTTCGCCCAAACCGGCTCGGGCGTATACTTAGGATTTGCGGAATATCTTCCGGAGCTATAAATGCAGAAAACAATTCCATGTTCCATAACTTCGTATTATGATCAAGTAGATGATTCACCTTAAGGTCTGGGTCTTGGAAGCAGCCATTATTCAGGGTCGGCCTTGCCGGCGATGTAAGTATCCACTTATCTGTCCACACACTGGTTTCCACTACTGTTCCTATTCTACGTCGCATACCCTTAGCGATTAATGGTTTTGCTGCCATCATACTTGTCCACCCGAAGGATGGTGCATTTGCTTTCCCTGTCTCCATTGGGTTTGATTTGCTATAATATCGTCCCTTAAGCACCGAGCAAGAAGCGAGTCTGGGTACTTCATTAGTCTCCACAATTGTTTCCCGAGGAGAGCGAGATTAAAGTCTCTAAGGTCCCGGAAACCCAGCCCACCATTTTCAAGGGATTTGCACAGTTTCTTCCACGCAATCCAATGGATGCCGCGTATGTTATTGCCGGAGCTCCACCAAAACCATGCTATGGCACTGGCTAGTTTATCAATTATCGCTTTTGGGACTAAGAAACACGACATAACATATGTCGGAATGGCTTGAGCAACAGACTTAATCTGGATTTCTTTTCCACCTTTGGATAGTAATTTTGCAGACCATAACTTTGTCCTTCCGTTTAGTCGGTCTAGCACAGGAAAAAACTTGTTTTTTATTCCACTAATCATTCAATTTTTATTATTACATGTATATTCTGTATATTTTTCCTGTTTTGAGTTGTCTTTATTACATGGTCTGATATTTGTATAGTTCTCTATATTGCTATCATTTTAGGTATACTAATCTTTAGAATTGTATTTGTTTTTTTTATTATTTAACTGCTCGTGTTCTAATTTATTTAATGAGAGCATGGCGCCGAGGTGTAGTTTTAATGTTTGTGTATCACTTTAACATACTTTTTATGTTGGGTGTAGTTTTGCCATAGGAGAAGACGAAAATGACCCTGCACAGAAGAGACGCGTTTACACGGGCTCCCAACAGTCACCTTTTTACCTTTTCGGTTTCTTTTGCTTCTCTTGATTTATTACCTCGAGCCGTGTGAAAAGTGAAGAGTTGCAGAAGTTAAATCAGTTTTCCTCCTGTGTTTACTGTCTTTTGGGGCTTGTTTTGTTTCCGATTGTTTCCGATTTTGCGTACTCAAGGACGAAATCGAGTAGCGCCGGCGGTTGCGACGATTGTGCTAGGGAAGAGCGTTAACGGAATGGAAGGTTAGACGAAATTTAGGTGTTTTTTCGTCGATTTCGTTTTAAATTTCCTGGCCAATTTTTTTTTTTTTTTTGGAATCTAGTTTTCTCTTGCGTTTCTGGGTTCTAGGTCAGAGTTCTTGTATTTGGGGCGCGGAGGAAAATGGGACACTACCGTTTGTTTACTGTTAATGGTTATCGTTTTTTTTGTTTTCTAGGTGCTGAAATCGCCGGTGGTCGCGAAGTGGAGAGGAGTCTTCCACCCCGTCTCTTTGCGACGGACCGTTACCCGAGTAAGCGGCTGAATGTGTACTCAAAAATTGAGATACTTTTGGTGGTCAGAGATCTACTCAAAGGGACGCCTGAGTGGGATGTGATAAGGAAATCCGCGTTTGGAAAGCTGTTCGACCTACCTGTCAATCAATGTTCAGTCTCGTGCAAGCTAATCCATGCGCTACTGACTCGACAGCTTGTGACCAGGAAGAAGTATTCCATATGGACAGTATTTGGTGGTCATCCATTTAGGTTTTCGCTGGCTGAATTCGGGCACGTAACTGGTCTTTCATGCGGCAATTTTAACGAAGAGTACGACATCGAGACCCAAGTCCTGAACAAAGATATTAGCGACGCGTATTGGCAGAAGCTGTTCGCGTTACCACGACAGGCAACTCTAGCCGAAGTTGTCCAAGCGATGAGAGAGGGGGAGAATATGACTGGATGGAGACGCATTAGACTGGCCGTTCTGCTAATCGTTGACGGGGTACTGATCGCGTCGGCGCAGTCGCCAAAGCCAACCCCGAAGTATGTGAAGCTGACCGAGAACATCCACGAATTTTTAGCATTCCCTTGGGGGCGAGAGTCTTTCCTGTGGACGTTAAGCTCGATGAAACCTGGGAAAAAAATAGCCGGGAAATGCGATGATCCCGTAGGTGTCTTCTGTCAGCAGCTGCAGCAGGAGTCTTTACGCTTGGTGGGATTCCCCCTAGCCTTGCAGCTTGTTGCTTTCGCTTCCGTTCCCCAGTTTGTGGACAGATTGCCCAGTGGACAAGCCGGACTCAAGCTGGTTGACTATCCTGGAAATAAGCTTCCACCGAAGTCTATATCTACGACCGACGTACTTGAAGTAGAGTTTGGAGAGAACGTAAGTTACTGACTCTTTAATGTTTGTTTTTCCGTGGTCAGTTATATGTGTTCGACCGTACTGGCTAATGGCATTAGTTCGTACAGTTTTACTTGACCACGAGATGTATAATTGGTTTTAGTTCGTATATGAGTACGTATGTGTATGTGTCTAAAATCCATATATGTGTTCGTACAGCTACGCGTGGCCCCACTGGTTGGAAGCGGTCTGCGCGACGAAGCTTGGGATGATGAAATACGGGATAAGAGAGTAACCCTTTTGGAGGACCTTATTGCATCGGGGCAGAAGTTTAGTAAGGCTTCGTGGTACGGAGGGGACGCTAGTTTACCGTTAATAAAGGAGGAAGCCCGAGCCCACGCCGGAGAGAAGAGGAAGGGGAAATTGCGAAGCGTTATGGCTGGAAAGAAAGCGCGCGTTGAGGCTAGCAGCAGGGCCGGCCCTGGGCTAAAGCCCAACAAGCTGGTGCTTTAGGCGCCAAATAATTAATACATATTAAGGGGCGACAATTTAACTAAATGTACTCTTGGTCTAGTTGTTTGAGACTCGGTTTATGATGTTAATGGTTGCGTGTTCGATTCTTAGACATGTAATTTTAACTTTCACTTTATGCATTATTTATAAATGGGCTAGAAAGTTTTTTATGGGCTTTAGGCGCCCAACAAATACGGACCGGGCCTGTAGTAGCAGCTCCGAGGGGAACGGTGCTGGGCCTTCGACGTCGTTTGAGTGTAAGTTGGACCATTTAATTGAGCGGGTTGGCTATGTATGTGAAAGGATGAAGAAAGTAGACACCATGGCTGAACGGATGGACCATATGTGGAAGGATTTTGTGAGGCTTAAAGGAGGCCGGGGGGTTCGCCGGATGAGGCGCCGGATGGAGGATGCCGGTGGGATTCCCAGATCTCGAAAGCGATGTAGCGAGACGGGAAACAAGGAACGTGGTGCCGACGTGGAATACGGTGGAGGTGGCCCGTTTGTAAGCGGTAATTCCGGGACGATACCTGAGGCGCGTGGACGACCAGAGGTGATTGCGGGCGGGACTGGAGTTGCTGCAGACGAGGGCATGGAGTTGGGTAACCATGATATTAGCCCGAAGGACAACTGGCTAGACTTTGGGGATTTACTTGGGCATGAGAAGTTGTAACCAACGACGTTTGTGGCGCGAACAAATGTCGAAGTTGGGGTCGAGACGTCAAAAAAGGTACGTGCCGTCTAAGTATACCGATAAACAGCAATCCCATCCTTTGGTCGGTGTAATGAAGACGCTTTTTTACGGATGTGCAGGTGGGGAATAGCAGCGGTGGTGAAGGCGAAAGAGATGTGGTTGAACGAACTGGCATTGATAAGCAGCGGCGTGGGGATGCAATCGTGGATGAGCCGTTAGAGAAGGTATGTTCCATTGATGCTGCGTATTTTCGGGTGTGAAAACAACAACCAAATGTTATTTTATCGATCCACGAGGAAAGCAAGAATAGACACACCAAGAGTACAGGATTCTAATCGAGCTAAATGATTCAAGATTGTTTTTTTGGTTTTTTAATAACTAGTAAATAATAATGAAAGCGAAATCGGTTATGAAGATAATATTAAACAAGCGTTAGGTTAAGGAATATCGCAGGAGATTCAGAGCAACGGATCAAACAACCATTCAGGCAGTGATTAAGCATCAATCTAGAACTCAAACACTAAGATAATATTAATCCACTCTCGTGGTATCAATAACTTTGTCTAACGATCTAGAAATCCTAACTCTCGTTGGTACTAGAATTCGTAGACAAGCATTAAGGATAGGTTTAATATGTTCACAATTCTCAATACATCTACTCTCGCAGGTAATGGTTAAATTGCTCACCAGTATTCTTTCTAGCAACTTAGCAACTCTCGCTGTCTAAGTTAAACCTCATATCATAAAATCAAGTGATCAATTCGATCTAAGCATTAAGAACAACAAAGGTGAAGATATCGAATTGAATAGCCTATTTGTGTTTAACCCTAAAGCTCATGAATTCCTTTGACAAACCTTAACCTAACTAAGATATCTACTCAGACATATTTAAAGAAGAAAACAAAGAGATTATAAAGTTCATAATAAAAACTTGAATAGATAATGAAAGCTGAATATAAACTTATAAGTACTTAATTAAAGCATAAATATAAGAACTGAATTTAAAGCATAAATATAAGAACTGAAAGTAAAGACTGAAAGTAAAGACTGAAAGTAAAGAACTGAAGGTAAAAATGATAGAACTTGATTAAAGCATAAATATAAAGCTTAAAACAAACTAAATAAAACTTAATAAAAACATAAACATAAAAACTAAAAAAAAGACTAAGAGCAAAGCTCTGAGGCTAGAGAAGAGAGGAGGAAGGAGATGGTGTCTTTTGAGAGTGATGTTGTGAGTCCATTATATAGGCCAAGGTGAAGGGGAGTAGGTGAAGCGGGGAACGGTCGTTCTTGGGGTAGAACGATCGTTCCCGATGGTCGATCGAAGTAGGTGAGATGTGGAGTCAGGGAACGATCGTTCTGGTGAGGAGAACGGTCGTTCCATAGTGTGTTTGTCGGGGAACGGTCGTTCTGAAGGGAGAACGGTCGTTCCCAAGTGTTTTTGTCGGGGAACGATCGTTCTGTTGGGGAGAACGGTCGTTCCGTTGTGCTTTTGTCGGCATGGTTGGTGAAGTGTGGAACGGGCACATGGGAGAGAACGATCGATCTTCGGTTTTTGTCGGCAGGGTTGGTGAGTGAGGGAACGACCGTTCTGTTGGAGGAACGGTCGTTCTCTTGGTCGTTCGGATCAAAGAACGGTCGTTCTCTTGGTCGTTCTTCAGTTGGTCCTTTTCTCGTGTTTTCCACATTAACTCGACTCGAACATGTCCGTAAACGCCAAACTCCTTCGGAACTCCATGAAATCTGTAAAAAGACTCAAAACAAAAGAAAAGACTCGAAAAACTAACGAAAGATGCAAATCAAAACTCAAATCGAATACTAAATACGAATCAAAATACGTTAAAAACATGTAATATCAACTCCCCCAACTAAAACCTTTGCTTGTCCCCAAGCAAAACCAGATATTTTACAAAGAGGAGAGGTTAGAAAAACGTGTGAGACTTGTAAAACTTATAGGACCATACTCTAAATCAATTGCCCGTAAACCGCATTCGCAAAGTTCAGATCAAACCGTACTTCATTGTACTTCTCCATAACCGTAGTAAATGAGTGAAATCTCATGATCAAGCAGAACTCAATATTTAACATTCATTATCAAATGCGTGTACTCTCACAAAGGGAATATCTAACATGTTATGGTCTAGGTATCAAGGTTGGTATTTGGTGGCTCAAGTGTTTCGGTTTCTTTTAGCAGTATAAACAGATGCAAATCATTATGCAAAATCACCGTGAGACACAGACCAATTAGGAGGTACACAACTCTCCTTAACTCTAATCCTTCTACCCCTTTTTAACTGAGTCACAAACAAGAACATGATTTCTTTTAATTTTTATGAAATTTAACGATATTACCTTGACGACTTTCCCGGTTCCTTCTGTTTTATTTATTTTTTTTTCTTTTTTTTTATTCCCTTTTTTTTTTTTTTTTTTTTTTTATATCGGAGAATGGAACCGGTTGGTCTCTAAGATCTGCATCAAAAGAATTTTAACAATGTAAGCTTATTTCTTGAATGTGAATAAAATCTTCTACCCTTTTAAAAGTTCACCCTCTTTTGAAACGAAAATTTTCAATGAATATATTCAAAGAGAGAGATCACATTTCTAGACACATCCCATGAGTTTAATCAGAAAGAGACCACCTATCTAGACACAATCCTAAAGAAAAGTTGTGTCGGTCCGTATACTCCATAGTTTTTGCACATGAATGCAATGACAGTAAACGAAGAAAAGTGGGTTTCAACATGGAAATGGTAAGGGTGTGGTACTAGACTAAGGATAAGTCTAGCCATTTGGAGTTAGCAAAGATTGGTAAAAAAATGATGCAAAGAAAACTCCAAATGTAAAATCCAATACATGATTATCAACCCCCTAAGTGAGATAAATTAAGTCCATATTAAGTTCCGATAATTCGATTAAGTTCAGATGATTTGAGAAATTCACTAAATGATCAAGTTATGAATTTTTCTGCGTTTCCAAACTATCCTTAAACAATGCTAAGCAGTCCTAAGGCAATGACATCGAACATGTTGCAATTCCAAAAAGTTTTAACAAAATCACATAGAGTTTTGACTCGAAAAATTATTTTTTTTTTTTTTTTTTTTTTTTTTTTTTTATAAAAACACACCAAAACAAAACATAAGAAATAAACATCCACAAAATACACTGTTAGTACACAAATGAATCCCTCCCCCAGACTTGTTTTTAACCGTCCCGGTTTAGACAAAAACTGAAAGAGAAACCCGTAAAACAAAATAAAAAAAATCAATAGCAAAAGAAAATAAAAGAAAAACACTTACCAGTGGGTTGCCTCCCACCAAGCGCTTGGTTTAAGTCGTTAGCTTGACTTCTGAGTACAAGTGCTAATCATGAGAATCAAAAGGCTGAGCCAATGCACCTTTGGTCCTTCTCTTATTGGGACAAGAAACAAAGTGCGCAAAAAGGCATACAATTGTCCAAAGGAAATAGACAATATTCTCATCAAGGAAGTTTACTACAAATGTAGCGTGTATATTCAAATATTCCTTGACAGTGAGATGTTCTTGAGAATCAAATGCATTCGATGGAAAGATATAATCAACTTTAGCTTCAAACGAGTTTGTCACAAAATAGTCAACTTTATCTCCATCAATCTTATAAAATACCACATTCTCATTATCATCATCATTCTCAACCTTAGGGTTCTCTATCTCATCCAAGATCTTATCTAAATCAAATTCATCCCCTAGGTCATATTTTTCAAGAAGCGATCTAGATTCCTCTAGCATTAAAGAGTTAAGCTCGAGATTATGATCATTCAAAGCACAAAGATAACTAGTATCAAAACATATTTCATGATAATCTCTAGCAAACTTTTCTACTCTTAAGGCATCTAGTCTTTGAGTCTCACATATCAAATCAGAGCATTCATCAATGAGTATGGAGGAAGGTGAATCATAAGGTACATCTTCAATAGAAGGCATGTGACTATCCTCAAAATCTTGAAATTCAAAGGCTAAATCGGATGTACCTTGTAATTGGAATGGTGGAACCCAATATATTACCTCCTTAAGTGAACGGGCTACCATTGTCTCATAAAACGTAAGCTCTCTTCCTTCTAGTGCTGCTCGATATGATATGAGGTTCAACCGGATCATTATTGCTAGGTCACTCCTTTTCAGGATTGTATGCTGTGTATTTTCCACACAAAGCTTATCCAACTCCACTCTTTGTTCTGGTGTAAGTATGTTCTCATCAAGAGGCTCATCTTCAATGTATTCTTCAAATGTGTCCTCCTCTTCTTGTGGCCAATCTTTGTAGTCCCTG
Organism: Isatis tinctoria; assembly: GCA_010577795.1. Lineage (NCBI taxonomy): Eukaryota > Viridiplantae > Streptophyta > Magnoliopsida > Brassicales > Brassicaceae > Isatis > Isatis tinctoria. The sequence continues at coordinate 22,955,903 of CM021250.1, forward strand.
GCCATCAAAGTTAGTAAAAACCCCAGAAGTTTCTCTTCTTTTTTTTTTTATTCCTTTTTTTTTTTTTTTATAAACTAAAATTTAGACTCGGTAGATTCCAAATCTCAATGGCTATTGCTAATGCCTTCCCCGGCAACGGCGCCAATTTGATGCTGCGTATTTTCGGGTGTGAAAACAACAACCAAATGTTATTTTATCGATCCACGAGGAAAGCAAGAATAGACACACCAAGAGTACAGGATTCTAATCGAGCTAAATGATTCAAGATTGTTTTTTTGGTTTTTTAATAACTAGTAAATAATAATGAAAGCGAAATCGGTTATGAAGATAATATTAAACAAGCGTTAGGTTAAGGAATATCGCAGGAGATTCAGAGCAACGGATCAAACAACCATTCAGGCAGTGATTAAGCATCAATCTAGAACTCAAACACTAAGATAATATTAATCCACTCTCGTGGTATCAATAACTTTGTCTAACGATCTAGAAATTCTAACTCTCGTTGGTACTAGAATTCGTAGACAAGCATTAAGGATAGGTTTAATATGTTCACAATTCTCAATACATCTACTCTCGCAGGTAATGGTTAAATTGCTCACCAGTATTCTTTCTAGCAACTTAGCAACTCTCGCTGTCTAAGTTAAACCTCATATCATAAAATCAAGTGATCAATTCGATCTAAGCATTAAGAACAACAAAGGTGAAGATATCGAATTGAATAGCCTATTTGTGTTTAACCCTAAAGCTCATGAATTCCTTTGACAAACCTTAACCTAACTAAGATATCTACTCAGACATATTTAAAGAAGAAAACAAAGAGATTATAAAGTTCATAATAAAAACTTGAATAGATAATGAAAGCTGAATATAAACTTATAAGTACTTAATTAAAGCATAAATATAAGAACTGAATTTAAAGCATAAATATAAGAACTGAAAGTAAAGACTGAAAGTAAAGACTGAAAGTAAAGAACTGAAGGTAAAAATGATAGAACTTGATTAAAGCATAAATATAAAGCTTAAAACAAACTAAATAAAACTTAATAAAAACATAAACATAAAAACTAAAAAAAAGACTAAGAGCAAAGCTCTGAGGCTAGAGAAGAGAGGAGGAAGGAGATGGTGTCTTTTGAGAGTGATGTTGTGAGTCCATTATATAGGCCAAGGTGAAGGGGAGTAGGTGAAGCGGGGAACGGTCGTTCTTGGGGTAGAACGATCGTTCCCGATGGTCGATCGAAGTAGGTGAGATGTGGAGTCAGGGAACGATCGTTCTGGTGAGGAGAACGGTCGTTCCATAGTGTGTTTGTCGGGGAACGGTCGTTCTGAAGGGAGAACGGTCGTTCCCAAGTGTTTTTGTCGGGGAACGATCGTTCTGTTGGGGAGAACGGTCGTTCCGTTGTGCTTTTGTCGGCATGGTTGGTGAAGTGTGGAACGGGCACATGGGAGAGAACGATCGATCTTCGGTTTTTGTCGGCAGGGTTGGTGAGTGAGGGAACGACCGTTCTGTTGGAGGAACGGTCGTTCTCTTGGTCGTTCGGATCAAAGAACGGTCGTTCTCTTGGTCGTTCTTCAGTTGGTCCTTTTCTCGTGTTTTCCACATTAACTCGACTCGAACATGTCCGTAAACGCCAAACTCCTTCGGAACTCCATGAAATCTGTAAAAAGACTCAAAACAAAAGAAAAGACTCGAAAAACTAACGAAAGATGCAAATCAAAACTCAAATCGAATACTAAATACGAATCAAAATACGTTAAAAACACGTAATATCATCCATCTGCGTGTACGTTTGGTTTGGGATGATAATTTTAGATTTGTGTACAAACTTAGATTAACCTATATGGATGAACAGATAGGGGAAACTTAAATTAACCTATATGGATGAACAGATAGGGGAAATTTCTGGTTGTGAAGGGGCTAGCATCGCAAAACATGCATTGAAAGGATGTTATGGTGGTTGTTATGTGTTTTGTAAATGGACGGATCTTAATTTGTTTTACGTGATTTGTTATGTAGTACGTAATTGACATGTACGTACAGGATAATACTGTTGAGGATGACCATGAAAGGCAGCAAGACCGAACTGTAGATGGTGGGATAAGGCAACTTGGCGAATGTATGCGGGATGCGGAGTTCGAGTTACGTGGGACGCCTGCCTTTCCCATGACCCAGGAACGACCGATTGACGATGTTTTGGAGTGCGGGGGTGGTCGAGAAGACTGTATGTTGGATGAATTTCAGATTGACGACATGGCAGGAGTGGCTGCTGTTTCGAAAGCAGTGATTGAGGAACACGGCGGAGGTGGCGACGGTTTAGAAGAAGAAACGGGAATTAAAACCCCCATTCCCTATGCTGAGGAAGAGCGTGAATCAGATATTGGGGAACAAGGCAGTGAGGAGAATGTTGACCTTAGTGATTCGTCTCCCGCAAAACCTGTATTGCCGCATGTTCCAACCACGATGGAAATCGCGTTGGCCGGTGAGCTGGCCGATCCCGCTATGTTAGACGTGGATGTGGTTGTACCGGTAAAAGTGGGGCACGTGTTCGATCGTTTTGTAAGGACTTTGAAGACTCAAGGGGGACTGTAAGTTTGAGGCTGATTTTTGTTTTCATCTTTGATATTGCCGTACGTGTGCTGCATTTAACTGTTTTTTGGGTTGACCTTGTAGGATGCATCGCACATCGGGTGGGTATGAATTTGACAACAACTTCTTGCTAACTCTGGCTGGGAGGCAGCAGTGGGTAAGCGTAACGGTAGGGGTGTGGTTACATTCTATGCGTTTGTTATGTTTTTTTTTTTCTCCCAATGGTCCACTGTGTGCTGAATTTTACTTTCTTGATTCGGTTTCCCAGCATATGGAGGTTCTGATGGCATACCTTGAAGAGAAGCATCGGTCGGTGATTGGTTGGCAACGCCTCTGCTTTGCGTCGCCGTGGCTAACCAGCCATATCGAAGGCAAACATAGGTCGTTTGCCAAGGCAATCAACAAAGACATGTTGGGTTTCGATGAGAAGATGAAGCATTTCGTGCGTGTGCCTGGACGAACATGGGGGACAGATGTGGACACCGTATACGTTCCTATGATATGGGCTGCGTCCCATTGGGTCGGGTTGTGTATCAGTTTGAAGCTGTGGTCGGTTGATATTTTAGATCCAAATCCTGTGGACGATGAAGATACAGTGGCGCAAGACATGAAGCCCATTGTTGAGATGCTGCCGTACATTGTGCGTAGACTATGTCCGGCCACGCTGGGTCAGAACAACGGGATGAGACCGTTTTCATGGACAAGGATTGGTGGCCTGTACAGGAACACGCGGACGGGTGATTGTGGTCCTGTCGCCGTAAAGTTCATGGAGCTCCACGCACTTGGCAATCCTTTGCCTGGAATGGAGGGGTTATCGGACGAGATTGTGGATAGCTGCCGTAAGCAGTACGCGATGTAAGTTTACCGGGAATGGGTTGTTCCCTTGTACAATTGACTTTTAATTCTGGGTGGTCGGACTGGATGTTGCGGATTTGTTTTTTGGGGGGGTTTGTGGTAAGGATGGATTCTTGGGCTGTATGTTTTTTTTTTTTTTGGGACGGAATTGACCATGTATTTTCCCGCGGGAGCGGAGACCGGTTATCCTATGTCTAATTCGGATAGTATTTTAAAAGTTCCCGTTTGATGGTTGGCGAGCTTAGGATGTCGTGCAAGAGACATATTTAGTTATTATTATGGGCCGTCACTGTTGATTATGTTCGACCATGGAGAGTATAAGTATGAAACATACGTTAAAAGACGAGGCGTTGGTGCCCGCGAATAATAGAAAACGAATTGAAAAAAACATAAATAACCCGGTTATGGTGCCGAAAAAATAGATGACAAGTTTTACACTTGTGGGCAAAAGGAAAAAGATAGGTCCATTTCAAAGACCAGAAATATGCAGTATCTGAGAAAGGGTTCTCGCATACATGGATCACAACAAAAAACGCCGGGTGTGGTTAACCACTATAGAGTCCTGGTCGGTCCTCTATCCAAAAACAAAAAGATAGGCATTGTTGGATATAGGACGGATCAGCCTCATATGGGGTTGGTACAAGTTGTCCTGTTGTGGCCGCGTCCGCACTTGTTAGGCTTCGTTTTCTTGGAAGGCTGTAAGTGACATGAAAACGAAAAGGAAACCGTGTTTGGCGAGAAGAAGAGAAGAGGGTAATAAAAGTTGAAAAGTATAGTCATCTCTGAGGGGAGAAACTTACCGGGATTTCACCGGCTGATAGAATACGCTTTCCACGTGGACGACCAGGGGGTTTACGTGTGTACGGTGGCAGGATAGTAAAGTTGCGAACGTCATCCGGGATGTCTTCATCTTCTGGACAACCATCAGGAGCAATTATGCCTTCGTACGTTTCCATCCAAGTCTGTTTTTTGTAGAAATGTCCAACGATGGTGCCGTAGGGGATACCGTACGTGTCTGCAGCGAGCAAAGCGTGCCCACATGGTATTTTGTGACTTTGGTACACACCGCATGTGCAACTTTTTTTATCCAGAGCGACATGGTTCTTTTGGCCGAACTGGCCGACTATTTCGTACGTCCAGTTGGAGATTGGATTGACTGTGCTGCCTTTAGTACTTCCAGCACAAGCTGTCATAACTTTATCAACCTCGGGTGTGACGAGGCCACGGGATGCAGCGGATTTTTTGCGCCTGGCGCAGAACCAGCGAGATAGCATCCTCTGGATGAACATGAAGAGCTCAACTATCCGGGAGGCACGCGCTTTTACAAGTGCTTGTTGAGCTGTTCGGCACTGTTACTGGTCATCATGTTGTACCGGTTGCCTTTAAAGTACGCCCTCGACCAAACTGGGGCGCCTATGGAGTCAAGATATTGGACACACGCCTGGTTTTTCTGGGAAATCTGGTTGATAATTGTCCTGTACACACCAATGCGGAAGGCGAAGGCCGCTTGGCCGACCAGTTTCATTAAGCCTTTGCTCCTGAATCTTGAGTTAACATTCCTCATAAGGTGAACAATACACGCCCCGTGGTGGGCAAGTGGGTATACTTGTTTCTTTGCAGCAATGATTGAAGGGTGTCGGTCAGAGATAAACGAAAGGCTGGTGCTGTCGGCAATTATAATGGATAGTTTTTGAAAAAACCAGGTCCAGGAGGCATCATTTTCTGAGTCAACCACAGCGAAAGCGAGAGGGAATACCTGGAAGTTTGCATCTTGGCCGCTAGCAGTTAGCAGAACTCCCTTGAATTTTCCAGATAAGTGTGTTCCATCCACGATGAGGACACAGCGGAGCTTTCTGAAGCCCTGAATGGATGCCCCAAATGAGAGGAAGGCGTACAAAAACCTGTGTAGGCCATCATCCCCCACGCGGGTTTCGATGTCGGTTACAGTACCTGGGTTGGCTTTCTTAAGCATGTAGAGATACTGTGGGAGTTTCAGGTACGATTGTTCGTCCGTGCCTCTGACGTCGTGTACAGCCATGGTTTTAGCCCTGTAGCACTTCGTGTACGATGCGGAAATCCTCAGTTCTTCCATAAGCAACTGCTGCAAGTCAACAGCGTTGGGTGCACCGAGAGGCTGCCGGTACTTTGCTTTGTAGACGGCAGCAATAACGCGGGATGTGGCCCTCTTTGTGTAGCCGCTCCTTGTTTCGATTGAACAGGTGTGAGTGAGATGTGCTCTGCGAATCTCGTAGTATGCACAGTCTTTGAATTCTTTTGCAAGAATCCGCCACTCGCACCTTGGGTCTACGCAGGAGACGACAAATGAATCCTTGGTTGTGGTGGATTGTCTGAAGCAGAACCTGTTTTTTATTGCGAAGATAGCGAGGGCTATCTTGCAGTCCTGTTTAGTTGCGTACACTTTTCCCACGCGGATCTCTTCGTCTGTATCGTCGATTTGCAGGTCTGGGATCTCGTCGGTTGCGAAAACTGTATCGTCGTACAGAGGACATACATCGAACTCTTCGTCGTCAATGTCTTCAAGTGAAAGTCGTGGATGACTAGGTAGATGGTGTTGGGGATAGGTATGTGGTGGAACATGTGGCTGAACGTTCGTGGATGGAACATGTGTTGATGAAGATCCATGTTCGTACGAGGAAAACGGTCGTACGGGTTGAACATGTGGCTGATTGTTCGTGGATGGAACATGTGTGGACGAAGATCCATGTTCAAACGAGGAAAACGGACGTACGGTTGTGTTATCTTCGGCAGTGTATGGTTGACCACGAAGGGCCTCGGGTGTTTGGTTGGAAGCGTGGTCGAGATTAGGGAATCGACGTATTGGGGAATGTGCCATGTCCATTTTCCAGGTAGTTTTTGGACATGCCTCGGATGTAACGAGGTGGTCGAAGGCGTCGTTGGTTGAACAGAGAACTGTTCGTGTTGGTAGTCGTAGCACTCCGAGAGCCTGGGGCGCATTGGATCCACCGAATTCATCCTCCAGTAGAGGGTTCCAGAAGTCTTCGTCGTATCCTCGTGGACGAACATCGGAAACGCATTCGTCGTGTGACGTTTCGCTGTCCGACGTGAACTGGCCGTCTTCGTCCGGCATAAAAGGGAAGCCGGCGAAGTCCTGTGGTTGCACGACCGGGCTTTCTTCATCACCCGCCACGACAGTGGTCGCCTCGTCTCCTCTATTTGTCGTTGCGAGCTTAGATGATTCGCCGGTCAGAGTGTTGTCCATGGGGAGTGTTGTGTTTGTGTTCACCGGGGTATTGAAGCCGCCTTCGGAGTGCACGTCTCCCTTCTTCTCCGGGTGGGAGAGATTTACAAAGAGGTTCATCGATTTGTTGATTTTGAAGTGCCTGAAGAAGAAAGTAAGGGCGCCGTCGTTGGATAGACTAACCGGCGGCGTAGTTATGCCTGTGGCTAACTTTTGGGAATTCGGCGGCCAGTATGAAAGTTTCACTGTTGGAGTGTTGCCTGCGACGTCTGCGAAAACTCCGGTGACGTCCTTCTCAAGTTCATGGAGTGTCGTGTTCGGTTTTAGAGTCACGATTTTGGACCATTGGTTCAGGTCGGGGACGAACTCCCAGTTGCCGGAATGTGAACGCTTCCATTCTCCAGCAATTGCTAATACAGCGTCGTCCATCTGGAAAACGGTAATGGCAAAATCGAAGTGTGAGAATGATTAGAAATTGGAAAACAGAAGGAGAAACAGAAAATGTAAGGTCACAGACTTACGGCAATGGCGGAGTTCGTTGCAGAGCAGAGGATGCTTTTGTGTGGATGCAGAGTGTAAACGTCTTTTGCAGTCGACAGGTATAGCGGACGTAAAAATCCTTGTACGAATGTTTGTGACAAGAAAGGTGGTTGTCTCGAGGATGGGAGCATGGATGTATTAGCCGTTGGATTAGAGGGTTACTCATTAGTTTGGTGATGAACGGTGGGGATGTAAATGGGCAGATATAGGTCCAATCGGTCTGTAAAGTACTTTGCTATGATTTAGATTGAGTGTGAACGTTTAGTTTTAGAAAGGGTATAAACGGGATAAAAATAAGAAAAGGTGTGGCAAACTACACCAACACAAAAAAGTGTGTTTGTTGATAGGTTTTTTGAAAAAAGTATGTGTCAAGGCAATTTTCTCTTATTTAATCACTAAAACTATAAGATGATAAATGACTAAATTTGATAATTCTTTATTTTTTTAAGGTAACCATATTTTTTTTTTATCTGGAAGAATAAAAACTTTGATCTTTAGTATTTGTGTTTACGAATTTGTTGACAGTATACATATCTCTTTTTTATTCATAAAATTCAAGCACCCACAAAGAAGATTCACTTAAAGGATCCATAAGTAATAATCAAGAAATTAAATGATTAATAAAATATATTTGATTGAAATAATACATGCACCCGCAAAGAATATATGTAAAGCATAAACAAGTAATTATTATGCAAGTAATGAAATAATACAATGCATTGGATAACATGAAGACAAAAAATATAATTAATAAAAATTTTGAAAGGATTAGAGTTATATAAAAAGTGAAAAATAAAGAAATTATCAGATGAAAATTATTATCTACATAAACAATGAGAAAAAGAGTATTATATAAATAGAGTAAATGACTAAAAAGACCAAATTAAACTAATTATAACAAAAAAGTATATAGTCGATAAAAAGGAATAATCACAATTCTAAAAACATATTATATTACATATGATATGTGTTATTAATTTTAAATAAAAAATCACAAATCTAAATAACACCCAAAATTTAATTATAAAAAGAAAAGAGCTAGGGAAACCCTTTAGCAAAAACAATGGATTCGTATCTGGAAAGTAAAAACAATGGATTTGTTGACTATTCGATTTTTCTCCACCTCTACAAATAATATTGCTTTTTAACATTTGAGATACAAACCAAACATTCACGGAATGACTAATAAATAATTAACAAAATATATTTAATTAAAAAATACGTGCACCCACAAAAAAAAGATTCACCTCAACAAGTAATTCTCAAAAAAATAATGAAATGATATAATACCCGATATGTGATGCATTTATATGAATGTGAGAGTCGAAACTAACACAATCAAAACTTATATTTTATGTGGGTTCGAAAATCCTATTTTGTGAGGGGTCGAGGACCGAAATTGAAAATATGATTTTATTAAGTGATTTTTGCCAAATTACAAGAAAACTCGCAAATGCTTAGTGTCTTATAATGTGAAATCTCTTATACTCGGAATTGGATGATCTTCTACCTAGTACAAGCATGTATATGTATACTAGGCGACCTAGAGTGCTGAAAACACTTTTAAGCGATGTGGGACATCTTTCTCTCATTCCAGCCGCCGACTTCAATTGATTTGGGTTTGATCTGTAGCCCAATTCCTTGATAGATCGTCGTCCACTCCAATCTTGGTCCAGTTTGCTTATTGGATATTTTCTCCGGTTTTGGTCAATATATGAACAGTGAAATACTTGAGGTAAGTACAATTTGCCATCTTCTTTTCTAGTTTTACTTGTGGCTTTTGAGTATTACTATTTTTTGTTTTTGTGTGTGTGTGTAGGACTAAGTGAAATAGAGATAATGATGAACAAAATAACATGAGAGGATCGATTTTCTTCATGAACTTTGGCACAATTGTTGCGGTGACGGGTAACTTCCGTGAATCCAACGTAGTCAGCCAAGGTTGTTTTGGTATCGTTTACGAGGTAAGAAATTATCGAAACTTTCGTAATTTGAATTGATAGAACAAGTTAAAAATGTTGTTGATTTTATTACATGATCACATGGAATCTTAGAGAATGGAACACAAGTGATACAAGCTCGAGGCTGACTCTTGGCATATGTCTTCTGATGTCACGAACCAAGCTGCTTAATTAAGGGGGTGTGAAGGATAGTTTAAAGTAGCTGCTTGTTCAAGGGATCCTATATTCCTATTGATGGTTGAGCGGAGGATTGAAGTGCACCCCAAAGGTTGTGTAAGACATTTGATAAAACACGACTTCTCATATAGGTATGAGGTACTGGTCTCACTAGAACACGAGAAAGAGAGTAAATCTTAGGGTTTTACTTGAAGAAATTTGGTATTTTATTGATAAAATGTTGTGAAAAACATACATGGCTGCAAAAGAACTTTATAAGAATCCTATCAGCTGGTGATCTTCTAGGTTCTTTTGAAATAAATTTAATGTAAGAAAAAAATATTCAGCTTATTACATCCGCTTATACAAAACGAATACTATGCAAATGCAATCTAAACGAAAAGGAAACCAACAAGGAAAATAACAGTTAGTCCAAATATAAGAATGAATACATTACCTTACTTACCTTGTGGTCGCGGTCTAAGGTTGGCAGCTCCTATGGACTGTTGATCTCTGGTGCATCTCCAGGGCCCTTGATCTTCACGGGTGATGAAAAAGATGGTTGCTTGGGCCTTGCGGGGCAATAAGGGCCATGGTTCTTCAAATTCATATGGTGGCCCATTCCTTTGGCTTCCTAGTAAAGTTAATGGTCGGCGCATATAGTTCTTCAAGGATTGGGTCGGGTTCTTGTTGATCTTGAGACTTGTGAGATTGTTGGACTTTTCTTTGGTTCGGTCTATTTGGACTATGATCTTTTGTATTCTCTGACTGTACTTATGTTGTAGAACCTTTGCTCTTCCTCGTTTCATTAGACCTTCAAAGATGATAGGCACACCCGAGTCCTGTTAGCTTCCATTCCCTTTAGTACTCCGGGTTCTTACCTAGTATTCCCTTGGTCTGGTTCTTGGGCCGGTCCGACTTGTGAGTCATCATCAACAAGTTGCCATGAAAATATTGTCTAATGAATCATCTCAAGGGATCGTGGAGTTTAGGACCCGGATAAAAACTATTTTAAGCATCTTTCACAAAAATTTTGTTTGACTTCTAGGATGTTGTTGCCAAGGGGTAGAGAAGATATTCCCTCTATGAATTTTTGGAGAACGCAAGTTTGAATTGTTATATCTTTGGTTAGTGGTTTTTTCCAGAAATTATCTTGTTAAAACTGAAAATAGTAATTGTGTTTAATTCGACTTGTGTGTTTCTCTAGATGATGCTCGAAGCAAATTCTTTAACTGGGAAAACAGATTCCGAATCAACGGTGAGATTGCGCAAGGGCTTAATTATCTCCACAACTCCATAGACAGTCCCATTATACATAGGGACTTGAAGCCAAGCAACATTCTTCTCAACACCCACATGACTCCAAAACTTCAGATTTTGACCAATACTGTAGAAAACCAAACAGAGGCACAAACACAGCGAATGGTCAAAACATATTAAGAAATGAGAAAAAAACATTGTTTGAAAACAGAGTTGGAGAACTATTTCTGTCTTGAATGAATCTTTTTGAAAATTAACAACTCATCATTCTGATTTTGAACATTATTTTGTTTTTTACATAACAGTGGTTATATGTCAGAGGAATACGCCATGTATAGTACAATGTCCGAGCAGTCCAATATTTTTGGCTTCAGAGTGCTCATCCTTAAGATTTTAAGAGGACAACAAAATTTCAAGTTTTGGCATTCACGCTCTAAGGATAGTTTTCTCGGCTTTGTAAGACTAACTCACTCACATACCATTACAAATTTGATATTCTTTTCTTTTTTTAATAAGAAGTCATTTTTTAAATAAGTAAATATATATAGCTATAGCTAGCATTTTATATGTTTATCATATAACATGCATGGGAAACATGGAGTGAAGGCAACGGCCTCCAGTTAGTAGATTTTCACTTCAAAGACGATTCATTAATGGACGAATAAATACTAAGATGTATTCAAATCACACTATGATGTGTACAAGACAAACTAGACAACAGATTCAGTCCTGAGTTGTTGGGGTCAACGATAAAAAGTAGGACAACTGAAATTCCTCAACCACAAATACCAAACTACTTTGACGCTAAGTTCCTCGGTGACGAAGCTGCTGCAGCATCATCGTCTTCTATCATAAGAGATACTGGTTCCATTGTCAACACATCCAAGTTGATTTGAGGACAATGGATTCAGTGTCTCGTATGATAGAAAACGAAGATGCTGCAGCAACTTAGTCACCCAGGCAGTTGACGTAAAAATAGTTTGGTACTTGTGGTTGAGGAATTTTAGTTGTCGTGTTTTTTTTTTATCATCTACCACATCAAGTCCCAAACAAGTCGGTACAAAGTCTTTTTCTGGTTTATCTTGTACACAACAAAAATCAATCTGAATATATCTCAATATTTATTCATCCATTAATGAAACGTCGTTGAAGTAAACATCTACTAGATAGAGGCTATTGCTTTCACTCCATGTCTTCCATGCATGTTATATAATATATATATCAAATGTCTTAGCTATATACAAAAATATTTATTTATTTTATAAAATAAATTATTATTAGAAAAAGAAGATATCAAATTTGTAATAGTTTGTGAGTGGATAAGTTTTACAAAACCGAGAAGACTATCGCCAGGGTGTGAATGACAAAACTTAAAAATTTTGTTGCCAGATAAAACTTAGACATTGTATTATCCATGGCATATTCCTTCGATATATAGCCACTATGATCTAAAAAGAAAAAGAAAATTTCAAAATCGGAATGGTGAGGCTTTATTTTCGAAGGATTCATTTATGACGGAAGAAGTTCTCCAACATTATCTTCAAACAACGATTTTTTTTTTCTTTTTTATTACGTTCCGACAACTTATTGCATTTGTGCCTCCTCTATCTAGCCGCTTTGTAAAATCTTCGCCTTCCTAGTCTGAAATTTTGGTGGTCATGTGGTTTCGAGAAGAATGTTGCTGGGCTTCAAATCCCTATGTATAATGTGAATGTCTATGGAATTGTGGAGATAACTAAGCTCTTGTGGAATCTCAGCGATGATGCAAAATCTGTTTTCCCAGTTAAATAATTGGGTTCGAGCTTTATGTAGAGACACATAAGTCGAATTACCAACTGCAGTTTTTAACTAGATTTTTTTTTACGAAAAACGAAGATATAACAATTTAAATTTAAATTCTCCAAAAATTTATAGAGGAGTGTCTTCTGTACCCATTGGCAACATCATCCTACAAACCGTACAAGGTTTTCGTGAAGGATGTTAAAGTTAGTTCTTACCTCGTTCTTAAACTCTACAATCCCTTGAGATGACTTATTAGACAATTTTTTCACAAAGACTTGTGTTCCATTCTCGAAGATTCTCTATGATCACATAATGAAAACGACAATATTTTTAACTTGTTCTTACAATTCCAAATTAAGAGAGATTCTATAATTTCGTACCTTATAAACGATACCGAAACCACCTCGGCCTAGTACATTGGATTCATAAAAGTTACCTGTCGCCTCAACACTTGTGCCAAAGTCCATGACGGAAAATGATCATCTTCTGTAAGACCCGTTTAGTAACTATAGAATCTTCTAACTAAGTGTACTAACTGAAATAACTAATTATATTGGAGTAGGTGACGTTTGGATTCTTTAATACTTACATTTATCTCTTTTTTTTTTATAATAAAACCGTCGTCTTTACCCTAGAAAAAGTTAAACACGCTTTCTCTACAAGTTACTATCTTCTCTGCGATGCTTCCAGTGTTCAACGAAGCAAACTCTTTCTTTTCCAACTATCTTTGTTTTCTCCGGCGGTGTTTCTTGTGTAAAACTCCGACTGTCGACAGAGTATGGAGGATATGAAATCGAAATTGTGTGTGTGACATTCGTAGTGTTTAGTTCATGGTTAGGTTTCCGACGAGATCTAGTTTTTTCCGTTTTTCCGCCGGGTCAGTTTTTATAACAATTTTTGATTTTTGAAAACGTAGTGGGTGTTTGCTTTGAGTTAATCTCTGTTTTTAATTAGTTTTCTGGTTTGCAGTTGGAAAAGGATCTGGAAATGATGAATGATGAGTGGGACTCGCGCCCCCCCCCCCCCCCCCCGGCTTTATGTAGAGACACATAAGTCGAATAATTGGGTTCGAGCTTTATGTAGAGACACATAAGTCGAATTACCAACTGCAGTTTTTAACTAGATTTTTTTTTATAAAAAACGAAGATATAACAATTTAAATTTAAATTCTCCAAAAATTTATAGAGGAGTGTCTTCTGTACCCATTGGCAACATCATCCTACAAACCGTACAAGGTTTTCGTGAAGGATGTTAAAGTTAGTTCTTACCTCGTTCTTAAACTCTACAATCCCTTGAGATGACTTATTAGATTTTTTCACAAAGACTTGTGTTCCATTCTCGAAGATTCTCTATGATCACATAATGAAAACGACAATATTTTTAACTTGTTCTTACAATTCCAAATTAAGAGAGATTCTATAATTTCGTACCTTATAAACGATACCGAAACCACCTCGGCCTAGTACATTGGATTCATAAAAGTTACCTGTCGCCTCAACAATTGTGCCAAAGTCCATGACGGAAAATGATCATCTTCTGTAAGACCCGTTTAGTAACTATAGAATCTTCTAACTAAGTGTAGTAACTGAAATAACTAATTATATTGGAGTAGGTGACGTTTGGATTCTTTAATACTTATATTTATCACTTTTTTTTTATAATAAAACCATCGTCTTTACCCTAGAAAAAGTTAAACACGCTTTCTCTGTAACAGTAAAAAGAAGACAAGTTACTATCTTCTCTGCGATGCTTCCAGTGTTCAACGAAGCAAACTCTTTCTTTTCCAACTATCTTTGTTTTCTCCGGCGGTGTTTCTTGTGTAAAACTCCGACTGTCGACAGAGTATGGAGGATATGAAATCGCAATTGTGTGTGTGACATTCGTAGTGTTTAGTTCATGGTTAGGTTTCCGACGAGATCTAGTTTTTTCCGTTTTTCCGCCGTGTCAGTTTTTATAACAATTTTTTATTGTTTGCTTTGACCCGTCGTGTTAATCTCTGTTTTTAATTAGTTTTCTGGTTTGCAGTTGGAAAAGGATCTAGAAATGATGAGTGGGACTCGCCCCCCCCCCCCCCCCCCCCCCCCCCCCCCCCCCCCCCCCCGGCTTTATGTAGAGACACATAAGTCGAATAATTGGGTTCGAGCTTTATGTAGAGACACATAAGTCGAATTACCAACTGCAGTTTTTAACTAGATTTTTTTTTATAAAAAACGAAGATATAACAATTTAAATTTAAATTCTCCAAAAATTTATAGAGGAGTGTCTTCTGTACCCATTGGCAACATCATCCTACAAACCGTACAAGGTTTTCGTGAAGGATGTTAAAGTTAGTTCTTACCTCGTTCTTAAACTCTACAATCCCTTGAGATGACTTATTAGATTTTTTCACAAAGACTTGTGTTCCATTCTCGAAGATTCTCTATGATCACATAATGAAAACGACAATATTTTTAACTTGTTCTTACAATTCCAAATTAAGAGAGATTCTATAATTTCGTACCTTATAAACGATACCGAAACCACCTCGGCCTAGTACATTGGATTCATAAAAGTTACCTGTCGCCTCAACAATTGTGCCAAAGTCCATGACGGAAAATGATCATCTTCTGTAAGACCCGTTTAGTAACTATAGAATCTTCTAACTAAGTGTAGTAACTGAAATAACTAATTATATTGGAGTAGGTGACGTTTGGATTCTTTAATACTTATATTTATCACTTTTTTTTTATAATAAAACCATCGTCTTTACCCTAGAAAAAGTTAAACACGCTTTCTCTGTAACAGTAAAAAGAAGACAAGTTACTATCTTCTCTGCGATGCTTCCAGTGTTCAACGAAGCAAACTCTTTCTTTTCCAACTATCTTTGTTTTCTCCGGCGGTGTTTCTTGTGTAAAACTCCGACTGTCGACAGAGTATGGAGGATATGAAATCGCAATTGTGTGTGTGACATTCGTAGTGTTTAGTTCATGGTTAGGTTTCCGACGAGATCTAGTTTTTTCCGTTTTTCCGCCGTGTCAGTTTTTATAACAATTTTTTATTGTTTGCTTTGACCCGTCGTGTTAATCTCTGTTTTTAATTAGTTTTCTGGTTTGCAGTTGGAAAAGGATCTAGAAATGATGAGTGGGACTCGCCCCCCCCCCCCCCATATTTCTCAGTAACGGCTTAACGTTTACTTGAAAGTAGACATGCTCTTAGTGGTGAGAGACCTTCTCAAAGAGACGCCTGAGTAGGACAGGATGAAGGAATCTTGTTTTGTAAGTTTGTTTGATCTCCCTACGAACATGTGTTCAGTGTCCTGTAAACTCATCCACGCTTTACTTACGCGGAAATTGGTTACTAAGAAAAAGTATGGTACATGGTCAGTTTTTGGTTGTCATCCATTTCGCTTTGCACTCAAAGATTTTGCTGCAGTGACTAGGCTGCCGTGTGGAGAATTTCCAGAAGACTACAACCACGAAGCGCAAATGCTGAACACGGAGATAAGTGACTCTTACTGGAAGAAACTATTCGGACTACCAGGTCAAGCGACGTTGGCGGACACTGTTCAGATGATGAGAGATGACCCAGGGATGACAGGTTGGCGACATATGCAACTAGCACTCTTACTGATCGTGGATGGTGTTCTTGTTGCATCCGTACAAGGACCAAAACCAACGCCTAACTATGTGAAGCTTACGGAGGATATCCATGAATTCCTTTGCTTTTTCGTGGGGGCGTGAATCGTTCATATGGACAGTCAGCTCGACGAGACCAGTAAGAAGGTACCTGCAAGTGTGATGACCACCTAGATGCATATTGTCAACAACTGCAACAAAAGTCTTTGCATCTTGTAGGTTTCCCACTCGCGTTACAACTGGTTGCATTCAGGGAAATATCGGTTCTAGTTGAGAAGTTTCCTGCCAACCTGCAGTCGCAACGCCTTGTGGATTTCCCCGGCAACAAGTTTCATCTGAAGTCTGTTTCACTAACTGATGTGCTGGCCGTGGAACAGAGTGCGAATGTAAGTTTGTGGTTGTCGTGTACGTCTATTACATGGATCACTTTGTTTTACAAATTGACTGGAAATGTATTGTAGTCGTACACGTTTAGGAAGTAGTGTGGATGGATCTATTGGATGATTTATGGTTGAATATATTATGATTGTGTGTGGTCTGAGCATGGGTTCAGCTTGCTATGGAGCCAATTGTAGGCGGTGCTATCCGCGACAATGAATGGGATGACGAGATACGCGGTAAGAAGGTTACTTACGTTGAAGACATGATAGAGGCAGGACACAAGTTTACAAAGGAAAAGTGGCCTGAGGGGACGCATCGTTGCCACTAGGCAAGGTTCGTGTTGGCGAGAAGATTTGCAATTGTGTATGACATTACATGTTGTCATCTCAATCATCGATCTCGAGATAATGGATCTCCTTCATCTTCTTCGTTGCCTGGGGAGAAATGAACATGTATTGAAAGAAGTGTAATAATTGTAAAGAAAAAAGTATCTGCCATGTTTGTGTGGTATGTTACCAGGAATTCGCCGGTAGATGAGATCCTCTTCTGTTTGGGTCGGCAGGACCGTTTGCGTGTTTTCGATGGGTAAAATACGCAATTGATAAATATGATCTGGGTTATCTTCATCGTCTAGGCATCCATCTGGAACGATTAAACCTTCGTAGGTGACCATCCATCCCTGTTTTTTGAACCAGTGACCAACGAGTGATTCGTATAGTATACTCAACTTGTCTGCAAAAATTAGGGTGTGAGCACAGAGGATTTGATACTTGTCAAAAATAGCGCAGGTGCAGATTCTTTTATCCAGCACGAAATGGTGTTTGTGGCCGAGCTGGCCAACGACTTCTGTGGTCCAGCTTGAGATGACATTGACCGTGCTTCCTTCTATAACCCCAAGGTTGATAGTCATGACTTTATCAACCTCAGGAGTGACAGAGCCCCTACATGAAGTGGATTTTTTCAGCATGGCTCAGAACTGTGAGAGTTGAAACTAACACAATCCAAAACTTATAATTTGTGGGGGTTCGAAAATCCTATTTTATGAGAACTCGAGGACCGAAATTCAGAAGATGATTTTATTGAGATGATTTTCGTCGGAGTACAAGAAAACTCGCAAATGCTTAATGTCTTATTATAATGCGAAAACTTGTATACTTGAGATTGGATGATCTAAACTTAGTACAAACATATGCATATATATACTGGACATCACAGGGCGCTGAAGGCAGCTATTAGCGATGTGGGATGTTAAAATCATTAACTTCTGCCGACTTCAAATGATTCGGGCTCGATCCGCGGCCCGATTTCTTGACATGTCTCCGTCCAGTCCATTCTTGGCCCAGTTCGAATCCGGTCTGACTCGGTCTATTGTAATCTCGGTCTTTTGCTGCGATTGGACTCTTTTTCCGGTTTCCGTCGGTACATGAACAGTGTTTTGTGAACAGTATTTTATGAACAGTGTTTTCATTCCGACTTACAACTCAACCGATCTTCAACCTTTCAATCCGGTTCGTGAACAGTGTTTTCCGTGAACAGTGTTTTTACGAGAAACTCTGGGTGAACAGTGTTCCGAACCGGGTCGTTCCGAGTCAAATCCTCAGGCAGCCCAATTATTTTTTACGATCACGAGGCGCCCGTTTCTTTCTACGAACTCAAGAAGCCCGTTTCTTTTTACGAACTCAAGAAGCCCGTTTCTTTTTACGAACTCAAGAAGCCCGTTTCTTTTTACGAACTCAAGAAGCCCGTTTCTTTTTACGAACTCAAGAAGCCTGTTTCTTTTTACGAACTCAAGAAGCCCTATTCCTTTTACGAACTCAAGGCGCCCGTTTCTTTTTACGAGAATGTGGCGCCTTGGTACTTCCATGAGAATGTGGCGCCTTGGAGATTGTGGCGCCTTGGACAAGGAGGAGAAAGTGGCTTCTTGGTCTTGAAGAGAAAATGGCTTTTTGGTCTCGGAGGAGAAAGTGGCTTCTTGGCCTTGAGGAGAAAGTGGCTTCTTGGTCTCGGAGGAGAAAATGGCTCCATGGTCTCGGAGGAGAAAGTGGCGCCTTGCTTCCCTCCGGAGAAAGTGGCGCCTCGGCCTTGAGGCAAAGAATGTGGCGCATTGCTTCCTTCCGTAGAAAGTGGCGCCTTGGCCTTGAGGCAAAGAATGTGGCGCCTTGCTTCCCTCCGGAGAAAGTGGCGCTTTGTCCTTGAGGCAAAGGATGTGGCGCCTTGCTTCCTTCCAGAGAAAGTGGCGCCTTGGCCTTGAGGCAAAGAATGTGGCGCCTTTGCTTGCTTCCTTCCGGAGAAAGTGGCGCCTCGGCCTTGAGGCAAAGAATGTGGCGCCTTGCTTTCTTCCGGAGAAAGTGGCGTCTTGACAGAAGAGAATATAGTCTCTTTTAGACTTCGAGAGTGGTTTTCGTGTCTTGCTCTGTCAACGTCTGGTCTCTTTGTCCTTCGATCTCCGAGGAGTGGGTTTTGACCCCAACAGTTAGCCCCCAGCTCGTTTCTTCCGCTTGCCGATGACATGAGCTTTAAGTAGAGCTTTTATCGGGGTCGATGGACTGAGACCCTAGATAGCGTGCCTTTTAGCGAGTAAATCGTACAGAAGAGAATCCGGCACCTTGGTCAAAAGGCAAGGGCGGTTTGGAGTTCTCTCATACGGTTCCGCTGTGTCTGCTTTGAGGCCCGTGCCTTTTTCTATATAAGGAGACCTTCCTCCTTCTTCATTTCTCACAATTCCATTTGCAAGTTTCCTTAAGGTAACTTCTCTCTCTTCTTTCTATCTTTTAAACTTTTGTTTTTTTCTTTGTTTTGTTTGAAATGTCTGGTTCTCCTCACGGGTATGCTGGAGGTACGAACTCGCCGGGTTCGTTTATGGTTGATCTTGACAACATCCCGAATTTTGAGGTGGATCCGGCTCATGTCCGTCAAGACGAGCATTTCGACGCCACTTTAGTTAACGAGCTGTTCGAGTCTAGTGATGGGCAACGCTGGGGTGTTGACTTTAGTCATCTTCCTTCAATGGACGGGTACGAACAGACGCCCTCTTATTGTCTGGACGGCGTTCCAAACCAAGAGGTTAATAGCGGCTTGTATGGCCCAGAGGAAACTGGCGCCTTAGCTTCTGTAGGTGAAAGTGGCGGTTTGCCTTTCGGGAGAAGCGGTTTGGCCCGTGAGACGGGTCA
The DNA here is from genome assembly GCA_010577795.1 of Isatis tinctoria. Lineage (NCBI taxonomy): Eukaryota > Viridiplantae > Streptophyta > Magnoliopsida > Brassicales > Brassicaceae > Isatis > Isatis tinctoria. Next base: position 22,975,426 of record CM021250.1, read on the forward strand.
GCTTCCATCGGTTGGCGACGGTTCTGTTATGCCTAGTGACGAAGTGGAACATGGACAAGATGGCCAGGTTCCGGATATGCAATCTTCGGATTATCATTCTGTTAAGTGGGAGCCTGTTTCTCCGGGAGAGAGGGATGCATACTTCGGTGTCGAATTCCCGACCGTAAGTGTCCCGGCTCCAAAGTCTTCCAAGGCATATGCCAGGCGAAGAATCCTGTTCCGACCGGCTCTACCTTGTCCACGAAGGAATCTCTAGATGACTTGAGATGCAAGTGTTTCGTTCCTAAGGAGGTGGAGTTCGTCCTTCCTAGAGATGGCGAGAGTATAGATTGCTGTCCGGCTGGATGCTTCGCCATGTACGAGGCTATGTTTTACAAGTCCTTTATATGGTTTCCGATCCCGCATTTAGTTATACAGTTCACGAGGCATCAAAGGATTGCACTCTCGCAGCTTCTTCCCCAATAGCTTCGTCATTTGATGGCGGCTGTAATCCGGGGGATTGAAACTGGGGTGGACCTGAGACTTTCCCATCTACTGAACTACTTTTCGGTGAAGAAATCCGGACTGATGTCATACTTGATCTCCTTCACGGCTAATCTCTTCGCTCATTTTTTCGTCTGTCTTAACAGTCATTGCAAGGCGAGTAGGAATAAGTTTTTTTACGTTGCTGCGAATTCCGCCGCCGTTGGCGAGTATTATGCGGGGAGAATGCAAACCGCGTGGGATGAAAGTGGTAGATGACTGTTCGCGTACTTGTGCCATTGTGTTTCTTTATGAATATTGTAACATGTTTTGCCTTGTCGTGTGTTTTGCAGTTACGATCGTCCTTCCGCACTTTCCCGTTGATTACGACAAGGTTATCGAGACCCTTTTGTTGGGGTCGAAATCCCCCCCTCGAAGATTGACGGAACGAGAAGTCAAGGTCGAGATCAAATGGGACTTATCCCGAACATGGACCGGACGAGCTAGGGCCAACTGCCCACGATCCGTCCAAGACACGGCCGGCGGCTGGGATAAGGCCAGCCGCTGGGTGTTCTTCGTCCATGGCCGGCGGCTAGGATAAGGCCAGCTGCCGGGTCTTCTTCGTCCATGGCCGGCGGCTGGGATAAGGCCAGC